>OZ038506.1:3619070-3644070 GCA_964036315.1 Acanthosepion esculentum
CACTGCGGGTTTGAAGAAACGCAAATTTAGCTGAGCAGCACTCTGCAACGGGGATTATCAAGCCTGGGACTATCAAGCCTGGGATTATCGAACCTGGGATTATCAAGTCACTGTAGCGGAAGAGTGTACTTGGAAAAGTGCAGCCGATCGTTATTAATTTTACAGTTGCTATGAATACAGAAATGGCTGAGGAAAATACTCAATTGTATTGCTAGGAGGCATGTAGGGAAGGGTCTGCTGTCACTTTTAGGATAGATAAGTAGATAGGTAGATATGAACAGACTGCGATAGATAGATAGATAGATAGATAGATAGATATGAACAGACTGGAATAGATAGATAGATAGATAGATAGATAGATAGATAGATATGAACAGACTTAGATAGATAGAGAGAGAGAGAGAGAGAGAGAGAGAGAGAGAGAGAGAGATTGAATCATTTAATAGGCATCACTTTGCAACAACAGACATTTTTCTCATCAGAATCTCTCTTGCATATTTGTAAATCTACCATTTGCCAGTACATTGAATATATGGTTTAGAGCTTCGGCTATATATCTCCAGATTCTCGGCGCCAAACCAAAGATGGTCCCATAATGTCTTCACTTGGCATCTCGACTTCACTCATTTTCCCACCGTCCTGATGTGGCTTCTCTCTGTCTATTCTATAAATATTTCCATGTCAATTGTTCTAACGATCTCTTCTCCTTGGTAAATCGTCCGTCGGAATTTAAGCGTGCTACTTAATTGGCACTTAGGTCTCATTGTTTTACCATTGGCATAGATAGATGTAACCTTAAGTTCTATTCAGTTAAGAGTTTCTTTTCTCGCACTTATCGTTTGTGGATCTCTCTTCCAATTTCTTTCTTCGCTGCTGCTTACAATCTTCAAAAATTGAAATGTAACGTCAATCGCCATTTTCTGTCTTCTTGAACCCGGTTCCTTCTTTTTCCATTCTTCAATCATCCCTACTAAAAAAAATTTCCCTTTTACTCCCCTAAGTCCTAGTGGCATTATCACCTTGTTTGGGGGTGAAATGATTAAAAGATATATATATATATATATATATATATATATATGCAAGTTTCATTAAAAACGACAGGCAAGGTACTACGGTTAAGTTTTTTATTTAATTTTTCTTATGTGCGAACAAGAGCTTTCTTTGCTGGACAAAGGGTATATAAGAACTGTCCAAATGTTTTATTTTCCCGAGCGCTTTCGGCTATACCTTTAGCCATTATCAAGGATGATTTGATTTTTCAGCTTAATTGAGTGTGTGCATTATGTATATGTCTTAGTGTGTAGTAGTGGTGTTTTAATTTCCAAGTACGGTTAGCACGCTGTGGCTTTGTTCGTAGTTAATATTGTTAAGGGTAGGCTTTTTCTTTTTTATTATTAAAGCCTCCATTATTTTTAACCTTTTTTTACAGGTGGAAGCAATTAATATATTTGTGTTTTCTACTAGTATATTTCTAATGGAGTCTGGTAAATTTTTGTGTGTGTTTAAATGGGTTCTAATGGAGCTGTGATCGGATAGGTGTAACATAAGACGTCTGGATAAGCATGTAGTTGTGTAACTATATATATATATATAGTTGTGTAACTATATATATATATATATATATATATATATATATATATATATATATATATATATATATATATATATTGAGAAAATTGTAAGACAGGATGGAAAAGGTTTATTTGTGACGCATTTCATACGTTAGGACTTCATCGGCCTCTTGGCTTTGATGACGTTGTTGCGACTACACATGCGCATGAACGTGAGTCGTTGCTAGTTTCAACTTTATTGGAAATAATTTTTTTGAAAGAATGTTTTGCAATCTTGCCAAATTCATCTCGATTCTTTTTCTTTTTCTTTCCTTCATCTTTGTTATTAAATATTCCACATTGTGATAACAGAAAATCTGCTAAGAATGATGGAATGTTGTAAGAACCTGGACATAAATTTACTGCTGAGCTAGCTCATTAAAGCACTTTCTAGACATCTTCCTCTGAGTGAATTATTTTCTCTTTTATTTAGAATCGCATTTTTGATGCGAAAAATGTGGTCAGTTTTGTTACACGGTGAACAAGAAATTCTTTTTTGTGTGTTGTTGTTTTTTTTTAAATGTCTCTTATATTTTTTAAATAGTTTTTGATTAAACTTCTTGCGGTTTCTTGTGTTTTCTCCAATATATAAGGTAACCAAAAAAGTTCTGTCCGTTTTTTGATTAGTCATTGAATGAAGTTGAAATATATACGAAATGCGTGTAGCAATTGTTTTCAAATTCGAACAGCCGGAAGTAGGAACATCAGACGTTATAAAAAAACACATGCACCGTGTCCGGCCAACAGTTATAAGGCGGACAGCTGTGAGAAGGATGGAAGTGTCTAGAGACCTCATCCAAGGCTGTTTGCTTTACGACTTCAAAGTGGGCTTATCAGCAGCTGCATCAAGTCGCCGCATATGTCAAGCGTTTGGGGATAGTGCTGTGGATGAACGTACTGCAAGGCGTTGGTTTTGAAAATTCAAGTCGGGAGATTTGTCTCTCCATGATGATCCTCACAGTGGACGACCACAGGTCTTGAATGACGGAGTCCTGAAGGCGGCCATTGAAGAGGACAGTAGTCTAATGTGTGGTGAACTTGTAAGACAGTTCAACGTTTCCGATGAAACACTTAGACTTCACCTGCACCGCCTAGGTAAGACGTACAAACTGAGCAAGTGGGTTCCGCAAACGCTGTTGGAGGTCCACAAGGGACAACGAGTGGCAGCCTGCGTATCGCTGCTTTCTCGCCACCGTACCACATCCTTATTCAATCGAGCGCTTACCAGTGATGAAAAGTGGGTTCTGTACGAAACTCCCAAGCGTTCCAGACATTGGTTGTCTCCTCAGGATGCTGACCCTCACACCGAAAGACCGCCTATGCACCCACGCAAGATTATGCTTTGTGTCTGGTGGACAGGTCGTCAAGTGGTTCATTATGAACTGCTACCAACGGGCCAAACGGTCACTGGAGACCTATACTCGCAGCAATTGAAACGTGTGCAACAGGCATTGCACCAGAATGATCCAGCACTGGTGAATCGCAAAGGTGTGCTTTTCCTCCATGACAACGCCAGGCCGCATGTCGCGCGAGTGGTCAGGGATTCCATACAGCAACTTGGGTGGGAGACTTTGTGCCATCCACCTTATTCACCTGACCTTGCGCCATCCGATTACCACCTCTTCCACTCCCTGGATAATCTTCTTCGTGGGAAATCCTTCACCAATGAAGCAGACTTGCGCAAAGCCCTCACGGACTTCTTTGCGTCACCCACCCCCACGTGTTCTACCGCAAGGGCACGTTGACAGAAGGTGCTGGATGCTGATGGCGATTACTTCGAAAACTAAATATAAGTTACACATACTGTGAAGCGTTTTCTTTTTTTGCTTTAAAAACGGACAGAACCTTTTTGGTTACCTTGTATCGTTTCTGGCAATTATAGCAGTCGATAAAGTAAATTCCTCCTTTATGTTTCGCTTTGTTGTTTTATATTGATTCAATATGTTATTGTTTTAGATGTAGTTGTGACAAATTTTATGTTTACTTTACATAAAATCTTTTCAGTTGTAGTTGTGATAGAGTTCGTGGGTAGAATAATATATATATTTTTGATTCGTTGGGTTTGTCAGGAATATACACAGCCTGGTGAGGGTTGGTCTCCGTTAGGCTATCTTGCCCAAGACACACCATTTCTACCGCGGCTGCAGTACATGTTGTGACCCTACAACGCTGATCAGTTACGGGTCTCGCGCTGGGTTTGCAAGTTACTGGTGATCCTGTGGCAGTCGTGGACTTATGCCTCTACTCTTCATTCGTGGTGCTAATACAATGTGTTCGTGTATTCCAAGCCTTGATAAATTTCGAAATTGTTTACGCTTTCTTGTGGAGGAAGGCATTACAATATATATATATATATATATATATATATATATATATATATATATATATATATATATATATATGGAGGACAGATATATGACAAGTGGAAAAAGTTTTCACGCGACGCGTTTCGTCCCTTAGGATTTCATCAGATTAGGTTTGTTTACAATACATTGATGCGTTTACACATGTACTTAAACGAGAGATGCTGGGAATTTAAATTTAGAAAAAAATTTTATATGTGTTTTGGGAAATATAATCTCGCCAATTTCATTTGGATTTTTTTCTTTTGTTCCTATCATATTTGTTATTATTCCACGTTTTGGTAATAGAAGCTCTGCCAAGAATGGTGAATCGTTGTAAGAACCTGGACGTCAATTTACTGTGACTGAATTAGCGATTAAATAACTTTCTACTCGTTATTTTCTCTTTTAATTACAGTAGCATTTTCTTTTGTCAAAACTGTGGTCAGTTTCGTTACAGTGAACAGCCAATGCGTTAGTGTGTTGTTATATATATATATATATATATATATATATATATATATATAATTATTTATTCGAAAATTATAACATAAATATGTTATAAAATCACTAAAAAATAGCCATTTTGTTTCAACACATCTGGTGTCTTATCAAGTGATGATGTTGTATATATATATATATATATATATATATGTATATATATATGAGTATAGGTTTGGTTTATACGGAATAAATTCCAATAACCAACAAATACTATTCTTAAAAGATTGCTCAATACAGAGTAGAGCAAATATAATTATTTATTCGAAAATTATAACATAAAAATAAAATCACTACAAAAATAGCCATTTTGTTTCAACACGTCTGAGGTCTTATCAAGTAATGGTGTTCTCTTTTTTCTTTTCTTATAATTACTACTATTGGAAGATTATACCACCACTTGATAAGACACCAGAAGTGTTGAAACAAAATGGCTATTTTTGTAGTGATCTTATGACATATTTATGTTATAATTTTCGAATAAATAACTATATATATATATGTGTGTGTGTGTGTGTGTGTGTGTGTGTATGCGTGTGTGTGTGTATATATATATATATATATATATATATATATATATATATATATATGCTAATTGTTCGAATGAGCTCTTCTCTTCAGTACTTCAACAACTAGGATGCTATGTCGCGTTTTAATGCTGGAATATATCGATGGAATCGTAAATTCTAAAAGTATCTTTTCTCACACTTCTCACTTGTGGAACTCTCTTCCGGTTTCTTGCTTTCCCGTCATCTACGATCTTCAAACATTTGAATGCAGCGTCAAAATCAACTTCTTCCGTTTTTCCTGAATTCTGTTCTTTTATTGTCCTTTCTCCTCACTAAAGTCTTCTCATTCCCTCCCATTCCCAGTTACCACTTGAACCTTAGTGACATCATCGCCTTACTTGAAATGATTTTTTAAAAATCATATGAGAAGCAGGTGACAGTCAAAGAAAACCTTGACATAAAAAAGCAATTTGTCTCAGTGCAAAAGGCGCACGATTAAGATAGACCTTTTTGATAAAGATGACGTAAGCTGAGAAAGAAAGTGAAGTTGTGAAGGGAAGAAGGGGGGGAGAAGAGGAAGATAGGAAAGTAGGGAACAAGTGAATGAGTGTAGAGGGAGATAGAGGTATAGAGGGAGTAGAGGGTGGTGATAAATTATGAAAGAAAGGGCGTGGCAGTGAGAAGTAAAGTTAAAAAGAAAAAGGGACAACAGTAGAGAAGGTATAGAAGAGAGAATGAGTGTGGGAGGGTGATAAGGAGAGGAGACGATAGAAAGAGAAACAGAGAGGAAGACGACGATGAAGAATATGTGAGAGTGAGTGAATGGGGGAGGGGATAGAAAGCTATAGACCAGGATGATGCGAATGAATTTGTGAGAAAATTTATATGTACATATATTTGTGAGAAAATTTATATACATATATATATATATATATATATATATATATATATATATATATATATATATATATATATATATATATATATATATATTCAGGTGTATGGATATGGGTTTATGACCCGGGGTTTCACGTTCTGCGATCATCAGAATATGTCTGACGATCGCAAAAGCGTGAAACCCAGGGTCAAAAACTTATATTCCTACAACTGAATATGTTAACTCTATCACTGATATTGAGCACTTTCCAATAAGTACTGCGCATATAAAGTAATATATATATATATATATATATATATATATATATATATATATATATATATATATATATATATGTGGCAGCATATCTTCAATAAGACATGCATCATGAAATAATCTAGATTACTTATTTTTAATAAGATCCTATCATAATTACGGATAAATTTTCTTATTAAAGGAAGAAAGAAAATGACCCTGTTGATGCATATTCATTTTATTCTGAGTACTTTCGACATTAGCACAATGTCATCATCAGGATCTTGTTTTTTCTAAGACAAAAATTGTTATATTCATCATCTTTCTGAGACGAAATTTTTGTGTTCATCTGAAAGTTCAATATCTTTGAACACAACAATTTTGTCTTAGAAAAATAATGTATATATACCATACTATACAACTATATTTTAGCATATATATATATATATATATATATATATATATATATATATATATATATATATATATATATATATATGATTCACGTTTCAATATACAAGCATGAAATAGGCTTCAGCCATTCGGTGATGGCCTCAATGTCCACGTTATATATATATATATATATATATATATATATATATATATATATATATATATATAGTTCTGTTCATATCTATTTATATATCTATCTATTTATCTGCCAACCATATCTATTTATTTATGTTCGTTATCTCTTCGTTTCTATCTGACATTTTGTTATCAATTTGATTAAATCTCTTTTTTCTTTCTTTCACGATATATATATATATATATATATATATAGAGAGAGAGAGAGAGAGAGAATGAGCGAGAGAGGGGGGAAGTAAGAAGAGATTTAATTAGATTGATGACAAACTAATAGATATGAACGGAACTTCCGAATAATGAATACCGTTAACGAAAGCTCAGAGGTTCAACACTCTCTGTAAGATTACCGCGGACCTGGACACTAACCCAAGTATTTCTACATCCCTTCGACAGTGGAGGTGTCGGTTAATCCCATGAAAGCATTCATCCGCCCTTTCATAGGTCTTGTTTTTCATCCTGTTGTGTGTTTAACAGCACCCCCCTCAATAGAAAAGCCTGGAGCGCGACTGTGTTAATCACCATTAACTCGACTATGCGACAGGTAGTACTGTGTTACATTGTACCAGCATCCCCCCACACTGACCAATCTGATAGATAGATAGATAGATAGATAGATAGATAGATAGATAGATAGATAGATAACGTTAAGTTAGGTTTGGCTGACTAATTTAATACTTGGATGTGCATTGTGGTGTCATGTATGAGGCGTCAAATTGTGAAATCAGAGAGGCGAGTTCGATCTCCATTCGGGTTCCTTACATTCACTTACTCTCAAATACTATTCGAAAAGGTTTGAATCCATTTTTTCTTCAAGCTATGGGTTAAATAGCAGGACAGATTTGGTCCTATAGCCTTGGTTAGCAACCAATCTCCGCAGAAAGAAAAGGCAACTTACTGCGGGAAAATCTTCTGCCTCGTCAGTCATGAATCGAAAAAGACATGATTGCCCAAGCGGGTATCACGACTAACTAATATCGATCATGTTGAAACACTGATTCTCGTCTGAACACTAAAGTTGAGCAATTTTTAACCTGGTCAGTTATGAGATGGGTGACCGCTTAGAAATACCTAGTGCTGTAAGCTTGGATGTGCGGTTTGTGTGATAATTAATGGTCCGGAATGATAAATCCTCGTTCGAATACCCTTTCAGAAAGATATGAATTGTCCTCTTCTCTACCCCCACTCCACCCCGGGTACATAGCAAGACAGATTGAGATTAAGTCCGATTAAGACAGATTAAGTCCTATAGCCTTGAATGGCAACACGTCTATTACTGCGGGAAGTGAATCATGAATGGAAAAGTGACATGATCGCACAAGTGGGCATCGTGTATGAAAGCTAAGGAAACAGGTAATAGGATAGACATCAAAAGCAATCAATAAATAGGTAGACGTAATCAAGCTTTACATTTATGTTAAAAAAAACAAAGGTTCGATTTACAAATGAGACTGCATGAATCCAGCCGGATGGTAATCGCTTTGAGGAGGGTTTATCCCTCTGCAATGAATACAGTCTGCATAAGGAATACCAGGGAAACGATCATAAGGAACGCCAGAGAAAATACCATGAGAAATAACAGGGAAAGTACCATCAGGAATAGCAAGGAAAATACCATAAGAAACACCAGGTAATAGACCATAAGAAATAACAGGGAAAAGACCATAAGGAATAACAGGGAAAATAACATGAGGAATAACGGCGAAAATAACATAAGGAATAACAGGAAATTGGTCATGAAGAATAAAAGGGAAAGGCCATGAGGAATAACAGGGAAAAGAACATAAGGAATAACGTGGAAAATAACATGAGGAATAACAGGGAAATGATCATAAAGAATAACAGGGAAAGGACCAATAGGAATAACAGTGAAAGTACCATAACGAATAACGGAGTAAATAACATATGGAATAACAGGGAAAAGACCATGAAGAATAACAGGGAAAAAACCATAAGAAATAACAGGGAAAGGACCATAAGGAATAACGGGAAAAATAACATAAGGAATAACAGGGAAATGATCATAAAAAATAACAGGGAAAAGACCATAAGGAATGACAAGGAAAAGGACAAAAGGAATAACGGGGAAAATAACATAAGGACTAACAGCAGAATTATCATAAATAATAACAGCGAAAAAACCATAAGAAGTAACAGGGAAAGGAATATAAGGAATAACGGGGAATATAACATAAGGAATAACAGGGAAATGATCATAACGAATAACAGGGAAAGGACCATAAGGAATAACAGGGAAAAGAACATAGGGAATAACGGGGAAAATAACATGAGGAATAACAGGGAAATGATCATAAAGAATAACAGGGAAAAACCATAAGGAATAACAGGGAAAAAACATAAAGAATAACGGGGGAAATAACATAAAGAATAACAGGGAAATGATCATCAAAAATGACAGGGAAAAAACCATAAGGAATAACAGGGAAAGGAACATAAGGAATAACGGGGTAAATAACATATGGAATAGCAGGAAAATGATCATAAATAATAACAGTGAAAAGAGCATAAGAAGTTACAGGGAAAGGAACATAAGGAATAACGGGGAATATAACATGTGGAATAACAGGGAAATGACCATGAAGAATGACAGGGAAAAGACCAATAGGAATAACAGGGAAAGTACCATAACGAATAACGGGGTAAATAACATATGGAATAACAGGGAAATGACCATGAAGAATAACAGGGAAAAGACCATAAAGAATAACAGGGAAAAGAACAAAAGGAATAACGGGGAAATTAACATAAGGAATAACAGGAAAATGATCATAAATAATAACAGCGAAAAGACCATAAGAAATAACAGGGAAAGGAATATAAGGAATAACGGGGAATATAACATAAGGAATAACAGGGAAATTATAATAAAAATGACAGGGGAAAAAACATAAGGAATAACAGGGAAAAGACAATAGGAATAACGGGAAAATAACATAAGGAATTACAGGAAAATTATCATAAATAATAACAGCGAAAAGACCATAAGGAATAATAAGGAAAGGAACATATGGAATAACGGGGAAAATACCCTAATGAATAACATGAAAGGAACATGAGGAATAACGAGAAAAATAACATAAGGAATAACAGGGAAATGATCATAAAGAATAACAGGGAAAAGACCATTAAGAATAACAGGTAAAAGAACATAAGGAATAACGGGTAAACTAACATAAGGAATAACAGGGAAATGATCATAATGAATAACAGGGAAAATATCATATGGAATAACAGGGAAAGGTACATAAGGAATAACGGAGAAAATAACATAAGGAATAACAGGGAAATGATCATAAAATATAACAGGGGAAAGACCATAAGGTAATAACAGGGAAAGGAACTTTAGGAATAACGGAGAAATTAACATATGGAATAACTGGGAAATGATCATAAAGAATAACAGGTAAAAGACCATGAGGAATAACAGGGAAATTACCATAAGGAATAACACGGAAAGGACCATAAGGAATAACAGGGAAATTATCATAAAGAATAACAGGGTAAATACCATAAGGAATAACAGGGAATGGACCATAAGGAATAACAGCGAAATGACCATAAGGAATAACGGGTAAAATAACATAAGGAATAACAGTTAAATATTCATAAGGAATAACAGGGAAAAGGACATAAGGGATAACAAGGAAAAGATCATAAGGAATAACAGGGAAAAGGACATAAGGAATAACGGGGAAAATAACAGAAGGTATAACAGGGAAATGATCATAAGGAATAACAGAAAAAGGACATAAGAAATAACAGGGAAAGTACCATAACGAATAACGGGGAAAATAACATAAGAAATAACAGGGAAATGATCATAAAATATAACCGGGAAAAGACCATAAGGAATAACCGGGATAAGAACATAAGGAATAAGAAGAAAATAACATAAGGAATAACAGTGAAATGGTCATTAAGAATATCAGGGAAAAGACCATAAGTAATAACAGTAAAAGAACATAAGGAATAACGGGGAAAATAACATAAGCAATAACAGGGAAATGATCATAAAGAATAACAAGTAAAAGACCATGAGGAATAACAGGGAATGGACCATAAGGAATAACAGCGAAATGACCATAAAGAATAACGGGTAAAATAACATAAGGAATAACAGTTAAATGATCATAAAGAATAACAGGGAAAAACCATAAGAATAACAGGGAAAAGAACTTAAGGAATAACGGGGAAAATAACATGAGGTATAATAGGGAAATGATCATAAGGAATAACAGAAAAAGGACATAAGGAATAACAGGGAAAGTACCATAAGGAATAACGGGGAAAATAACATAAGAAATAACAGGGAAATGATCATAAAATATAACAGGGAAAAGACCATAAAGAATAACAGGGAAAAGAACATAAGGAATAACAGGGAAGGGTCCATAAGGAATAACAGCGAAATGACCATAACGAATAACGGGTAAAATAACATAAGGTATAACAGTTAAATGATCATAAAGAATAACAGGGAAAAGACCATAAGGAATAACAGGGAAAAGAACATAAGGAATAACAGGGAAAATAACATAAGGTATAACAAGGAAACGATCATAAAGAATAACAGGGAGAAGACCATAAGGAATAACAGGGAAAGGAACATAAGGAATAACGGACAAAATAACATAAGGAATAACAGGGAAATGATCATATAGAATAACAGGGAAAAGACAATAATGGATAACAGGGAAAGGAACATAATTAATAACGGGGAAAATAACGTAAGGAATAACGGGGAAAATAACATAAGGAATTAACAGGGAAATGATTATAAAGTATAACAGAAAAAGAACAAGGAATAACCGGGAAAAAAACGTTTTTAACGTACGTTTTTCGATGAAAAATGGATTTTACAAGATTTGTTTACAATTTTAGATTGAATAATTTATACAGATTTTAAATCTTTTAAAATGCAGTTTCACTGGTGTAACTCTTGGGAAATATTGTTAAGTAAAACTATATTTACTAATCATATATTGTAAAGCTTTACTATATATGATTAGTAAATATAGTTTTACTTAATAACAATATTTCCTCAGAATTACACCAGTGAAACTGAATATTTTTTGAAAGAATTTCGATTTTTTTCTCGTGTATATACGTTCTAATTTTTCTCAGTCTGTTATTTTCATAGTGACATCATCGTATGTTTTAAGAGTTGCCCTCCCCTTATGGAAAAAAATCTAATATAAAATTTATCGGCTGCTAGCATTTCTGCTTCACCATACTTAATTATCAACACGTAAGTCGGTCAATAAATCGTTCATAAGGTCAGAAAAACAAGAAATGTAGGAAATGCTTGTTTAGAACATTTTATATTATAAGCAAGTAATATTTGTTTAAAATCAGATTAATTAAACTTGAAATTTCTTAATTTTCCTCAAATAACTTTTCAGAAATATATATTTTATTTTTGCAATATTTTTCAAACCGAGAACTAACTTTTGTTTACAATTGTTTCAAAATGGCCGATTTTATCGCAGTTTACTGAAAGAAAATCGATTCCAGTCAATATCATTTCTGTTTGATTAAATAAGTAGCAAAAAATATACAAATCCCCATCGATAGCAGAGAGGTATGAACAGAAGTACTTAATGGATACAGAAAAGGAAACTAAAATTTAAATGACTTTATCTAATAATAATGGTGTTGAATAAAGTAAGATAAAGAAGAAAAAGCTTTGCAATGCGATAGTCTTCTTTCATCAGGTTATCTGTGATCATGGATCTCCACAACTTCCTATCCTTTGTAATTCTTAACAATATTTGTCTTTTTATTATCGCATCCCTGACCCGCGGTAATAGTACTTGTTAGGGCCGTAGCTATAGGTAAATAGTGAACCCCCAAACACTATGAAAGTATAAAAAGACATTTTTCATAGTAAAAATACCAGCAATATATTATTATATAAAAAAATACCAACTATCCATATTTATAGTAGAATTGCCAAGAATAAATTCCATAGCAAAATGACCAACAATACATTTTATTTGTAGTTGAAGCCATAAAACTATGTTCCAAATATTTAGATTTAAGCATTGAATAACCCATAGAGATTGATATGCCACTAAATAAAATCAAACAACCAACATGAACGAACTCTTTCATGACATTAATCCATATAATCTCCGACAATTTCTTAAAGAAATCAAACTGCATTACAAAATATAGCTTCAACAAAACTACAACATAAAACACACACATCACTGCCTCTCGTAATTATGTCCACACAAACATGTATATGCATGAAAGCTGAGTATCATCTACCATGTATTCTATTGTGAAAGCAGAATAACATATATCATATTTCTATTACTTCAAAGCTCCCAAGAAAATTAAATGTCGGCGTTAAATGACCCATAAGGATGTTGATATGCCATTAAACTAACAAATCCACCTTAATAATATTTCTCTTTTTCTTATTCTTTCACACTCAGTAACTCCTTGTGCCTTAGTGGCTATACTGCTTTGTTTGGGGTGAGAAAAAAAGTACCCCAGCGTCAGTTTGTTGGTGGGCTGCTTTCTCGATCAATAATAATAATAATAATAATAATAATAATAATAATAATAATGTAATCACAGTGAGAACTGCAAATGATATACCGCTAAACAAAATCAAGCAATTAAACAAGCAACATGAAAGAACTCTTCCTATGTTCTGAATTTTCTGAGGAGTTACAATTCTTAATTTACTTATTGAATACGTTCTTAGTAATTTAACTATAAAACTATAAATTACAGAAATCAAAACTCCATTCCAAAATATAACTTCAACAAAACTACAGCATAAAACACACATGCCACCACCTCTAGTAATTATGTCCAAACAAACATGTATATGCACAAAAGCTGAGTATCATCTACCATGTATTCGATTGTGAAAGCAGAATAACATATTTTTATTACTTCAAAACTCCAATGAAAATTAAATTTCGGCATTAAATGACCCATAAGGATGTTGATATGCCATTAAACAAACAAACAAATCAATCAACCTATCGCTGTTCCTCTCTGTTCTGCCATAGGTTACTCGCTGTTTCCCTCTGCTTCTCTTGATCTGTGAGTGTCAAATTCTCCGAGCCTCCAGAAATTTCAGAATCTTTCTGATTTTAAGTAGAAGTGTGCTTTTTGTTTCCATTTTCCTTAAAACCTCGTCGTTGCTTAATTGCTACATCCATGGTATACACAGCATCCGACTGAAGGACCACAACTCTCTTGTCTTAAATCTTCTCTTCATCTGTGAAGAAATTGTCCAGCATTCACTGCCATATACGAAAACTTATATTACATGACAGTTCAGAATTATTTTCTTTGTTTCTAACGAAAGTTTTCTGTCTATATTTCTGAGAATAGGTATTATTATTTGCACTATTTACATTGTTCGGTCTGTTGTCCTCACCTTCATTGCCATATCCACGGATGGGTGACCGCTTGAAAATACCAGCTTGCATATATGATTGGTTTCATGGATAAGGGCTCAGAATTTGTTAGCCAAGTTCTATTTCCAGTCGGGTTCGTTGTATTAGGTTACGCGCAAATACCCTTGAGAAAAGTATTGTGACACCCGTACTTCTTTGGTCACGACGCCAAATGTGACGCCGTCCTTTGTGACGGGCTAACCCTGGGACATCGGTTGAAGTCTTGTTGGGTTCTAGTACCAACTTGTCGTACCCGGCTCGCTTCCAACGCCTGGTCACCGAAGCAACTGCTTTGATCTCGATTCAACCTACCCACGTTGTGATTTGATCTTAGGTTGGCGAGATCAATTAAACGTCGGGCCGTAGTGCCAGCCGAATCCGGGTCAAGGTGATACTGCACAATAAATGTAGACAAAAAAAACAAAAGCACAAACAACAACTTCAAGGCGAGCGACTGGTTAGGAATAGTGATTAATTTTCTGTCGGTTTGTTGACTTACAGGAGTGCGTCTCTCTCTTTCTCTCCCAGCCCGAAGAAAAAAATATGTGGATTGTAACACTTTTTGCTAGTTTGGGATATCTGGGTTGTTTTTCAATAAAGTCGGCTCTGGTGGAAAATATAAGTCAGACTTCTATAATTTGTTCTTGGTTAGAAGTCTAAGTCGGAAACTTGTTTTGGTGGGAAATCTAAAGTCGGACTTCAACAAATTTGTTCTTGGTTAGAAGTCTAAGTCGGAAGGCATGGAATCGTGCGGTCACCAGTGCGAGGCGTTATCTTCCGCGTCCTGTGTCTTGGGCTCGACTGGATCTCTCTGCGAACTGCACTGCACTGCACTGCTCTCTCCTTACTGTACTGTACTGTACTGTCTGTCTGTACTGTACTGTCTAAAACACCCGAAGACGTTTGCTTATATGGACGCCGATCAAAACCTGGCGTGGGGTCGGACGTGGTGTGGCCACCACGTTGATTTCAAATCCCCAATAAGGATTTTCTTTGTTTTCGGTCAGAAATATTTATCATTTTCCATTTTTGGAAAACTTCTTCCACTCCCACCCTCTTCTGTTCTCATATGGGTATTTCACCATACTTTAGAGGGCGTCAACGGTTTTCCCACTTCCTCGCAGTAACATCTCATACCTATCCTCTCAATGGGCGGTGGCAGGCCTCCTCCCTGCGTCACATGATCACCTCCGCCTGGCTATTCGGCCAATAGGCGTCAATTAATAATCTCAATTTTTATCCAACTTCACGGCATATGGAATTCCTCAATCAAGTTTTCCGCCAACATTAAGTGGACGGAACTTTGGCGAAACTGGGTTAATTAAAATAAATACAATAACATGGCTTTTGCTATCACAAACGAATTTCAACAGAACACAGATGTCCTGTCCAGCCGACATCTCCTCAATCCAGGGCCGGGCTTTGTGTGCGGTCGGCAGATGACCTATTAAATCCCTTCCCGACAACACAAGTTTTGGCTATCATGACACAGTTAATGTTTTATCTGCCCAAAAGCTCTGGGATTCATCAACTAATTTTTACGACAATG
This sequence comes from Acanthosepion esculentum, assembly GCA_964036315.1. NCBI lineage: Eukaryota > Metazoa > Mollusca > Cephalopoda > Sepiida > Sepiidae > Acanthosepion > Acanthosepion esculentum. Next base: position 3,634,744 of record OZ038506.1, read on the forward strand.
ACCATCAGAATTTTCGCCATTCCACTACCCAAAACAACATCGCTTTTGTGGGTGGCCTTTTTCCTTCTTTTATCATCTAAGTTGTCAAGTCCTGTCCCTCTCTTTCTTTCTTTTCTTTCTCTTTTCCTTTTTTGTCCTCGCAGAGAATTCTCATCATTCTCTGATAACACTGTTGTTACTTTAACACAGTAAATGGGTATCCATTCAAAACTCTGGGAACATTTGGCATATCTCAGCGTCAAACATCTGCGAGAAAGTAAAAATGATTATCTTGATTCGCACTTGAAAATAACAAAACAAAAATTTTTTCCACCGATCCCGTGTTTTGGGAAAATAACAAAAAGAATATCGCTCAGTATGTCTTTCGTTATATCCATCGGTGATAAACCGTAGAAAATGAATCAATAACTAATTAGACATTCATTAACCCAACAATTAGTGTTATTGTCGGTTGAAATTTATAAATATTTTTATTAAAATATTTTTTCAGGAAATTAGACTTCTCAAGTCCACTAAATGTTATGGGTCTTTCTAGTATTGACGGGAGTTTCTTTCCAAACCTTTTGTTTTAATAGTGTGGAAAGTTAACAGCTTGGTTATATCAAAGTTTCCTCTTCTAGTTACATGTGCTACCCATTTTAGTTGTTGCTGCTGTTGGAAGTCTTCAAGTGATTTTTTTTTTGTAATTGTCTTTGTGGTTTTGGAGCATTAAACTATAGAATCTGATGAAGGATCGCTTTCATTATTATTTACAGAATTAATTCATTTGGAATCCTTCTGATCTGATCGTTTTTTATGGGTACGATACCAGTTACATATATTATAGTTTTATTCTGTTAATGATGATTAAAATAATTCCTGATCCATGATAACCCTTTCTTCTTAATTTGTCTATCAATTCTATAGTAAAATCATTTTCAAGTTCTATTAGTTTTAATATGATTCAAAATGCTTAGTCAAATTATACTGTCAACTAGCTTAAAAGCCGCCCAGTCGGAGGGCTCTTGATTGGGCTTTCATCACAATAGGTAGGGAGGAGTAAATGCGATAGGCAACAACAAACTACACAACTCAAAACTGATCGCTGCATTTAATTATTGCATTAAGAAAAGTTCAACGATATTTTCCAAGTTATAAAAATTGTTATCGTACAAAAACATTTGTCACAAAAAATCACTTCAAAAATTGCTAAAACAATCACAGTAATGAAAAGTTGGGAATCCAAACTTTCAGGGTTACAGATCTAGATCTGGTTCAGAATGATTTTAATAGTTAACCCTTAAACTGGGGTCAAAACACTATGAAAGTGTAAAAATAGATTTTAATATCAGAAATACTTTTTTGTAAAAAACTATTACCGGCTATACATTTTTTTAAATAATATTACCAGCAATAGATTTTTTGATGAAAAAATATTACCAGCTATACATTTTTAGAAAAAAATATTACGAGCAATAAAAATTTTGTCGGCATTAAATAACCCAATGAGGTTGAAATGCCGTAAAACAAAACAAACAAAACGAACAAAAAAACTCCGTAAAACACTTTTGACACGTTCGATTTACCACAGTATATTCTCTAACTATAGAATTTTTTCCTGTATTTAAGTTTGCATTTTTACCTTTCTAAAAATCTTCATCATGAAATGTCTGAAATCACTCATGAAATCACTCCGTGGATTTGGGTTACATTTTTACTATTTTTAGAATAAAAGATCTTAATATGTCAGAAATTTTATTGAGATAATTAGATACTAATCGGTTGTGGTCAATAGTGAACTAGTCTGTGTCTGTGTGTGCACGTTTGTAAAGAAAGCTAGCTAGAGTTCGACAGATAAATATGTTAGAATAAAGTAAAGTATAGATGCAGTTATCTCCCTTTCTTAGGAACTCTCTAAAAAGGGGTTAATTTTATACTTCCTGTATATTTTATCTGTTGTAAGTTAGTTGGTGAATACACCTGTTGCGTTGTACATGTCTTGTTTCGTTCTCATTTTCGGCATACTTCTTGTCGTTATAATATGTCGACTTATCTCTGTAATCCAACAAAATATGAAGAGAAGGCGAAAATCAGGGGGAAAACGAACGTTTTTCATACACAAGTTTATGAGACCATGTCTCAAAGTAAAGGACGAAAAGATAAAATCTGAAATGCAAAAGAAAGATAACAAGATAGAAGCAAAGAAAATGGAAGATATATAAAGAGAGAGGGGGGAAGAGGAGATAGGGGAATAAAAACGGAATGAAAGAAAAAGTGAGAAACGGCGACAGATTGGGAGATGATGAAAGAAAGGAATAGAAAGAGTGTGAAAGAAAGAGGTGAGAGCTCTTTAATAAAAAAAGAAATAGAATGAGAGAGAAAACGAAAAAGCGAATAACAGAAATACAGAGGTCGTCAATAAGAAAAAGAAACAGAATGAGAGAGAAGGAGAGAAGAATAGAATGAGAAGGGAAGAGATTTTTAGTAAGAAAAAGGGAGGGAGGGAGTGAAATAAAATGAAAGAAAAAGAACAGTCGTTAGTAAGAAACAGGCAGAATTTCAAGAAGAGAGAAAAAGAGAGAGAGAAACAGAAAGAGGATGAAAAAGGGAAGGGGTGAGAGAAACAGAATGAAAGAAAAGGAACGGTCGTTAGTAAGAAAAAGGCACACTTTCAAGGACAGAGAGAAAAAGAGAGAGAGAAAAGTGCGAGAAATAGAAAGATAGCTCTTGAATGAGAAAAGGGGACCGAGTGAAAGAGAAAGCGAATAAAAGAAAGAGATGTCGTCAATAGGAAAAGGGAGAGAATGAGAGAAATAGAAAGAGAATGAGAGAAATAGTAATAGAATGAAAGGGAGATGTTGTCAATAAGAAAAGAAGACTGAATGATTGAAAGAGAAATAGAAAGAGAAATAGAAAGGGAAAGAGAAAGAGAAAGAGAATGATAAAATGAGAGAGGACGTTAGTAGCAAAAAAGGACAGATTGGAAAAAAACAGAGACGATTTGATGCTGAAAGAAAGAAGCAGATCTTCAATGAGAAAAAAAAACGACTGAATGAGAAGAAGAGAGATCGCAAGAAACAGATGCAGAATAAGAAAGTGATAGAGAAAGTGAATGAAAGAATTGACATAGAGACAAGCAGAGATGGTATAAAAAGAAAAAGGAGTGGTTGTCAAAAAAAAAGACAGATACGGTATGCGAGAGAGAGGAAAACAGAAAGATAATGAAAGAAAGTTAAATCGTGAGGAAGAAATCGAGACAGAATGATAGAGAGGGATACGAAGTGATTAACTGAGACAACGAATGAGGGACAGCGTGAGAAAAAGAGAAAACAGACGACATTAACTTTGCATGTCAATGTGCACCTGTGTATGTAAGACTAAAGGGCAGCTAACTCGACAGAAGAAGAAGAAAAGAATAGAAGAGGAAGAGAAAAAGAGACAAAGAAGAGAAGAAGAAGAGACAAAGAAGAAAAGAAGAGAAGAAGAAGAGACAAAGAAGAGAATAATAATAAGAAAAGAACAAGAACAATATAAAGAGAAGAAGAAGAGAAGAAGAAGTAGAGAAGATGAAGAGAAGAAGAGACAAAGAAAAGAAGAAAAGAAGAGGAAGAAGATAAGAACAAGAACAATATAAAGAGAAGAAGGGGTAGAGAAGAAAAAAGAGAAAAAGTATTGTTTGTGCAGGGAAAGAGTAAAGTGCTACAAGGACACTTGTACTTATGCAGACTTGTAGCGTTTAATGATCAGTAACCCACTATCACCGCGCTCCCGACTTGGCGCTTTTGTCTTCTAGAGGTCGCACTTGTGAACCTCTGGCCCAAAGTGGGTTGCACTATGTTTGCTAATATTGCAAAACACCCCACGAATGGAGTGGGGGAATTTGATTTATGACACAAGGCTGTTTTAAAATGTAAGATAAACACGTCTCTCTGTTTGCTGGACTTTTCAAACTTTTACACTGGGCCATATTAACGAAACAATTAATAAGGAATACATCTACTGTTAGTGGGTAGTGGGCGCTGCATTCTGACTATCAGTCATGTTCAGGGGTTGGGATCCAAGGTGGGTATATCCGGCGCTTCGTGTTTGCGAATTCCAGCATCCAAAAATTATTCGAATTTTTTCCAGAAAATATCACCCCCCCCCCACCGCCAAAAAAAAAACTTAAATCTGCCTCTTGCCAAGCACTACACTGAATCCACTCAAATAATGTGATGTCTGGCTTCTCCTGCTGTAATATTCAGCCATTCCACAGAATAACAATCTCTCTTCAGAACTCGTTGTTTAACCCCCTTACCCCCGGTGTTGGCGTCTATATACGAAGGTCTTCTTTTCAGAAAACTGACGAATAAACACGTCCAAAACATCACGTCCAAAACCGGTTCCAGACGAGTTTAGACGTCGATCTTGATTCTTTTTATGCCCTTCTGAACTTGAAACGAGTCCAGTTGTCAACTCATACGTCTGGTAGAGATGTTAACCACTGCTCGGGTACTTCAAGGTGCCTCAGTTTCTTTAGTTACAATATTAAAAACAAATTTAAAAAATTCGACTGAAAATATAAACGCTTTTCCCAAAATAATTAACGGGAAAGGAGTTAAGCTCGAGATTTACTTGACTCCCGACTGAGCCAGGTTGTGACACAAGGTTGGTTTTTAACGTGGGGACCCAAATGTTTCTACTTGGGCCGCTGGTCTAAGCTGGTCAAAGCTTGTCTAAGTTGGTCACAGCTTGTCGAAGCTGGTCTAAGCTAGTCATAGCCGATCATACCACCACTACGTAACAGATGTCATTGCATGTAGACGCAAGGGCGGATAGAAGGCCTCCGCCACTGAACAGATACTACAATTTTTTAAGCATTTTGCCCCAAGGAAGACGGGAGTGCGACTAGCACGCAAGGGGTTACAGAGAGTACGAGAAAGGGTAAAGAGGCGTGATAGAGGAAAGGACGAAGAGAAGGACGGGGAATTAGATCAAGGCATCTGAAAATGTCGATTGATATTGCATTTGAATAGTTGGAGATTATAGCTATCATGGAAGCAAGTAAGATGAAGGAATTTCCATAGACGGGAAATGCGAGACATGAAGCTATTAGAGTAGAAGAGACAGCTACATTTAACCGTTTCTACAGTGAAAGGATAGGACTGAGATGTCAATCTAGTAGCATGTTTAAATTCATGAAGATTGGGAACCAACGAAAGTAGCTCGTCGGGGCAGTCACCGTGAAAGTATTTGTAGAAAAGACAGAGGGAAGCAACGGCACGTCTGTGAGAGAGAGACTGTAAACGAGATGCCAGATCAGGGCCTTTCATATTGCATATCCGTCTCTTTGTCGAGGACCCTAAGACGAACAGCAGGGGTACCAGACCATATATGACAGCAGTATTCCATGCAAAGGCGAATGGTTGATTTATAGATTTGAAGTATGGACTCGGGCGAGAAAAACTTTCTGGGGCGACACAGGGAACCAACTTTCCTTGCGATGGATGAAGTTACTGATTCAATATATGTGTTCCATCTCAGGTCAGTGGACAGTGTGAGACCAAGCAGGCGCAAAGAGGTGCTCTCGCGGAGATAAGCATCAGACATTTTAATGGGAAGCAGGGAGAGTTCTCTGCGGTTGGTAAAGAGAGCAGTTTTATTTTTGAGGCATTAAAGTTCACCAGCCATTTCTTACCCCATTCAGCAACAGATTGGAGGTCGTTTTCTGTAGCATCCATCCCGACGTGGGAAAAAAAACAACTTCTATTCCTCTGTCAATCCTTCCAGAAAATCCGGGGTGAAAGTCTCAGGGAAAAGAGTTAAACTCGCTTCACATCGCGATTCGTTTATTCGTTACTTTGGCTTTACGCCTCCCTTTGTTTTTCTTTTTCTTTTACTTTCTTCGAAATTTGAAATGGAAACATAATTTTTCATCTTTTAATACATAAAGAGAGAAAACGTTATTAAAATTCAGTAATTAGTTATTTTTAAGATGTATTTTTTAAAAAGGTTTAGATATGTTTCGCTTAAGAATCGTCTACTGCAACTGGTGACGGTTTTATGCGTACAAGTAAACTTTTCACGCTATCACTTTTCACAAATATCTACGATTCTATAACGATGTCTGCCCTATCCTGCTATAGAATTTGGCCATTTTTCACAGATCCCCAATTTCTTCAGACCTCGTCGTTTAAGCTTTCTTCCCATCACCTCTCGTTCGTTCAAATTCTTGTGTTATGTTCAACCATTGTCCTTTTTTATAATACGAAATTTGAAATAAAAACTTATTTTTTTGACATTCATTCTTTATTTAACAACACCTGAAAATTTTATTAAAATTAAATAGTTAATTTTTAAATTTGGAGGAATTCCTTACTTATGATATTTAGATGCTGACTATTATCCTTATCTTTGTTGTTACTATCATAAATTTTCGGCCGTTGTGTCCGCCGACCATCATCAGATGCTTGTCGATCCGAGAAGTGAACCCTTTATTTAATCTATGTGAACCGATTGATCTTGTTCCTATCACTATGTCGTTATCTCGTTTAGTTCTTATTTCATACTGCTCAGTTATTGCTCGTTCCATTTCCACGTACACACTGCCCGACCCAAGGATTGAACTCACAATTACTATATCAACAAATTCACGAACTAACGCTTTAGTTCACTAGGCTATTGCACCGCTGAAAAGAAGGGGGAGTATTATATTGAATCAATTGCTCGGTCTGCTGCTAGGAAAGTTGGTTTACTGTGTCGTCGTGCGCGACAATTTTTCTTGCCAGAATCTTTCTTACACATTAATAAGTCTACCATTCGTCGATGCTTCGAATATTGTTTCTACATATGATCTGGTGCTGATGCTATATATATACAGCGATTCTTGATAAAATCCAAAGAAGAATCTGCAATGTCATTGGTCCTGACCTGGAATCTTGGCTTCAGTCGCTTCCCCTCGCCATAAGGTACCTTCCTTATGCCTTTGCTATAAATAATTTCATTGTTCTAATGAACTTTCATCTATGGCACTATGAATTTATGAATTTCATCACAGTACTAGTTTGGCGGCTAGGTCTCATCATTTTACAGTTGAAATGGCGAGATGAAACCGTAAGTTTTATGCTAACAGTTTCTTCTATCGCACTTCTTTCTTGTGGAATTCTCTTCTGACTTCTTACTTTGCAGTCAACTTTGATCTTCCAAAATACAACATAAATGATTGTCTTTTGTCTTCTTAATTCCTCTTCTTTTATTGTCCTCTCTCCTTAATAATATTTTTCTATTTCACACGTTCTTTTACACTCATATATATATACCTACATATATATATGTGTGTGTGTGTGTGTGTGAGCAAGAGAGAGAGAGAGAGAGAGAGAATGAGAGAAGGAATATGCTAAAAATTAGTTATCGTATGTCACTGTGAGGGTAGCGACAAAAAATAAGTTCATGAGGTCAACGGCTGCAGAACAAAATGTCTTCCATTTTATGGGCGGTAAATGCAGAAAAGCAACAGAACGGCGGTGGGGACGTGAGTCGGAAAGGAAGGAAAGGACGTTCTCTTCTTCCAACCGCCTCCTCCCCACTAGCCGTCACTCCTAGCAATAGAACCCCATTAAAAAAAAAAAAGACTTTGTTGTTATGTGATTAACTGATGACGACTGATGTCAACGAAGGACGACAATTCTGATGGAAATGCTAGAAAATAAGGGTGATAATCATGGCAAAGGAAGAGACCATAATTCCGGTTGTCTTGTTCCGAAAGACCGACGCCCATCTTTGGAAATATATACATGTTCGCTCCAATATTACGCTCCAAAAATGATTGAAGAAGTCAGAAGGATGAATCTGAAAGAAAAACTAAAAAATATTCTTTTTAATCAATAATAATAATAATATCTAATGAAATATAGTACAGACTTGGGGACATATTTTAATAGATAGATAGATAGATAGATAGATAGATAGATAGATAGATAGATGGGAACAGACTGGGATAGATAGATAGATAGATAGATAGATAGATAGATAGATAGATAGATAGATAGATAGATAGATAGATGTGAACAGACTGGGATAGATAGATAGATAGATAGATAGATAGATAGATAGATAGATAGATAGATAGATAGATTTTTTTTTAAAGAAAATTTTCAAACATAATTTCATTCATTTGTGAATAAGTACTGAAAGTTTCATTAAAATCTGACAATTATTTGATTTGAACAAAGTATCTATAAAGAAAAACAAAATGCGTTTTTTGTTCTTTGCTATCCTCTGCCAGCCGCAATGATGGAGAAAGCATTACCTCGAACCATCGTCATTGAGACACGCTGCAAGAGCCACTCCGTTTCGCGAGGCTCGTCCTTTAATCGAGACGCAATCTCACCAACCCGCCGAAGGAACGACATCGATCGAGGGCTATCTTTGATCTTCCAAAATTTAAATGCAATATCAATCGTTATCGTCTGTCTTCTTAATCCCTGTTCTTTTATTGTCCTCTCTCCTTAATAATATTTTTCTTTTGCACACATTCTTTTACACTCATATATATTCTTTTACACCTACATATATATAGAGAGAGACATTTATGATATGTTTAACGTTCTTTTTTTATTTATAGATACAAGTATTTAAGCAAATGCTCTGTTTATAATAAACAGTATTAAATAACATTTACCGGCATGAATGTCCGAGAAATTTTCATAGAAAATGTTAAACATATCATAAATGTATTTAAATAAATTGTCGGACTCTGTCCAATTCAATATATATATATATATATATATATATATATATATATATATATATATATATCAGAAGTCTACACTGTAAAAATAAATCTGTCTGCAAGAGAAGAATATTTAACTATTTTTTTTATCTCCGCCTCCCGTGCAACAGACCGCGACTCAACGGCGAACCTGATCAAATTACTGGTCAAAAATGTATCAGCACAGGTCGCATCCCAAAATCAACGACTTCCCTACTTTAAAAGAGAAAATGATAATGCCATCCGGCCGCTTTCCATCACCACGGTCGAGGCCTACGGGTTCGATTTGGGAGAGGAACCCAACTGCAACCAGACCTCTTCTGATGATGTCATTGCTGCATGCCTTTTTTTTTTTTAGTGAACCCTTTTTTTTATTTAATATTTGCTGACTCCTCCTTCCGACGTCAGTCAGTTTTTTTCTATAATTTTAAGAAATTTCTGGCAGTAGTGAATCAGAACATTTCTAGCTTATTAATATGAGCTTTGACATAAATGAACCGAGCAGTGACGTTTTTCTAGGTATTCTGCCATGGAAACTGACATTGTTCACTGTAGACTTAAGTACATTAATTCCGACATTGACCAGGGAGTTTTGGAGA
>OZ038506.1:3649070-3786570 GCA_964036315.1 Acanthosepion esculentum
TGGCGAAGTGAATTAACAGGAGTTAATTAATAACTGACATCTATTAGACATGGAACTTGGAACTAGAACAGTCTACACCAGCGAGCGAAATAAATGATTCAGTTCGACATTCCAACCGCCTGAAGAAGGCCGGAGCGTACAACGGCCAAAAGGTTGTGATAAATACGGCAACAAAGATGAGAACAATAGCCCGAATAATGTAAATGGATTATTTAATTCTGGTAATATTTTTTTTATTTTCAAAAATGTATTGTTACTAATTAATTTTTTTCTTCAAAAAATATATTTCTGGTCATTTTTTTTTTTCAAAACTCTATTGTTGCTAATAATCTTTTACAAAAATGTATTGCTGGTATTAAAACCTATTATTACACTTTCATGGTGTCTTGACCTCAGTATTGGAGTGAACTATTTGCCCATAGCTGGGACTCTAACAGGTGCTACCGCCCAGGGTCAGGGTAGACCTGGGATCACCAGCAATTTAGAGGTGGTTCCACGCTCATCAAAACCTCCTGATCAGAGGCCTTGCTGTCGGATCTAACTACATCGTCATACCCAGAACGCGGATGTAGTTTATCGTTATACCCAGAACAGTAATCCGCAAAGTGATTAGAAAAGATACTATTACTAAGTATTTATTTAATACTGGATAATTCTTTACAGATTAAGTAGTTTTATTGTGGCGTAAACTAGTAAAGGAAATTGTTAAAATTGCGTGTAATATTACGAGTAATTTCCGCTATAATTGGTGATTTTTAATGTCGAAGTCAAGAAATAAACACTGGAACGTTTATGTTGTTAACAACGCGGATTCGGAAATGAATGTTGGTTGATATGCTTTGTTGCGGGAATGAACTAAAATGACAAGAGTCATTAAAAAGAACAAAGAAGGTCTGTTTAATTTTTTATTTTATTTTTTTCCGATTTTCGAATGAGGTGTTGTATTATAAACAGGATGAAAAAGTAATTACAAATTTTCGGCCGGTAATTTAATCAGGTCCGCGGTTGAGCCGGGGTTCGTCGCCCGAGACGCAGAGATTTTTAAAAAATAGCTAAATATTCCTCTCTTGCTGATAGATTTTTTTTTTACTCCTGTGGCAGTGGAGACTTCAGGGGTTATTGGTCCTCGTTCGATTGCGTTCCTTCGGAGGATTGGCGCGATTGCGTCTCGATTAAGGAACGGGCCTTGCGAAACGGAGTGTCTCTTGCAGCGTGTCTCACTGGCCGAGGTAATGCTTTCTCCATCATAGCGGCTGGCAGAGGATAGAAAAAATTGTTTATAGTTACGTTGTTCTGGAATTGTCATCATTGGTCGACTGAACTTGCTTTGTTTCAATTACTTTTGTTTTGTTATTATTAGTTACTTTGTTCAATAAATATATTTTGTATCTTAATTTTACAAGGAATAAAGCGTCTTTTTTTCTGAGCTTAAAAAAAAAGAAAATTACAAATATAATTCACCGATGCACATATCACTCAATGATCCTAACAAACATTTAAGATTTATCATTCATTAGAAAAAGTTTAAAATAATCTAATCATTACCAACACATTTTAACACTTGCAATTTTTATTGATTGTGGGTTACTGTGTGACACTAACCCCTGGATGGTTCGGGTGGTCGCGGTCGATGTCTTGGTCACAGCACCAATTGTGTGACACCCACAACCACTCGAACGTCGATCACTGCCCCAATGTGTGACACTGACCTCCCGGTGTCTGGTTAGATTCGGTATCAACTTTGTCGTTCTCAGCTCGCCTCCAACGTCTGGTCACCGAAGTGACTGCTTTGATCTCTAGTCTAACCTACCCACGTTGTGATTTGATCTTAGGTAGACGAAATCAATCAGGCGTCGGGCCGTAGTGCAAGCTGAATCCGGGGTGAAGGTAATACCGCACAAGTGTATGTAAAAGAAAAATGATGTAATAAATTCAAGAGGTTCAAATGTGTTAAGAAACAACAATTATCTTTATATCTGTCTGTTGAATACAGGAGTGCGTCTCTCTCCCAGTCCGCTTCTATGGATTCGTGACACTTTTTGCTTTTCTTAAGCGAGTTCTGATATCTTAAGTTGTTTTTCAATAAAACTGCTTTTCGTATCTGTTGATATTCAGTAAAACTTGCTTCTGGTTAAAAATCTAAGTCGATCTTGATAGGAAGTCTAAAGTCGAAAAGACGTGGAATCTTGTGGTCAGCTTCTGCGAGACACAGTCTGCAACTGCAACTCAACTCAACTCCTGAACTGGAGCTTAACTCGAACTTAACTCCAACTGAACTGGAACTTAACTCGACTGCAAAACTGCTTGAACGCCCGCCGACATTCGTTTATATGGACACCGACCAAAACGGGTGTGGGGCGGGATGTGGTTTGGGTTCTTCGATAATTCCAAATCCCCAATAAGGATTCTCTTTGTCTTCGGACATGAAAATTTATCACTTCCCATTTTTGGAAGTCAATTACTTTCTGTTTTAGAGGGGGTTCTCCCCCTTCTGTAAGGAGAGGTTGGAGGAGAATTATCCTCCTAAACTCTTCCTTTCTCATATTGGTATCTCATACCAATCCCTTCAGTGGGCGTCAACAAGTTTCCCTTCTTCTCATACAATCACCTCCGCCTATCACCCATGCTACCACTTAGCCAATGATCTCTTGGCGGTGTTGATGTGGCTAGACTGGCATTAGTTTACATTATCGCTCAAAGAAAAAAAATTATCTTCCCTTTTCTTTCTTTCTTTTCTATCGGCCAGAATTCTTATGAATCGCATATTGCGGGTCATTAAATTTTTATCTTATTCTGGGGCACCTGGAATTCATTAGCGGAATTCTCCGCCAACTCATTAATGATCGCAGTCAACTTTTAACTGGGTGGTCGTTTCCACCTGACAACCGAACCTCTTTTGTCTTTCTCGTTTACCTGTCCAGATGCCCTTTTCTTGGCGACATTAAGTCTGTCGCCAACAGTTTGAATAAGCAATAACAATGATTCCTTTTTCATATCAAGATCTGCACTCATACGGCTGGTTTATTCGTCGGTTTTTAAGATACCCGAATTTCGATTATCTCCGCCTACATGCAGCTGACATAATCGAAACCTTTATTATTGCCACGTGTGTTATGAATCACAATTCTTCCCCGTATTTCTCTCTCCCTTGTCGCGTCACCCTTTTATCATGACATTAATTAATTCGGACAGAATCCGAAATCTGTTCCCTTACGAATTTTCTGTCTTCTGCGAAAAGAAAATATCTTTCTTCGTAAATGAAATAAAATATTTTAACGAATCTTTTCCGTTAAAAAAAACAATGTCGCTCGGTATGTCTTTCGATATAGCTCCTTCTTGCTTTAAGTATTTCCCGTTTTTAATTTCTATGATTAATTAGTTAGCCAATTACCATAGCTAAATAGTGTCACAGCTGTATTTTGATGGGAAGAGCTTCCAAAATTTTTATTCGCCTCTTCTTGGATTGGCACAGTATTGATTTATTGCCAACTATAATCTGACTATCATTAAAAGGTGAGTTGTGGATTTGTTTAAAATATTTATATATGGCACTTTGCTCAGGGAAGTCACAGGTAGGTTCACTTAGAGAAATCCTTTCATATGACCAATATATTATTTGTATTTTTATTAACAGAGATACAGTCAATCAAACAAAAAGAAAATGGGTATGCAACATTTAAACTTTTGCAAAGTGTGTGTGTGTGTGTGTGTGTGTGTGTGTGTGTGTGTGTGTGTGTGTGTGTGTGTGTGGAGAATTCATGTTCGTAACCACAAGGTTATGTTTTGAATATGATGTAATTTACGAGGAATCTTTTTTTCTTAATGGGTTTCACCTCATGCAAGGCAAAAAAGCTACTTAGACACAGGGGTTACTGGGTGTGGACGAATAAGGAACAGAAACATTATTAATGAGCGGGAATAGAAAAAAGTAATCGGGTGGACAGTAGATAGTGATTGACATTGCATTTAGATTTTTGCAGATTAAAGTTGGCTGGAAAATGTGGAACCGGAAGAGAGTTCCACAAGCGAGAAGTGCGAGAAAAGAAACTGTTAGCACAGAATTTACGGTTGCATCTAGCCAACTCAACAGTAAATTGATGAGATCTTGACGCCAGTCTTAAATTTTAAAAGTCTAGGTACCATATCGACGAGCTTATCCGAACAATTACCATGAAAGTATTTATAGAAAAGAAACAGAGGGGCATCCTTACGGCGGTGGGAAAGTGACTCAAGCCGAGCTGTCAGATCGGGACCAATAATATTGCTGATTCTTCTTTGGATATTATCAAGGAGCTCAAGGTAAATAGCAGAGGCACTGGGCCATATGTGGCAGTAATATTCTAAGCATGGACGAATGGTAGACTTATAGATATGTAAGATAGATTCTGCAGGAATTATATATCTATAGATTCTATCATCTATGTTTTTGTGTCTTTTATCTAGTTGGAATGAGTTCGGTTACAGTAAAATAGTTAATAGTATTTTTGCTGTGTTTTTTTATAATTTCACCTCAAGCAAGGCAATAAAGCCACTAGGTTGCAAGGAGTTTCTGAGTCTGAGAGAATATTAGATAAAGAAAACATTATCAAGGAGGGTGAACAATGAAAAAAAAACGTGTATTAAGAAGACAAAAGACAAACGATTGACATTGCATTCAAATTTTTTAAGATCAAACTTGACTGGAAAGCAATAAAGCAGAAGAGAGTTCCAGAAGCGTGAGAGAAGAAACTGTCAACATAGAACTTACGGTTACATCCGGCCATTTCAAAGGTAAAATGATGAAACCGTCCCGCTAATCTAGTACCGTGCTTAAATTAATAAAGTCTAGGAACCAAAGAGGAAAACTTATCAGAACAATTGTCATGAAAATATTTTTTGGAAAAGTTACAGAGAAGCTAAGTTAAGGTGTACGGTTTAAATCGGGTTTATTATGTTGGGGGTCTCTTTGATTTCGTATCTGTCAAATAATTGTCTTTTCCTTTCGATGATGTGATAAGGAAACCCATTTTTACTAAGTGTTGATTTAATATTCAATAATTCTTTATTGAATATTGTTGCAGAGAAAGAGATCTTTTAGCACTGCTGGGTACTGAATTGTTACGTCATATCTGTCCTCCTATATGACATTGAATGCTGGACAATCTCCTCAAAATGAAGAAGTGACTTGAAATATGCTACTACAGAAAGATGCTGAGGATAACATGAATTAAACATATGAGCAATGTCGAAGGTTTAGAAAAATGGAAATAAAAAGGAAACTTATACCTAATATCAGTGTCATTTGAAATCTCTAGGGCACATAATGAGGAAGAAGGGCTTGGAAAATCTGATACTCACGGGATAGATTGAAGGCAAGAGAGATAGAGAAAAACAACGCGTGATATAATTAGTGAGCTTGAGTAAATGGATAGTAGAACAGGATTTAGGAGAAATAACGAAAAGACAAAATTTACTAAGAACAACGAAGGATAGGAAATTGTGGAGAGCCATAATCGCCTACGGTCTGAGGGGACATGGCACATAAAGTAGAAGATAAGGCTTTTTGTGACTGTTATCCTGTATCAGTAAAATATTCGCTTTATTGGTCAGATTATTGTATACTGAAGTCATACATAAAGTTCTGATAAATACTGATGATGAAGGCATCAAGAAATAGGATATTTTATTGATGATCGTGTCGTATGTAAAAGTAAGTCAAGAAATACTTTCAAATTTTTACTTTAGTTTCTTCATTAGGATCAAGATATTTTTCGAAAAGGAATAATAAGTCGTCGATATACGAAACATATAAAGATGGTTTGTCAGTTTCTTTTTACTTTCGATATGTGACATGTAACAATTAGAGAAATGAGGTCCTAGAGGTGATCCCATGGTTAAGCCGACAGTTTGTGCATGTATATTTCCTAGATTATCATAGTCTGTTGCATACGTTAAATCTTTTCGCTTGGCACATATACGTTGCCAAACCTATCAGCGTCGGTAACACCTTTTCAGCTTTTGGGTATGCATAAAAGGAAAAAAAACTGAGAGCATGTCTTCTATAAATCTAAAGAGATTAGGTCTCTTTCACCTCGGGATAGGACGCTAAAATTAGTGCTCTGTCCATTAGAGGTATCTGGCTTAGACTATACATATGACTTTAATTCACCAACAGAGTAAGTTCATCTTCAACTTTTTGCTCGTCCTTTTCCTTCATCTTTTTACAAATGTTTCCGATAGAATAAATATTTGTATTTCGTTTTGTTTCACGCTTTTGTTAGTCAATTTTCTCAACCAGTTCAACACTTAGTTTTTGCTCGTCAGCCCCGACGTTTTCTCAACTTCAAACGACGACTCCTAACCTAATTGCAACAAGACTTGTGGGATACCCACTAGCTGTATTTTATGTGGCATGATCCCCAAATGATTATGCTGCTGCTCATTGTTCTATACTACTTTTAACTAGTTCCTCTCCTCAAGCAGTTACGGTCTATTTTTCTTTTCTGCAAAAGAACGTCTTCTTCCTCTGCAGATATCCAATCCAGTAGAGTACCACATTTAATGTATGGGGAGCTAAAGTAAAAACCCATGCAATATTTGTAAAATTGTGTGCAATATATACACTAGAACCATGACAGAAAAGAAGAAAAAACAATATTTGTAAAAGAATAAAAAGTGGAGTTGTTATAAGTTCCTCCTAAGAAGGGCGAGAGAAAAACGTTTTGGTATCATTATATACAATGGCGAAAACTATTAGTCTAACAAAATGAAAGTAAATCATTCTTCTTTAATAGAAGTAGAGGTTTCTGTCTATATTTCTGAGATGAAGTATTATGTACACTATTTACATTATTCGGACTATTGGCACAGTGGATAAAGGCATTGGTTAGATCCAGTGATAGGACCCAAAGAGTGTGAGTTCAATACCCGGTTAAGGCAGTTGGGAACTTGCAAAGGGTAATTAACAAGAGATAATTGATAACTGACATCCATTAAAACATAGCACGTGGAACTAGAACAGTCTACCCCAATGAGCGAAATGACGGGTTCAGTTCGATATTCCAACCACCTAAAGAAGGCCGAAGCGTACAACGGCCGTAACGTTGTAATAAATATGGCGACAAAGATTAGGACAATAGTCCGAATAATGTAAATAAGTAGAAGTTTATCACTTGTTTATTATTTAGGATTGGGTTCCCGTTTACTTCTAAAATATTTTCTTTCTCTTTCACTTCCAGTAACCCCTTGCATCTTAGTAGCGTTTTCGCCTTTCTTGTGGTGAATTGATTTGAAGAAAAAAAAAGGCTATGGTACTTATTTTTGTATTCGTTTATTTCTACTTTTTTAAGTCTCATTCTGTTTCATTCTTTTTCTTTTTTGCTGTCTGTCTTTTGTATTGAACGATACTGCCAGAATTATCCTTTTTCAATTGTTTGCAATTAAACACATCTGGAACCTTTAAAGATAAGTCCGTATATGAAAATGATTAAAAAAAAACATGGTCATATTGCCTGAAAGTCCCGATTGATGTTATCGTATTTTCCGTACCCTAGAATTGTAGTAGGAGTTAAGAAGTAAGTTAGAAGAGAAAGGGAGATAATTCATGCAAGCTAGGATATAACTAAAGAAAAAAAGCAAAGCGTTCTTTGTGCGTGTGAGACAGAAAAGAACATTATAACAAAAAGGAAACAAGACACGTATACATATGTGATTTGTGTATAAAATATCCATTTCTGCCTATCATAAAAATGCTTCGCTGAAGTTGTACACTCACATCCTTGGTTACTTCAGATCTTTCACTAGTTAGTGTCAAAGTTAATGCCTAATCCAAAGGCGTCTTCTAATGTGCTGTTCCATAGAACGACTTTTCGGTACACAAAAGTCGACTGCGACAGCTCCAGATCTTACATGGCGGAAGCTCGCCTCTCAGTGCTCTTCAAGCATACTGCCTCCAAAGCTGCCACTCTCATCTCGGAATGGATCCTTTCTGTTTTATACCCCAGAAAGAAATTCCAACAAAAAATCGAACAGCCAGCTCTAGTTCACCTCTGAATATGCTACAGTCATAATTCACTGTAACCACAACTACAATATCTATCACATGGAGCCGTGTATATTAGGGCGCTGCATTCAGAACTGAACGCAATCAGTGCAGGAGTCCTATACCTAGCTAATCCGATTCACGACCCATTCACTCACTACAATTCCACATTCACCATAAAAACTCACCTGTCACTACTCAGTACTCCATACACCACAATACCGCATTCTCTCAAGGGGGGACCTACAGAACGCACCCCATGCCATAAAAAATTAATAAAAATAATAATACATAAAAATCTAACCATGAAGAATGAGAGGGGAGAGAGATGAACCCAATAATAAACTAAAATCAACACAAAACAAACTAAACAATTGATTTTCAGCAATATCCTTTACCTTCTACTCAAAACCTTATATTTGACCAAACCCAAGTCTCTTGCACACTTTCCAGAGCATTATCGTTCACAACCTAACGTGTTTGTATTTATAATTCAGATTGCTGCATTCATTCAACATATACGACATTACTTCATCGCTTTCTGAACCTAAGGAACATTTACTATTTTACAATGTTTTATCGAAGCGGATGCTTGTAGCTATCATTCATAATGATTCTGTTTCTCCCTTCAGATGTCCTCTGTGCAACCAAATCTAAGACTGATCCAAAACCCTCTATTCATCCATTTAAGTTTTATCTGCAAATGCATACTATCAAGTTTAACTATACTGGGGTGAGCAAACTTTTGTCATGGAAGGCCGAATCCTTGTCGGCCCGATGCAAAGTGGGATACATCACAATAACAACAGGAGTTTTACAAAAGACAGTTTAAATACCAATCATACATGCGAACTTTATTTACATATGTATTTATTTGCATGTATATTTATTTGTATATTTACTTGTTTATTAGATGCATTTTGTGAACAGACTGCACAAATGTATAAGAAATTAGTTTAACCCTTTGAATCCTGACCACCGCTTTAACGATGGTAGAGAAAAATGACTTAATGCCCAGCCACCGGTTTAACGGTGGGTAGACAAGTGAAGAAGGCCAGAACTTACAACGACCGAATTGTTGTGATAATAACAACAAAGATGAGGATAATAGTCAAGAGTCTAAAAAATATAAATAATGATAACCCCTGATTCTCGAAATTCACACAGAAGTTCATTATCAAGAAACCCAAGAATGTTCAGACGATGAAGAATCAAAGAAGATGAAATAGGAATAATCATCAAAGATGCCAAAGACAATCTGAGGAAATCCACCAAGGATATTTTGGTATTGACCACAATGTGGGGAAGGACTGAACAGATATATACAATACATTTTAACCTTTTGAGCCCTGTCCATCGCTTTACCGGTGATAGAGAAAAATGACGTAATGCCCAGCCAACGGTTGAACGGTGGGTAAACACTTGTAACCATTTTTATATCTACCGTGAAACATTACGTACCAATTATTTGCGAATTTTGGGAAGGGTTAAAATTGTTTAGGAATGCAGGGCTCAAAGGGTTAATATTTAGTACATTTATTACTATTAACAACACTCACATTGCATAATGGAGGCAAGTGAGGCAGAGGAACGATCTTGTGTAATTGGTTGACAGGAGAAGGATTTGAAGAGATGGCAAAAAGATAAAACTTACTATGAGTTACAAAGAACGTTAAGATGTGGAGATCGTTACAATCTTAACTACTACTGTCTATCTTACATATCGTCATAATATGCATCTCTCTCTCTCTCTCTCTCTCTCTCTCTCTCTCTCTCTCTCTCTCTCTCTCTGCATGCCCTTAAACAATCTAATTTAGCAACCCTCTGCCTTGGCTGGCTCTTGGGCCTTATATTGAGTGAAAAAAAGAAAAACTTACATCTGTACTAGACAAAAATAATTACAGGTACACTTATGTCTATTATACATTAAGTTTATAGAACGAGATAAACGACTTCGGCTCAATTTCACCTTCAGTCATGTGACTCCGATTTCATGATTAAATTTCCTGACGTATAAACGGCTTCGATTTTTTCCTATTATTTCGATCTGACGTCATAACCTTGGCAAAAATATGTGTCATGATTTTCTTCAATTACCAAAAACAAAAACAAAAAACAAAAAACAAAAAAGTGCACTGAGCCCGTAAATTAACCTTCCAATCGTAATCTAAAATTAAATAAGTTGATAATCCACATGGCGGCGACAATATAGTGGTTGATCGGATCGGGGATATCAGATTAACTGAGAAGATAATTAATTTATCCTGCCTTCACCATTTGTAAAATCGTTTTTTGGTAGGCAAGGAAGCCTGTTCAGTCAAGGGAGATAACTTTTAACATAACTACGTAGGATTACGTCCCTTGATTTTTAACAGCTATCATTTTTCTTTATCATTTCTATGTTGTTGAGGAGTTTTTAGGAGGGGTTGTCGTTGTTTTGCTTGTTTGTTTTATTTTTTTACTTTGTTAAAGACCCCTAAATAATATGTGATAATTTTTAACATCTAAGCAAAAATTTAGCCATTACTCTTAGTGTTTGGTATACCATTATCGGCATAAGTATGATAAATTCTAAACATTGTAAATTCGATGCCAGTGTAAATAATTTTTGCATTTTTTTTATAAAAACTAAAAAGAGTCACTGTTCTAGATCACACAATCTCAGGTTACTTGTACATATTTCTACACTAACATAATTCTTATTTATTTTTAATTTTGTAATATATTTCGTTATCCAAATAGTAATTTATTTTGTATTTACTTTTTATCAAATAGATGTAATTTACGTATTTTTCTGACGCGCAGATATGATTTGGCGTAAACTTATTATAACAGCGTAAAAAATTGTCAGGGAAATAGTTGCCTTAACATATTAGAAATAGTCATAACTAACAAGACTAATATAATTCATACATAATTTAAACGTTATTTTTTAGTGGCTACGTACGTTTGAGTTGCAATCCCTGATTATTTTTTTATTTTATTTTTACTTTATTAAACAGTAAAATTAATAACAAGCTTAAATTCAAAAGTCGTACTAAAGAAAAACTGTGCCTCCGACTGGAATCGAGAATTACATCCGTTTTTCCCATCAGGGAAACCATTGTTAAGCCAGTTAGGTTAGAATTGCCTAAATATGTTAACAACAACAGCCCGGTTGGATATAAAAACATGCGAACACTTAAGTAACTCTCTTTTCCTGTTTTCCCGCCTTTCAAAGTGTGTGTCATCAACTTTTCACAACAAAGCAAAAAAAAAAAAAATTCTCTGGATGCTTCCTACACACAAACACACCTACACAGGTAAGTTTCACTCAAATAAATTCATTAACAATTTTCGTTGTCTTCCAATTACTTTTAGGAAAAGAAACTCTTAAACTTTCCTTTTGTTGTCTTGTTAAATAAATGTTATCTTGCATTGCAAATCAATCGGACTGTTCTTTTATGCATCGACCTTTTTTACCACCATTATTTCATATATTGTAAAATAATCTCGTAAGAAACATTATTAATTATTGAAGTAGCCAACACGTTGATTTTGTAGAGCGAAACTTTTTTTGTATGTATAAATATAGTTTTTCTAAATAAATTTTCTACATTTGATGAAGTTACTCAAGGAACGAAAGGCAATGCAAAAATTGAATTTTCTCTTGCCATTTCTTTTATACATTGGAATGTCCCGGTCGTGTTTGGAAACAGTGACGGCCCTAAGGTTGTTGGCATCCCCGGAAAGTTGAACTTTGACGTCCTTACAAGTATAATTCGATTTAAAAGCTTTCTCTTCGTGTTTCAATTTAGTCGAAACACCTACTAAATATCATCACTTATCGTCCTCCATAGTTTTCTTTCCTTTTCATAACGTTGAGAGTTTTTTTCGAATATTTTAAAATGTCCTCAAATTTTAATTTGAACGCATCAAATTTTTGGCTGTTCTTTGGTGCATCAACTCCTTTTTTACCATCATTAGTTCATATATTATAAAATAATCTCGTAAGAAACTTTATACATTATTATAAAAGTCTCCAATATACTAAAAAGGAAAGCACGTTTTTCTCATTGGCATTTTTACGGCTCTATAAATGCTAGATTCAGTTTCGTACTCGAAACGTAAACAACAGTCATTTTTGAAAGGATTCTTTTTTTTATCCGGCATTATTTATTAGTAGACTAAACCTTATTTTCAGTGGCTAGCCGTGTTTGAATTGTGAGCCCTGTTTTGTTTTGTTGTTTTTTATTATTTTATTAATAACAACCGCGGCCTAAAACTTCAAATGGTATTTTTAGTGGATACCCGTATTTGAGTAGACGCTCCGTTTATTTTAAATAATATTTATTTCGTCTCCCAGCCAGCGAAATAGAGAAAAATTAATAAAGAAAATGTGCCGAGCCTGTTTTATTAAGTTTTCTCGAATACGCAGGCTGGAAGATAAAATAAACGGAGCGTCTACTCAAACAGTGCGTAACCACTAAAAAATAAAGTTTGACATCATAAAATATGTCGAATTAAAACATAAAATCCATTATTTCTTTAGAAATATGTGTGTGTATGTGTGTTTGCGCGCGCGCTCTCGTGTGTGTGTGTGTGTGTGTGTGTGTGTGTGTGTGTGTGTGTGTGTGTGTGTGTGTTCTACAACTCCAAACGTTACTTTATGGATACCCCATGTTTGAGTAGACGCTCTGTTTTTTGCGGTTTGTTCTTTAACAGTATGAATTACAACTACCCGCCTGCTTACTCAAGAGACTTGAGAAGGGAAATGTACCATATAGCAGGGCACGAACCTGCGTCCCTTTTGTAGGATAAACCCCCACACCACCCCGTCTGATCTGGGCTCTTGTACGTATGCAAGAAAAATATTTTTAAAAAATAATCGTAGTGCTTTATCAGTCATCTCCAATCAAACGTGTAAAAAAGGATTGCTGCTCAAACACACACACACACACACACATATAGATAGTTATGTGTGTGTGTATGTTAGTGCGCGCGCACGCACGCTTCAATTTGGGCTTACTAATCTATATAATAAATGCGAATATCAGTGTGTCACACTTTTTCATTTTTACTCCTAGAGGCCGTAGCCCAACATATCATAACATTTTAGAATCAGGCTGACTTCGTAAGCAAATTAAAAGCATCCCGGGCTGGATCTGGTCCCCCAATCCTGAAATTTTGGATTCCAAGTTTTCATAACTACGATTGGTTTCGACGATTTTTGTGGATGCAATTTTTGGCGAAAAAAAAATTTTTGTACGATAACAATTTTTATAACCTGGAAATAAATTTGGGAATAATCGAAATTAATTGCAAAATCAAGCGAAATTCACCCATGAAATAAAAATAATTGTTTGTACGGAAAGTAAGGACCTACGAACATCAAATTGTCTTTAAATTAAGTGGCGAGAGAAGAATTATCATTGAACTCCTAAAAGGTAAGTTTAAATATTAATGCAATACTTAAATGCAGCCATCAATTTTGAGTTCCTCTGTAGTTTATTGTTGTCTAATGCATCTACTCCTCCCTACCTATTGGGAGGGAGGCCCAATTAAGGGCCCTCCGCAGAAGCTTGCTTAAATGTAGACCGATACATTTGAACAGTGAACATATATATATATATATATATATATATATATATATATATATATATATATATATAAGTGAACATTGAAGTCAATACTCAGAGGCGACAGGCTGTTTCATGCTAGACTCAATCGTCAAGCGGCCTGACGATTGCGCCTCGCATGAAACAGCCTGTCGCCTTTCACTTTTATATTTATATTTACATACGCTCTATCTCAGATAATGAACACTTTATCCCGTAAATATAGCACACCTTAAAACTATATTTCTTCATATATATATATATATATATATATATATATATATATATATATATATATATATATATATATATATAATGAGACAAAGTTCAAACCGCTACCGCTACTCGTGTTTCAGTCTGCCGCGATCCTCAAGCGATCAGAACTGAGCATTTATATGAGTGGAATTCGGTGAAAAAGGACACAGAAAAAAACGTGGACATTTGTGGCCCATACGGGATGGGGGAGAAAATAAGCAAAGAAAAACACATGGTACAGTGGATAAAGGCGTTGGTTAGATCCAGTGACAGACCCAAAGAGTGTGAGTTCAATACCCGGTTCAGGCAGTGGAGATCTTTCAGAGGGAAAATTACCAGGAGATAACTGATAACTGACATCCATCAAAACATGGCTCGTGGAACTAGAACAGTCTACCCCAGTGATCGAAATAAAGGCTTCGATTCGAAATTCCAACCACCTGAAGAAGGCCGGAGCGTACAACGGCCGAAATGTTGTGACAAATATGGCGACAAAGATGAGGACAATAGTCCGACTAATGTAAATACTGTAATAATTTAATATATTCTTATTATTAATAACTTACTAGAAATAAAGACAAAAAATGTTCCAGATTTCTTTTGGAAAGTATATTAAATGGGACGAGTGATCTCCCTTAGATCATCAAGGGACGAAACTCTGTATGATTAATTTAATCTTTTGTTTTTTATCATTTTATTCTGCGAACACCACGAGATCGCTGAAAAATGAGCATAAACTTGATGAAAATAATTTTTTATCGTCTAAGTGTTTATGTTATTATCAAGAGGAAAGATCAAAGTATTTTTTGAATATTTTTAATAATTTTTAGCACGTCCAAAATTTTCGTTAAAAATCTTCAATTTTTTTTAGCAAAATTGACAGAAAATCGATCGTCAGTCATTTTTTTAAATTTTTGTTTACAAAAGTTAAATTTTACGTTTAAAATTCGTTTAAAAAATCAATTATGAATTTTTTTTAATTAATTTAAGAAAATTAGAAATTATAAAGTTTATTTAATGCATTTTGAAACAAACTACTTTTTGCGATGAAAAAAAATGTACTTTCAAACGATAGAAAGCCGGGCTTAACAGAGGTGTTAATTAATTAATTGACAAATGATATGTGCGTGATTTCATCTTACGGGAGGAAAAGTTATGTCCCTCAATTTTTTATTTGTTCACTACACAAGTATCAACACGTGGGAATATAAACATTTACAAATCAAAATTGTTAATAAACAATTCTGAGTTCATTGTCTTAATTTTTTTCTGTTTGGTTTCATTTTTTTCCCTCCCCCAAGTCAAGTACTTTTGAATGTCTCAATCATTAGTAAGAACTGGGTGTTGTCAGTGCGATAGACAAGATTTTGTCGGCTATATCCTGACAATGTTTTTTGTAAACATTACTTTTCCTAATTTAATCCAAGAATTAGAATACATTAAAAAAGAATCTCAACTTTTTTTCATGAAAGAATGAATACATATTAAATATTGAATCAATAATGTGATGAGAGATATTTAATTTTACAAACACATTAAATAATATATGTTTCACTACAGGAGAGAGAATGTTATATTTATTCTAATTACTCTGTGTGTGTGTGTGTGTGTGTGTGTGTGTGTGTGTGTGTGTGTATATATATAAATAAAATCCCAACAAAGTTTAGGAGAAATATGACGAATAGAAAACTGTTTCACTGAAACTGGATTTGATTTCACTTTTCTAGATCCAAAAATCAACGAAAGAAATGTGTGTGCCTTTAAATGATAAATCATTTGTACTTTTTTTCTGGTAAGATAGCATTTCTCATGATGAAAGAAAAGAATGAGAAGGAGTGATATTTTTAAAAAGCCAACGAATATTTCTTCTGCATATTTCTTTATAATTTTTAGTTCATGACAAAACTTATTTATATATTCTCCCAGTGTTTCTGTATTGAATTTAAGGTAAATCCTCATTTTACTTAACGAATGGCTCAAAAGCAGAAGATTCATATTGACATTTCTGAAATGAACTTATGGTAAATCCAAATTTCTTATTTTAAGAATAGCTCACAAGCATAAGATTCATATTGTCTTTTCTGAAATGAATTTAAGGTAAATCCTCATCTTATTTAAAGAATGTCTCAAAAGCAAAAGGTTCATATTGTCTTTTCTGAAATGAATTTAAGGTAAATACTCATTGTATTTTAAGAATGGTTCAAAAGCAAAAGATTCATATAGTCTTTTCTGAAATGAATTTAAGGTAAATCTGCATCTTATTTTAAGAATGGCTCAAAAGTAAAAGATTGATATTGTCTTTTCTGAAATGAATTTAAGGTAAATCGTCATGTTATTTTAAGAATGTCTCACAAGCATAAGATTCATATTGTCTTTTCTGAAATGAATTTAAGGTAAATCCTCACCTTATTTTACAAAAGGCTCAAAAGCAAACGATTCATTTTGTCTTTTCTGAAAAGAATTTAAGGTAAATCCTAATCTTAGCTTAAAAATGGCTCAAAAGCAAAACATTCATATTGTCTTTTCTGAAATTAATTTAAGGTAAATCCTCATCATATTTTAAGAATGGGTCAAAAGCATAAGATTCATACTGTCTTTTCTGAAATTGATTTAAGGTAAATCCTCATCATATTTTAAGAATGGCTCACGAGCAGAAGATTCATATTGTCTTTTCTGAAATGAATTTAAGGTAAGTCCTCTTCTTATATTAAGAATGTCTCACGAGCATAGGATTCATATTGTCTTTCCTGAAATGAATTTAAGGTAAATCCTCTTCATATATTAAGAATGGCTGAAAAGGAAAAGATTCATATTGTCATTTCTGAAATGAATTTAAGGTAAATCCTCATCTTAGTTTAAAAATGGCTCAAAAGCGAAACATTCATTTTGTTTTTTTGAAATGAATTTAAGGTAAATCCTCATCTTACTTTAAGAATGGCTATAAAAGCAAAAGATTCATATTGTCTTTCCTGAAATTAATTTCAGGTAAATCCTATTCTTATGTAGATGTGGTCACAAGCATAAGATTCAAATTGTCATTTCTGAAATGAATTTAAGATAAAAAATCATCTTATTTTGAGAATGGCTCAAAAGCAAAAGATTCATATTGTCTTTTCTGAAATGAATTTATCGTAAATCCTCCTCTTATTTTAAGAATGGCTCAAAAGCAAAAGACTCATATTGACTTTTCTGAAATGAATTTGACGTAAAACCTCATCTTATTTTAAGAAAGTCTCAAAAGGAAAAGTTTCATATTGTCTTTTCTGAAATGAATTTAAAGTACATCCTCTTCTTATATTAAGAATGGCTCACGTGCATGAGATTCATATTGTCTTTTCTGAAATGAATTTAAGATAAAAAATCATCTTATTTTAAGAATGGCTCAAAAGCAAAAGACACATATTGACTTTTCTGAAATGAATTTGACGTAAAACCTCATCTTATTTTAAGAAAGTCTCAAAAGGAAAAGTTTCATATAGTCTTTTCTAAAATGAATTTAAGGTAAATTCCCATCTTATTTTAAGAATGGCTCAAAAGAAAAACATTCATATTGTCTTTTTATGAAATGAATTTAAGGTAAATCCTCTTCATATATTAAGAATGGCTCACGTGCATGAGATTCATATTGTCTTTTCTGAAATGAATTTAAGGTAAAACCTCATCTTATTTTAAGAATTGCTTGAAAGAAAATGATTCATATTGTCTTTTCTGAAATGAATTTAATGTAAATCCTCATCTTATTTTAAGAAAGGCCCAAAAGCAGAAGATTCATATTATGTTTTCTGAAATGAATTGATGGTAAATTCTCATGTTATTTTAAGAATGGCTCAAAAGAAAAGATTCATATTGTCTTTTCGGAAATGAATTTAAGGAAAATCCTCATCTTATTTTACGAATGGCTATAAAAGCAAAAGATTCATATTGTCTTTCCTGAAATGAATTTCAGGTAAATCCTATTCTTATGTAGATGTGGTCACAAGCATAAGATTCATATTGTCTTTTTGTAACACTATTTAGGAACGGCAGGTTAATTAATCAATTAATTAACCACAGAAGTTAATTACGGGGATTACTTAAACCGATAGATATAACAAAAGACATACTGAGCGATTACTTAAACCGATAGATATAACGAAAGACATACTGAGCGATATTCTTTTTGTTTTGTTATTTTCCCAAACAGAGTATCGGTGAAAAAAAAAGATTTTTTGTTTTGTTATTTTCAAGTGCGATTCAAGATAACCACTTTACTTTCTCGCGGAAGTGTGATGCTGAGATATGCCAAATTATCTGCGAGGACAAAAGAAGGAAAGAGAGAAAGAAGAGAAAGAAACAGAGGGACAAGACTTAACAACTTAGATGATAAGAGAAGGAAAGAATGCCACCCACAAAAGCGATGTTGTTTTGGGTGGTGGAATGGCGAAAATTCTGATGGTCATTTTTTGAGGGATACCAGAGCTTCTGGGCAGATAAAACATTGGCTGTGTCAGGATGACGAACTTGTGTTATCAGTAGTTGATGGGTCGTCTGCCGACCGCACACAGGGCCCTGGATTGAGATGTCGCCTGGACAGGACATCTGCATTCTGTTTAAGTTCGTTTGTGATAACGAAGGCTATGTTAGGGTATTTTAATTAACCCAATTTCGCCAAAAAGAATTGTCCACTTAATGTTGACGGAAAAACTTGGTTGAGAAAAAACATATCCCGTGAAGTTGGATAAAAATTGAGATTATCAGTTGACGCCTATTGGCCGAATAGCCAGGCGGAGATGATCATGTGACGCAGGGAGGAGGCCTGCCACCGCCCATTGAGAGGATAGGTATGAGATGTTACTGCGAGGAAGTGGGAAAACCGTTGACGCCCTCTAAAGTATGGTGAGATACCCATATGAGAGCAGAAGAGGGTGGGAGTGGAATAAGATTTCCAAATACGGAAAATGATAATTATTTTTGGCCGAAAACAAAGAAAATCCTTATTGGGGATTTGAAATCAACGTGGTGGCCACACCACGTCCGACCCCACGCCAGGTTTTGATCGGCGTCCATATAAGCAAACATCTACGGGTGTTTCAGTGAGTCGAGTCGAGTAGAGTCGAGTCGGGTCGAGTCCAGACAGTGAGTCAGAAGTCGAGACAGAGAGAGTCCAGTCAGTGAGTGAAGAGTACAGCCAGTACAGTAAGAGAGAGACGCGCCTCGCACAGGTGACCGCACGATTCCATGCCTTCCGACTTAGACTTCTAACCAAGAACAAATTTGTTGAAGTCCGACTTTAGATTTCCCACCAAAACAAGTTTCCGAATTAGACTTCTAACCAAGAACAAATTATAGAAGTCTGACTTATATTCGCCATCCAGATATCCAGAACTAGTTAAGGAACGCAAAAGTGTTACAATCCACATTATTTTTTTCTTCGGGCTGGGAGAGAAAGAGAGAGACGCACTCCTGTAACTCAACAAACCGACATAAAATTAATCACTATTCCTAACCAGTCGCTCGCCTTGAAGTTGTTGTTTGTGCTTTTGTTTTTTTTGTCTACATTTATTGTGCAGTATCACCTTGACCCGGATTCGGCTGGCACTACGGCCCGACGTTTGTTTGATCTCGTCAACCTAAGATCAAATCACAACGTGGGTGGGTTGAATCGAGATCAAAGCAGTTGCTTCGGTGACCAGGCGTTAGAAGTGAGCAGAGTACGACAAGTTGGTGCTAGAACCCAGCAAGACTTCAACCGATGTCCCAGGGTTAGCCCGTCACAAAGGACCGACGTCACATTTTGGCGCCGTGACTGAAAAAGAAGTCGGGTGTCACAAGTGCGCCGCGACCAGTACGGGTGTCACAAACGGTGCCCTGACCAGGACAGAGAAGGAGTTGGGTGTCACATTTTCTGAAATGAATTTAAGGTAAATCCTCATCTTATTTTAAGAATTGCTCAAAAGAAAATGATCCATATTGTCCTTTCTGAAATTAATTTAAGGTAAACCCTCATCTTCTTTTAAGAATGGCTCACAAGCATAAGATTCATATTGTCTTTTCTGAAATGAATGTAAGGTAAATCCTCATCTTATTTTAAGAATGGCTCAAAAGAAAAAGATTCATATTGTCTTTTCTGAAATGAATTTAAGGTAAATCCTCATCTTACTTTGAGAATGCCTCAAAAGCAAAAGATGCATATTGTCTTTTCTGAGATGAATTTAAGGTAAATCCTTTTCTTATATTAAGAATGGCTCACAAGCAAAAGATGCATTTTGTCTTTTCTGAAATGAATTTAAGGTAAATCCTCATCTCATTTTAAGAATGGCTAAAAAGCAAATGATTCATTTTGTCTTTTCTAAAATTAATTTAAGGTAAGTCCTCATCTTTTTTTAAAAATGGCTCACAAGCATAAGATTCATATTGTCTATTCTGAAATGAATTTAAGGTAAAACCTCATCTTATTTTAAGAATTGCTTGAAAGAAAATGATTCATATTGTCTTTTCTGAAATGAATTTAAGGTAAATCCTCATCTTACATTGAGAATGCCTCAAAAGCAAAAGATACATATTGTCTTTTCTGAAATGGATTTAAGGTAAATCGTCTTTTTATATTAAAAATGGCTCACAAGCATAAGATACATATTGTCTTTTCCGAAATGAATTTAAGGAAGATTCCCATCTTATTTTACAAATGGCTCAAAAGAAAAACATTCATATTGTCTTTTCTGAATTCAATTTAAGGTAATTCCTGACCTTATTTTAAGAATGGCTCAAAAGAAAAACATTCATATTGTCTTTTTATGAAATGAATTTAAGGTAAATCCTCTTCTTATATTAAGAATGGGTCATGTGCATGAGATTCATATTGTCTTTTCTGAAATGAATTTAAGATAAAAAAATCATCTTTTTTTAAGAATGGCTCAAAAGAAAATGATTCATATTGTCTTTTCTGAAATGAATTTCAGTTAAATCCTCTTCTTATATTAAGATATGGTCACAAGCATAAGATTCATATTGTCTTTTCTGAATTCAATTTAAGGTACATCCTCATCTTATTTTAAGAATGGCTCAAAAGCAAATGATTAATATTGTCTTTTCTAAAGTTAATTTAAGTTACATCTTTTTCTTATATTAAAAATGGCTCACAAGCATAAGATACATATGGTCTTTTCTGAAATGAATTGATGGTACATTCCCATCTTATTTTAAGAATGGCTCAAAAGAAAAAGATTCATATTGTCTTTTCTGAATTGAATTTAATATAAAAAATCATCTTATTTTGAGAATGGCTCAAAAGCAAAAGATTCATATTGTCTTTTCTGAAATGAATTTAAGGTAAATCCTCATCTTATTTTAATAATTTCTCAAAAGCAAAAGATTCATTTTGTCTTTTGTGAAATGAATTGGAGGTAAAACCTCATCTTATTTTAAGAAAGCCTCAAAAGGAAAAGTTTCATATTGTCTTTTCTGAAATTAATTTAAAGTACATCCTCTTCTTATATTAAGAATGGCTCACAAGCATAAGTTTCATATTGTCTTTTCTGAAATGAATTTAAGGTAAATTCCCATCTTATTTTAAGAATGACTCACGTGCATGAGATTCATATTGTCTTTTCTGAAAATCCTCATCTTACTTTGAGAATGGCTCAAAAGCAAAAGATTCATATTGTCTTTTCTGAAATGAATTTAATGTAAATCCTCTTCTTATATTAAGAATGGCTCACATGCATGAGATTCATATTGTCTTTTCTGAAATGAATTAAAGATAAAAAAACATCTTATTTTTAAAATGGCTCACAAGCATAAGATACATATTGTCATTTCTGAAATGAATTTAAGGTAAATCCTCATCTTATTTTGAGAATGGCTGAAAGGGAAAAGATTCATATTGTCTTTTCTGACATGAATTTCAGGTAAAACCTGATCTTATTTTAAGAATTGCTCGAAAGAAAATGATTCATATTGTCATTTCTGAAATGAATTTCAGGTAAATCCTCATCTTACTTTAAGAATGGCTATAAAAGCAACAGATTCATATTGTCTTTTCTGAAATGAATTTCAGGTAAATCCTCTTATATTGAGAAGTGGTCACAAGCATAAGATTCATATAGTCTTTCTGAAATGAATTTAAGGTAAATCCTCATCTTATTTTAACAATTTCTCAAAACAAAAGATTCATATTGTCTTTTCTGAAATGAATTGGAGGTAAAACCTCATCTTATTTTAAGAAAGCCCCAAAAGGAAAAGTTTCATATTGTCTTTTCTGAAACGAATTTAAAGTACATCCTCTTATTATATTAAAAACGGCTCACAAGCATAAGTTTCATATTGTCTTTTCTGAAATGAATTTAAGGTAAATTCCCATCTTATTTTAAGAATGGCTCAAACGAAAAAGATTCATATCATTTTTTCTGAATTCAATTTAAGTTAAATCCTGATCTTATTTTAAGAATGGCTCAAAAGAAAAAGATTCATATTGTCTTTACAGAATTGAATTTAAGGGAAATCCTATTTATTTAATGAATTGCTCGACAGAAAATGATTCATATTGTGTTTTCTGAAATGAATTTGAGGTAAATACTCATCTTATTTTAAGAATCGCTCAAAAGAAAATGATTCATATTATCTTTTCTGAAATGAATTTAAAGTAAATCCTCATCTTATTTTAAGAATGGCTCAAAAGCAAAAGATTCATATTGTCTTTTCTGAAATGAATTTAAGGTAAATACTCCTATTTTAAGAATGGCTCAAAAGAAAAAGATTCATATGGACTTTTCTGAAATGAATTTAAGGTAAATACTCATCTTATTTTAAGAATCGCTCAAAAGAAAATGATTCATATTATCTTTTCTGAAATGAATTTAAAGTAAATCCTCATCTTATTTTAAGAATGGCTCAAAAGCAAAAGATTCATATTGTCTTTTCTGAAATGAATTTAAGGTAAATCCTCATCTTATTTTAAGAATGGCTCAAAAGCAAAAGATTCATATTGTCTTTTCTGAAATGTATTTAACGTAAATCCTCATCTTATTTTAAGAATGGCTCAAAACCAAAAGATTCATATTGTCTTTTCTGAAATGAATTTAAAGTAAATCCTCATCTTATTTTAAGAATGGCTCAAAAGCAAAAGATTCATATTGTCTTTTCTGAAATGAATTTAAGGTAAATCATCTACTTATATTAAGAATGGCTGACAAGCATAAGATTCATATTGTCTTTTCTGAAATGAATTTAAGACAAAAAATCATCTTATTTTAAGAATGGCTCAAAAGCAAAAGATTTATAGTGTCTTTTCTGAAATGAATTTAAGGTAAATCCTCATCTTACTTTAAAAATGGCTATAAAAGCAAAAGATTCATATTGTCTTTTCTGAAATGAATTTCAGGTAAATCCTCTTTTTATATTAAGATGTGGTCACAAGCATAAGATTCATATTGTGTTTTCTGAAATGAATTTGAGGTAAATACTCATCTTATTTTAAGAATCGCTCAAAAGAAAATGATTCATATTATCTTTTCTGAAATGAATTTAAAGTAAATCCTCATCTTATTTTAAGAATGGCTCAAAAGCAAAAGATTCATATTGTCTTTTCTGAAATGAATTTAAGGTAAATACTCCTATTTTAAGAATGGCTCAAAAGAAAAAGATTCATATGGACTTTTCTGAAATGAATTTAAGGTAAATCCTCATCTTATTTTAAGAATGGCTCAAAAGCAAAAGATTCATATTATCTTTTCTGAAATGAATTTAAGGTAAATCATCTACTTATATTAAGAATGGCTGACAAGCATAAGATTCATATTGTCTTTTCTGAAATGAATTTAAGACAAAAAATCATCTTATTTTAAGAATAGCTCAAAAGCAAAAGATTCATATTGTCTTTTCTGAAATGAATTTAAGGTAAATCCTCATCTTATTTTAAGAATGGCTCAAAAGCAAAAGATTCATATTATCTTTTCTGAAATGAATTTCAGGTAAATCCTCATCTTATTTTAAGAATGGCTCAAAAGCAAAAGATTCATATTGTCTTTTCTGAAATGAATTTAAAGTAAATCCTCATCTTATTTTAAGAATGGCTCAAAAGCAAAAGATTCATATTGTCTTTTCTGAAATGAATTTAAAGTAAATCCTTTTCTTATATTAAAAATGGCTCACAAGCATAAGATTCATATTGTCTTTTATGAAATGAATTTAAGGTAAATCCTCTTCATATATTACGAATGGCTCACAAGCATGAGATTCACATTGTCTTTTCTCAAATGAATTTAATATAAAAAATCATCTTATTTTAAGAATGGCTCAAAAGCAAAAGATTCATATTGTCTTTTCTGAAATTAATTTAAGGTAAATCCTCATCTTATTTTAAAAATTGCTCAAAAGGAAATTTATTAATATTGTCTTTTCTGAAATGAATTTATGGGAAATCCTCATCTTATTTTAAGAATGGATCAAAAGCAAAAGATTCATATTGTCTTTTCTGAAATGAATTTAAGGTAAATCCTCATCTTATTTTAAGAATGGCTCAAAAGCAAAAGATTCATATTGTCTTTGCTGAAATGAATTTAAAGTAAATCCTTTTCTTATATTACGAATGGCTCACAAGCATGAGATTCATATT
Organism: Acanthosepion esculentum; assembly: GCA_964036315.1. Taxonomy (NCBI): domain Eukaryota; kingdom Metazoa; phylum Mollusca; class Cephalopoda; order Sepiida; family Sepiidae; genus Acanthosepion; species Acanthosepion esculentum. Next base: position 3,673,534 of record OZ038506.1, read on the forward strand.
GTCTTTTCTGAAATGAATTTAAGATAAAAAATCATCTAATTTTAAGAATGGCTCAAAAGCAAAACATTCATATTATCTTTTCCGAAATGAATTTCAGGTAAATCCTCATCTTATTTTAAGAATGGCTCAAAAGCAAAAGATTCATATTGTCTTTTCTGAAATTAATTTAAGGTAAATCCTCATCTTATTTTAAGAATTGCTCAAAAGGAAATTTATTCATATTGTCTTTTCTGAAATGAATTTATGGGAAATCCTCATCTTATTTTAAGAATGGATCAAAAGCAAAAGATTCATATTGTCTTTGCTGAAATGAATTTAAAGTAAATCCTTTTCTTATATTATGAATGGCTCACAAGCATGAGATTCATATTGTCTTTTCTGAAATGAATTTAAGATAAAAAATCATCTTATTTTAAGAATGGCTCAAAAGCAAAAGATTTATATTATCTTTTCTGAAATGAATTTCAGATAAATCCTCATCTTATATTAAGAATGGCTCAAAAGCAAAAGATTCATATTGTCTTTTCTGAAATGAATTTAAGTAAATCCTCATCTTATTTTAAGCATGGCTCAAATAGAATTGTCTTTTCTGAAATGAATTTAATGTAAATCCTTATCTTATTTTAAGAATGGCTCAAAAGCAAAAGATTCCTATTGTCTTTTCTGAAATGAATTTAAACTAAATCCTCATCTTATTTTAAGAATGGCTCAAAAGCAGAACATTCATATTGTCTTTTATGAAATGAATTTAAAGTAAATCCTCATCTTATTTTAAGAATGGCTCAAAAGCAAAAAATTCATATTGTCTTTTCTGAAATGAATTTATGGTAAATCCTCATATTATTTTAAGAATGTCTCAAATGCAGAAGATTCATATTGTCTTTTCTGAAATTAAATTAAGGTAAATCCTTATCCAATTTTTCAGAATGGATTGACAGGAAAAGTTTTATATGTTATTAGGTATGTCTCCATTATCGACAAGAAGTGTTTAAAATAGGATATAAAATCTTGCCAAAGTTTGGAAGAATATCACAAATTGAAAACGTTTCAAATATATATGAAATGTATACACACTTCAGTAAAGGAAAAACTAGTAGATATTTTAATACTAAATTTATTCCGATATCACGAGATTAATACAAGTTTACTTTGAATACTACAATCACCAGAGATGCTCAAAATGTTGGCCTTTAACTTTCAAGCATTTAATTAGTATGGCCAACTCTTGCTTGTGCAGTACTAGGAGCCCTAAAAGCTTATGATTCCACCTTGTGTCTACTAGATTACCTTTGTAGTTTAATCTGTCAGGCAACTAGCAGAAAAAGGCATGCATCTCAAGAATAATCAATGTGAATTTGAATCTTGGTTTAGTTTTTATTTTAGAAACCAATATTTTTTATTTAACAATTGTGGAATGATCTGAGACTTGTAATATAAAGTAGCGGAAATGAGATGAAAGAACTAAGCAAAAAACGATATTAATAAATAAAGGTTTCATGTAAGGAAATTCAAACGTCCTAAGGTGATGACATTTTCTGCTACTCGTTCTAAACAAGATGAAAGTAAATAAAAATTCTTGACCTAGTTCAATCCAGACTGTGAAAGGTTTCAATTTACTTCCACCATTACTTGCATTATTTACATTATTCGGACTGTTATCCTCATCTTCATTGCCATGTACACAACATTTCAGCCGTTGTACGCTCCAGCCTTTTTCAGGTGATTGGAATAATAGTCTGAATAATGTACATAATTCAAGTAATCATAATACCTCATCTCAGAGATATAGACAGCTACTTCAACAATCTAATATTTTACATTTTTCTCTCAGTGTAATAAAGATAAGATTTTTTTTGCAAATAAAAGAAAATATTTTTGAAAGATTCTTTTTCAAAAGCATCTTCAATATGGTCACATTCAAATATTTTCTCAATCAAATTTCCCAAGGATGTTTAGTTCAAAATGACATCTTTAATCTTTTTCTTTCAGTTTGCTCACTTTATATATAAAAAAACGTATATAGACATCCAATGACATAGACAAAATATATAAAATTGAGCTTTTTATTCTCATGAGTACATCTTTGAATTGACAGAATTGGATTTTCCTATGAGCAAGTCTCTTTCTTAGATCATCACATTATGAAACCTTTTGGTGAATTCTCTAAAAATATCCCAGTAGCGTTGTAGCCCGGAGAGGGTAGGAGCACTGACCAGATTTCCAAACAAAAAAATAAAGCAAACAAAAAAACAAACTTGAGAGTTTATCAAACTGCTGTGCCTCTTTCCAAGTTCTGTTTGATTTCAGCCGTGTATTTGCCATAGAATCGTTCCAACTTTTTGTTGAATTTCATGTTGCGTTCATTGATGTAATCGATGTCTGCATCCTCGTCGTAAGCTCGGCGTCGACTGTATTTTTCTCTTTTATGGATCCTAAGGAAAACAAATAAATAAAAACAATAGACGACACAGGCTTAATTGCTTTCATTTTTTAAGGCTTATCAACCCATTCTGTTTTTTTTGTTTTTTTTAATCAGTTCACCTGAAGCAAGGTTGATAATGTTACTAAAATGCAAGGGGCTACCAGAATGAAAGAGAATGAAAAGACTTCAGAAGGAACTGGAAACCCAATCGTAAACATGAAACAAAGGATAAACCTCTACGCTTGTTCAAATCACTGGGGAAGTGTGTGAACCGGACGTTGGCAAAAGCCAAAATATATTTTGGGGGATTGTAAGAATTCTCCTTTTTTTAAATATTGCATTAACAATTTCTTTGAAGATAACAATAATTTTTCCAGATATAAGTCATACTATTTAACCCATAGCAAGGAGGGGAGGAGGTGGATCCATAACTTTCCCTGGAGTATTTGCGTTTAAGTGATGGTAATAAATCCGACTCAACTCTCCAATTTCTCATTCTTAGCCGCTACCTATTACACCCCTACCTATTACACCCCCATCCACACACACCCCAAATGTAGAAGAGGAGGAAGCAAGAAGATTATGTTGCACCAATCAAATAGAAAGAATTCACAAGCCTGAACTTTTATCTCAACTCAAATAATATGCAACTATCTCAGCCAGGAGGTAGAACCGTCATCATTATTATCATCAACATCATTTTTTATACTTTTTCTGGATAGACATGTTTGAGTAGACGTACCTGTTTTGTTTTTTTTAAACAATAAAATTATCTACCAACCTAGAACCATCAAAATTTATAAAGTGTTGTTTTGTCAACTGGGGGACATAATAGTGGTTGTAAGTTCAATCCTTAAGTCAGGCAGTGTGGACTCAGTGGAAACAGGGCAAATAATTACTGAGCCATACTAAAAATAAGAATTAGACGAAATATCCCTAGACATGGGCAGGAGAACAAGAACAGTTTAACCCTGTAGATTTAATAAAGGGATCAGTTAAGAATTCCCTGTAGGTTACCCCAGATCAATATACACTCTAATGAAGAGGGTACAACGACCAAAACGTTGTGATAAAAACAACAAAGATAAGGAGAATAGTCTAGATATAAATAGTGTAAATAATTCTTTTCTTTGTTTCTAACAATCATCAGGCGATTTCAGCCAATTGATTTCCTAACACTTTATTTTTTTTTTTTAAATTATGAATGCCATACGCCATATTTTTTATTTGTTAACAAGAAAAGTTAACTATAATAACATTTCCAGACCAAAAAAACCTTTTGAATGAGAGATCGGAAATTATGTTCCATTGTATGCATACTAAAAAGTTCCATTTGAGTTCATATGAAGTGGGATGAAAAGAAAGTATGTATATTTCATTTACTGCCCCCACTGATACATTTCCAATGCACTTGTTTTTCCCCACCTCCTCAACTTCTACCAAAACCCCACGTCGTGTACGTATTCATTTATTTATTTTTAAAAATATGGCATTCATAAATTTTTTTTTTTTAAATTAAAGTGTTAGGAAACAATTGACTGAAATCACCTGAAGATACTGAAAGGTTGAAACCAAGGTAGCAGAATCGTTTGATCCACTAATTTATATATATATATATATATATATATATGGCAAAAATATATAGTTTATGCTATACGAGTAAAAAAGCTGAATATCAGGAATAGGGTCTTTTATATGAGTGGACATTGAGGCCAACATCAAGCTGCTCAACAGTGTTTCATGCTTGAACACCATCTTCAGACCATGTATGTTGGGTAGTAGCTTGACTATATAGAATAAAAATAAGTATCGACCAGAATGCAGTTATTTCATAGCTATTATATAGGGTTGTTTGATAACTTATTATTAATTACTTAGGGTATTTTATATTTAGTCATTAATTATTTGCTGTTGATTATTATTATTATTATTAAATTTTGTTATTATGCATGCATTTGTACTTTTTTTTTTACTTTTTCATTTTTAAGTAACACAGTAAAGATTTGTTTTCATGCCTGCATTTTGAGATGAGTTCTGATCAATTATTTAGTAATTTGTGTTTTGGTCTGGGAAGGTAATTATAGCTATTTTGTACTCTAAACTTTACAGTATTTTGGATTTATTATTGTAAGCTGATGCTATTTTTCATATTTTTAGTGTATTTTGGTTTTTATTTTCAAGTTCACATATATGTTAATAAAGGGTTGTATTGTTCATATATTACTATTGGAAAAAGATGTTTTGTGTACATAGTTTCTCTGTTTCCAGGATCCTTCATTTACTCCTATATATATTTTTCTATATTATCTGTTGTTTTTACAATGGTTTTGTATATTTTATTGCTGTTTAAGGTACTTTCATGCTTTGCTCTGCAATTGTAGCTGGGTTTGGGTTGTGATTGTGATTTTTTTTAATTGTGTAGTATGTATATGAGTGTTGCTGTTTTTTTAGCTTCATTAAAGATGGTTTCATTAGGAGAATTGTCAGATAACTTATGTTTAACTGATTATAGGATCTGCTTGATTATTGGTGGGTGGTTGGAAGATGTGCAGATGTAAAGTGGTTTGTCGTTGGGTTTTCTACTTGACCAACAATGTAGCTTTTCTTAGGTCGAGTATGATATCTAGGAAATCTACTTCTTTTAGGTTTGTTTTTATGTCTAGGTTTTCTACTTGACCAACAATGTAGATTTTCTTAGGTTGAGTATGATATCTAGCAAATCTACTTCTTTTAGGTTTGTTTTTATGTCTAGGTTTTCTACTTGACCAACAATGTAGCTTTTCTTAGGTCGAGTATGATATCTAGCAAATCTACTTCTTTTAGGTTTGTTTTATGTCTAGGTTGAATCCTATAGTTTTGAAAATATTTTGTGATTATTATTCTGGTTTGGTCTGTTTTTATCTGTTACAGTTTCTTAGAATTATGAAACTGTTGTCCCTGTAGAGGCCTATATAATTTTTGCCAATTATTTTGCTTAGTTCATGTAGTATATGTATGTCTATCAGCTGACAATTTTTTGCTTTATCAAAACTTCCCATTGTAACATCAAATGTTCTTTCTTTAGCCAAGGGACTTCATTGTCAAATAATAGTGATTTTCAGCAGAGTTTGATGACTTTTAATTCATTTGTACCAATTTCAATGTAATCCTGAGCTAATGAGATGGCTTTATCTAGATAATTAATGACAAAGTATGCATTAATATACTCCTAAGGAGTTACTATAACTTTAATCAGTAACAATCTCTAACCATAGAAATCTTTAAATATACTTACTGTCTCTCTAAGTCTGTGACCATTTTATCAATTCCTTTTTCGGTATCTTTGTGTTGATGGATGCCCAGGGTGTTGGCAGTTGGATAGAAGTCATCCCCTCTGAAGGTACAAAAAGAAAAAAAACAAAGATGTATATGTGCCAGAACTTGGTTCATATCAAGTATGTTAAATCATGTAGACAAGCTCTGTCCGGAAAATATCCAGCCATATCAACTTAACAAAAATAAAAAGATAAAAATGGCCTGGCTAGGAAAACTGCCCCTTGGTCCCTTTTAAAGTACCCCACCTCCTCTTTTGATCCTGCACACTTATGCCATTTTGCTCCCACTTTACAAAAACAAACTGCAAAAATTCTCTTTCAGGATTGCCATCACTTGCTGTGTTACATTATCCGTAATCTCGCTCACAGCAATTTAATGCTTCTGGAAAAGTACGAAGACACAGGGAGCCAAATCAGAGCTATACAGAGGCTGACAAATCGAGACTTCTTTCTTTTTTGTGCCGTGTCCCTTCAGGACGTGAGCGATCAAGGCTCTCTACTCACCCTATGCCTTCAATAAGTTTCATCACTCTGCCACCCCTTACAGATGTTTTGTCATCCACCTGCTCAGACAGCCAGGTATATCATGCGTGGCTTTTCCCCTGTCTCTCTTTCCCTGTATTCGACCTATGAGTAACAGATTCTCCAGGTCCTCCTTTCTCGTTACGTGACCTAGAAATTTCAGCTGACTCTAATTTGCATAAAAGTGTAAAAAACACATTGGTGTATTAAAATGTTGACACAAGCGCACACACACACGTGTGTGTGTCTACATATATGTGTACGTGTGTGTGTGTGTGTGTCAATGGTCTGTCAGGAAAAAATAAAATAAAAAAAATAAATCGAAAAAGCTTTACTGATCTACTCTCTGGGACATCATGAATATGAGTTAAATAATGCACAAACTCACTCAATGGTATCTCACTTGTGAGTAACCCCATGGGAGAGTATTTATGCATGTGACCTAGAAATTTCAGCTGACTCTAATTTGCATAAAAGTGTAAAAAACACATTGGTGTATTAAAATGTTGACACAAGCGCACACACACACGTGTGTGTGTCTACATATATGTGTACGTGTGTGTGTGTGTGTGTCAATGGTCTGTCAGGAAAAAATAAAATAAAAAAAATAAATCGAAAAAGCTTTACTGATCTACTCTCTGGGACATCATGAATATGAGTTAAATAATGCACAAACTCACTCAATGGTATCTCACTTGTGAGTAACCCCATGGGAGAGTATTTATGCATGTGACCTAGAAATTTCAGCTGACTCTAATTTGCATAAAAGTGTAAAAAACACATTGGTGTATTAAAATGTTGACACAAGCGCACACACACACGTGTGTGTGTCTACATATATGTGTACGTGTGTGTGTGTGTGTGTCAATGGTCTGTCAGGAAAAAATAAAATAAAAAAAATAAATCGAAAAAGCTTTACTGATCTACTCTCTGGGACATCATGAATATGAGTTAAATAATGCACAAACTCACTCAATGGTATCTCACTTGTGAGTAACCCCATGGGAGAGTATTTATGCATGTGCAATGAGGTTTCTCTTGATTGGTTGCCAAGTTACATCAAAGCTAAACAACTGATTCTCAAAATATTCAAAAGGAATGAAAATGTTTCAGATAGAGTTCATATAACTTGGGATCTGTGCCACATTTTTGTTTTGGAATATGAAATTTTATATGGATTGAACTGATACTGCAACTGAAGCAAACAGTATCAAATTATTTAAACGGCCTTCAAAGCTGCATCAAATTAATTTTTTTATATTATCAAAAGAGTAATTTCAAACTGGATTGTGTAAACAATAAAAACAAACAGGGGGTATGAAATGATTCTTATAACAGCCAGAACAACCATTTTCCTAATATTAACCAACCAATAACTGTTTTGCTAATATTAACTTTGCAGTAACAGTTTTCCTAATACTAACCTGCCAATAGCAGATTTCCAGATATTAACCTGCCAATAGCAGATTTCCAGATATTAACTATTGTTTAATTGCTGCTTTATTAATGTTAACTTCCAAAGTGTTTCTTAATGAGTAATTAATACTTCTTTAGCTGTAACAGGATTTGCCTAATATTCCCCAAAATTGCCTAACCCTGGGATAAACTATCAATTTCCAGCTGCCCAAATTGGGAAATGAATGAAAGGAACTTCTTTACAAAACAAAAAAGAAAAATAAAGTTACTTCTTCTCCATCTCCCTGTAATATTCTTCCATATTTGGTTTGATCAGTTTTGTGTTGTGCTGATACTGGCGGAATGTGGCAGCTTCATAATCTGAAAAGAAAAGAAATCAGAATTTACAAGGAACTTTACAAGGTTTTAAATCTCCAGCAATAAAAAAAAAAAATCCTATTATAATTGTGCTGGTCTCTCTCTCTCTCTTCATTAGTTCACACAACCATTACCCCCTGCCAATAACCAATAAATAATGAATTATTAGCTGAATTACCCACATCTTGCTGCATGTCACTTTTTTTTTGTAAGAAAATGATGATTGATTTTAAACCATTATTATGATTTGTGGAGAAAATGATGCATTTCAATATTACTCAATGATCTTGCCAATGTGACCTCCATCTTCTGGCTTTCTTCTTCTATATTTTGGATAGGAGTCATTTCATTATTTGAATTTAATTTAAATCAAAGGGAAAATAATTTTCTGTAGGGGTATGTAAAAACAGGTTGATCTGACCCCTTTGAAATGTATTTGATGCAATACTTGTTTGAATGAATTGATAAACAGATTTCAACATTAATATGACAGCTGAATTGTTGCAACAAATATGTATTGTAAGGCACTATCCACTGATTGGTGATTTCTTGCTCAACTTGACATCCATATTGTCACATTTTGATCTTGCCAATATGACCTCCATCTTCTGGCTTTCTCCTTCTGTATTTTGGATAGGAGTCATTTCCTTATTTAAATTTAAATCAAAGGGAAAAATATTTTCAGTAGCAGAGTCACTTGTGCCCCCCAGGGACCCCCTTTGATCAAACTAAAATATACTTCTCCAAGTACCCTGGGTAATGTAGTTTCAGAATATATATGGTTATGGGGGTCTATCTCCAAAACTCTAGGAGGAGTTCAATAACAAACAGACAGGGGCTACAACTTTATACACACACAGACATATATATACATATATAGATCCCATTTTGATCACATGAGAAGACAAACGACATATCAAAGACGCTACTTAGTTTCAGTAATAAACAAAGAAGGAAAGAATGGAAGATAGAAGTGTTTAGCAGCAGTATTAGTGAAATGGTAAAAGTTGTCACTTTCAAATCTTTTCATTTGTACCCCCCTTACTTCTTAAAATAACGACTAGCATTCATATTTATAATTGTTACTGTAATATTTTGTTAAAGTTATTAAGCTCAAATATATAATGATGCGATAGGTGAATTTCTATGATATTTTATTGTCGTGGAACTTACCATGAGATTATTGTCATAAACTGAAGAATTAAGATTGATCAGAAATTTCAAATAGGAAAACAGTGAAATTTTCAAGGGTTAAAACTAGTTTTGATTATTTATTGCCTGAGTTTTATGAATATCAATATTATTTTCACATTTTTCACTAAACTTTTTATCAACAAAATGAATCTAAACATTAAGTCAATGATTTATTTTTTGTTATTCTTCTCTCCAGAATCTAAGATATTTATAGGACTGTCATTCCATCCGTGCTTTGAATATTGCTGCCACATCTAGTCTGGTTCTCCTGCTATATATTTAGAGATTCTTGATAAAATCCAGAGAAGAATCTGCAATGCTATTGGTCCTGACCTGGCATCTTTCCTACTGCCATAACATAGTCTCTCCGTGCCTTTTCTATAAATACTTTCATGGTGTAATTGTTCTGACTTTTCCCTATGTTATCTAAGACTTTATGAATTTAAACACAGTACCAGATTGGTAACAAGATATCATCATTTTACAATTAAAATGACTAGATGGAACTGTAAGTTCTATGCCAACAGTTTCTTCTTTTGCACTTCTCGCTTGTGGAACTATTCTGACTTCTTGCTTCCCAGTCAATTGTGATCTTCCAAAATTTAAATGCAATGTCAACAGTTATCTTCCGTCTTCTTAATTCTTGTTCTTTTATCGTCCTCTCACCTTAATAGTAGTTTTTTTTCTCATATTCTCTAACACTCAATAGCCCTTTTTGTCCTAATGGCTTTATTGCCTTACTTGGGATAAAATGATTAAAAAAAAAAAAATGATGTACGAGATTAAGAAAGCATTTTAAAATAAAAAATATTTTTGGTTATTTGTGCAGCAAATATAGCAAACTTTAAATTAAAATTATCGACTTTTATATCATTTTTGGCAAACCAAACCCATTAAGCTCCTTTATACAATTATAAATCAAGTTAAAATACTATTAAAGAACATATTTTAATGGCCATTAATTGAAAGTGTTTCTGTCTGTGTCAGTGACAACTACATACTACTGATGGCGTTCTTTTTCTCAATCTGTAATCATACACAATACAGAAGTGTAATTTCAAACTTGACATTTGTATTGTTTGTTTAGCAGCATATCAACATCCTTATGGGTCATTTAATGCTGAAATGTAATTTTCTTGGGAGCATTAGTAATTTTCTTTACAAAAATGTATAGCTGCTATTTTCACTATAAAAATGTATTTTTATATTTTTCATAAGTTTAGACCCAAATCTGGGACCCTAATATGTGCTGCCACTCCAGGTCAGGTTGGATCTGGGAACACCAGCAATTAAGAGGTGCTTCCATGCTCCTCAAAACCTCCTGATCAGAGTACTTGCTGCTGGATGTAATTTATTGTCATACCCAGGACAAATGACATTTGTAAATAAAAACGAAGATAATGCTTTAAGAAGTCAGGGATCAGTTTAACATTGCATTTATATTACAGGACCGCCTTCTAAAATGATAAAAAAATAAAATAAAATTTTGATTCCAACAAATACTGTGGCTTGAAGAAAGTCTAATGAATTCAAATCTACAAAAATTTGAAGAAAAAAAATAATTCCCTATTCTTTATGACTAGAACAGTCAATGTAAGCAGAACTGAATGACCATTTGCAAAAAGGAGGAAATCTTTTGATTCTTAAAATTTGACCCTAAACTAACATAACAAATTGAGTTTCTTATTGGCAAGGAAAAGAAAATGCAACCAATCCTTGTTTTTTTTTTTTGTTTTTTTAAAATAAAGCCTTAAAATTATGGGTGTTAGTCTGCCACCGCTGCCACCAAAGTTTAAGGGGAAAAAAAAACACTGACTCAGACGGGTTAGAAGTTAAACTACTCACCAGAAAAGCCTGGATCTGGGTTTCTCTTTTTCTTTTTTCTTTCCCACTGTTCAGCTTCAAAGGAGCCAACATCAAGCAACTTCACGCGATCATAGTTCTCTCCCTTAGATTCACAATCCTGGAAAGAACAGAAATTCATTAATAAAGGTCAAATGGGGGGGAGGCAAGATTGGTAAATTGTGTTATGACAAACTTCCATCTATGGAAGGATTCGATTGCCTTAAAATAAAATCAGTACTTAAAAATCTTGTCTTTTACTCGATTTTTAACACCAACTACTGGTACTAGTAGGAAGTACAAAACTACAACAACTGTCATACTAATAAATGACTCAGTGTTACAAATGTATAAAGATAGATTTTCCAGTTTACTTCCCATTAACTGCCACTTTGTCGAACAGACATGTGCTTAACTGCTTCCTTGAACAAGTCTGTCTTGACCTCTTCAAGTCAAGGATTAATAGTTATCTAGCCTCGTTATCATAATCTTCATTTTCCTACCACATATCTCTTCCATTCATGTCACAGACGTCATCCATCATTTTGAATGTAACCTATCTTGAGTGGCTCTCGAGCCCTTTACTGGTTGAAATTTAAAGGGAAAAAATGGCAAAAGATGCCTTCGAAAAGCTAAGCAATGAAAATTTCCTTAAAAACAAAAGAAAATATCTGTCCTCTTATATGGCAGTAAATGCCAGACAATTTCCTCAAAGATGAAGAGAAGGCAACAGTAATATGGCTCTACAGAAGGATGCTGAGAATACCATGGATTGAACATGTAACAAGAAAGTTGTAAAGAAAATGAAAGCAAAATGGACACACATACTTAGAAAGAGAAAGTTGAAATTTTGGGGACACAATGAGGAAAGAGAGATTAGAGAATTTGACACTTGCAGGGTATACTGATGGCGAGAGAGAGAGAGAGGAAAACAACGAGTAACCTATGTAATGAGCTTGCATAAATGGACAGCAGAACAGGGACTGGGAGGGATGGTGAAAAGACAAAACATACTAAGTACTACAGAGGATAGGATATCATGGAGAGCCATGATCGTCACATCCTGAAATGACATGGCACATAGATGAAGCTGCATATAACCTATACACACCCTTCCACATACTTTAAATCTCTAGATTATTAAAATAGAGAATAATAATTGAAATGTAATCCTAATTTCTACATTAACCGTTTCTTCTATTGTATTTCCCATTTGTGGAACTCTTTCCCCATGCCATGCTTTCCAGCCAACTTTGATCTTCAAAAATTTAAGTGCAATCTTAATCATTCTTTTTAATTCCTCTTCTTGTATTGGTCTCTCTCCTTACTTATGTTTTTCTTTTTATCATATTCTCTTACACTCAGTAATCCCTTTCATCTTAGTGGCTTTATTGCCTTGTTTGGAGTGAAACGATTAAAAGAAAAATCTATGTGTTAAATAGTCTTACTAACCTACAAATGACCAAGTTTGGGGAGTACAGCTGCAACCCTGAAAAAAATGATCAATCAGGGGGAAGTGGTTCCTCCAACAGGAGTGAGAAGGGCCCCTGGATGTGGATCCCCATAATTAAAAGAATGAAGAAAACAATCATTAAAATTTTCCCCTATGTTCCATACTTATGCACACCAAAGTTGGGAATAAGTCACAAGAGAGTTTATATTGAGCTAAAAAGTTATTTATGTACTTTTCAGTGCTGCAAGGTTGATTTTTTTTTTACTTCTTCATTCATTGTGTGCATGTGTCAGCCCGCACGTACACCTGTATGTGCTTACGTGTAGAATGTTGTGGTTATTTTCATTGTTTTTCTTGTCTCTTTATATTCTCTCCTTATATGTGTGAGATCTGCGTGTTTCTCTTCAAAGTTGACCTTTTGGAATTTGATTTTTTTTCCTCCATTGCATACTCTCCTGTACTAAATAAAAGGGCTGTCTGGAATAATCAGCTTAGTGGGAAATTTTGAAACTTATAAAATAAGTGTGAAAATGATTTGAAAAACAATAATGAAAACCTTAGCAAATAAGCACCATGTCAGGAAGTGGAGGAAATAATTTAAGCATGTCCGCACTTGTATTTGGCGGATAAAAGCACCCACAGGTACTGACATGAACAGACTAATAAGAAAAACCATGTTTATACAATAACCTAAGAAGAAATTACTTGCATTATTTACATTATTTAGACTGTTATCCTCATCTTCATTGCCATATTCACAATGTGTCAGCCGTTGTATGCTCCAACCTTCTTCAGGTGATTGGAATTTCGAACTTTATTTTGTCCACTGGGGTAGGCTGTTCTAGTTCCACATGCCATGTCTCTTCCAGATGTCTCAGTTATTTCCCTTTAACTCAAATCTCCAAGTTTTGGTTCACCACTGCTGCGGCCTGGTATTGACTCGTAACTCTTTGGGAAAATGGATATAATTGTCTTTATCCACTGGGCCATGAGCCCGTCAGGACACATGGCCTATAAAGGGTTCAGTTCAAAATTCCAACCACCTGAACAAGACTGGAGCATACAATAGCTGAAATACTGTGAATATGGCAATGAAGATGAGGATAACAGTTTGGATAATGTAAATAATGCAAGTAATCATAATACCTCATCTCAGAGATATAGACAGATATCTAAGAAGAAATCATGCAACAAAGAGATACATATTTACAGTTTTGTTGGAGGATAAAGTTTGGAAGCACCCTGCAGAATTAATGTTCCACAAATAAGCATTCTACAAAGTTTAGTTTTCTCAGCAGTCTAAAACAGTGCTACTCAACTGTCGTACCGTGGCACATGAGTGCACTGCGTGATCCTCTTAAGTGTGCCACAAAATAGTTACGGCATACATATACATATATATATATATATATGTATGTATGTATGTATGTCTGTCTGTGTTGTGAGCGGAAGTAGTAATGGTACAGTGTTAGTATTTGAATAAATGAATAAGTATTAAACTTTTTCAAATAATTCTTTTCACTATTTTTTGATGTTATTTTAAATACTTTGTTTTAATATTCATTTTTAAAAAGTATATTTTTTAAATCTATGGTTTTTATTTCATAACATTCAAATGTATACCCTTTAAAAATTTTTCTAATTGTGCTGTAATATTTTCATTTACTCCTAGGTGTTCCATTGCTTAAAAAGGTGCCTGAATTTTTAACTCTACAGACCTTAAATAAGAAAAAATGATGAAGATGTCTTGGAAATTCCAATAAAAGCCAATAAATAAAAAAAGAAGTCTTACTTTTCTTTTTCTCTCTTCCTCTTCCTCCCACTCAATTCTTTTTCTCTTATCCTCATAATTCGAAGGCAACTTTTTACGTTTGTCCTCCTCCGCTACTTCTTTATGGTTCATCTTCCGAGCCTCATTCTGAAATATCAAAAACAACAATGGATTTGAAGAAATTATCTCAACACCTAAAATTTATTCCCTTCCACACTAATCAATTCTTTCTGTCTGAATTTCTGGGATCAGGAGTTATCATTATTTCTATTTGGACTATTGTCCTCATCTTTGTTGTTATTATCACAACGTTTCGGCCATTGTGCCCACCAGTCTTCTTCAGGTGGAAACAAAAGAAACAATAACTGAGCAATACTAATAATAAGAGCAAGACAAGATATCCCTAAACCTGAATAGCAGAATGAGAATAATCTAACCCCCCACCCAGGATAAATAACGGGTTCAGTTTGAATTTTGATAAAAATTATGGGATCAACAGACACCTGAAGTTGGTCAGTAAGCTGAAACATGATAATAACAACAAAGATGGGGACATTAGTCTGGATGTAAATGCTAATGTATACAGTTAAATAAAGTACCGTCTTTTTTGACAGTAAAAGTACCAAATCTTTTCACAGTAAAAATAAAGTACTGACTATATTGACAATAAAAATATTTCATTTTATTTTGAAAGTTTCAAATGAACTTAACAAACATACGTTTTTTTGTATTAAGTTGGCCAGAAAGTTTGTTTGATTTATTAACTAAATTTTCTTCATTCTCTAAGCAAATGAATATTTTGGCTAAACCAACCAAAATTTCTTTTTTATTTCACTGCAGCTGAAATAAAAGTAACGGGTCAATGAAAAGAAATCAGTGAATATTTATTTATTTATTTGCTGTAAAAAATTCAAGGTTATCAGGATTCTTCTATGCATGAGTTTGGGATGTTCAATTTGATTTTTGGTAGAGAGTACAACCTTATCACTTTACATTGTATTTTGCTAAGTTTTTAAAAAAAATGACCTCATTTGCACATGTGTTTCATTTATTTACTTATTTAAGTACCATTTAGTACCTGGGGGGAGGGGGGTCATTTAAACCTTTTAAAGTTGATAGGTAGTGACAGATGATTAAAGTCTCAATAGAGACCAAAATCATCTACCACTATTTCCATGGAAAGTGCTCAGATGAACTACATTCTTTAGTTCCACCAGTTCTATGGCTAGGACCAACCATGCTATGCGCATTGTAGTGAACCACCCTCATTCCCTTTGTATTCTATTGGTGAGACGTAAGTACCAATCAAGCAGATTCTTCCTATGAGCCTCTGCTTTGTGGAACTGATTCCCGCAAGGCTACTTCCCTAATCACTACAATCTTAATCTGTTCAACTCTAGGGTTAGCCATTATCTCCCACATATCCACATAAACTGTGCCTCTTACACTGTAACCCTCTACCTCAAGTGGCTCCCTGTAAAAAAAAAAAAAATACAAATAAGCACCTCTCCTTTCACAAATATATTTGAAATATATTTATTAAGTCATCCTGGGACACTCATTTTAAATTCCTTGCAGAAAATGGGGCATTTATACAAAAGGTGGGGTATGAAATCGAGCCTTTATGCTATTCTCAGACAGGTTAATGTCAAACAATAGTTCCACCAAGACACCAATATTGCTTTAGACAGCATTATTTGGTCGGCTGCTATTTTACCCCCACTTTTTTCCATTTTTTTTTTATTTATTGTATCTGGACTGAAACTAACAATGACCAATAGTAGAAAGCTTAAACATCTTGCTGCTCTTCAAACTATGTGACACTTTACTAGTAAAGCTGCAAGTTGAGGCAATTTTAAATTCTTGAAGTACTTCTTAGGAACCCCAAGAAAAAAAAGATAAGTTTACAATGCTTTTGTCATTGCATACATTGTTTGACACTGCCTGGTCGAGTTTTCATTTTCCCATAGCAATGGCTACATTTGGTACACACATCACAGATAAGACCGTCATCTGACAAAGTCTTTTAAGAAGGCTTGGTAGCAGATTTGTCAATCTTCATGCAAGATTTGATGCCGGTACACAGCTCTAATTTATCAGCAATTATTCAGAGCGCACAGCCATTCCAACAGAATATTACAAAACCTCACGTAATACAAGGATAATTCAAAGATTATCCGTACTTTCACCATAACACATATCTTTAGGTTTTGTCACACTGTCTTCTACTCATGTATGCTTATAGTTGGTACTACTGTGGTCATGTGATCAAAGTTTCAGCTTGATCACACCAGTTTTTTTGCTGCTGTTATGGCCACTCTGTTAGAAGTGTGAACAAAGGACAATGATTTGAATCTGCAGAGAATATGCTACTTCATCAATGAAAAATTGCCGGTTTGCCATTACCATCTCTCATGAATGCTGAATCTTCTCATCAGTGGTGGAAGTTGACAAAAGTTCTGCTCCTTCTTCATGCATCACACTTATCCGGCCATTTTTAAACTTCTCAATCCACTTGTACCCACTTCTATATGACTGTTCACAGTTGCCATATGGTGTTGTTGCGGACCACGATAGGGTTGCAGCGCTGGTTTACGAAATAACCTTGTGCCAGACACTACACACACCACTACCGAATCCACAAACAAAGTAAGAATAAATAAGCAGGAGGAATGACGAAGATAAGCCTGGTCAAGAGAACAAAACTAAAATTTTATTAGAGTTTAACAAGTAGTGTCTTCAGTGAAGACCTTCAGTAAATGTACTGGAAAATGTAGTTGAAGAAGAGGCCAAGTAGATTGTCTTCAGTAAGGTACTGGAAATATTGTAGTGAATGAAATTTAATTGACTTGAGTGAAGACTTCAGTAAGATACTGGAAATATGGTAGTTAACAAGATAAAATTCCGTGCCAAAATTCAAATCCAAGATGGCTATTAGCGGGAACGAGTTCTTCGAGAAGAAAGGTTCAGAAAGTCAGTTGTAATGCATAGTGAACATACGGCAAGGAAAAAATACTCACTGCGAGAGTTTATAATTGTGAGTGTATGTAGTTCTTTTTAAAGTAACAGGTTCAGAAAGTATGAGTTCGAAGAATGTGAAAAATGCTCGTTCATCAGGTTGGAAGTTTTTTGAAAGTTCCTGGAATTGGGAGCTCGGTAGATGTTAGCTTCTGTCATGAAGGTGACGACCGTGTCGTATGTATTAAGATACCGAGACAAGCCATGAGGTCTAGGCAAGGTTTTGCCGAATAAAATTCTCTGCCAGTATCTATGGGTTCACCGGCGAGAGGATAAGGTGAGCCAGCCCGTGCCGATGGTCAGACGACCACGGGGGCGACTAATTTTTGAAAAGCCAAATTTGCTGCGAAGTCAGCGCAAAAGCGCGCGAAAAATGAATTCTTCCTCATCTTCAGCTAAGACAACGGTTTACTACTATAACCGGCCGAAAGTGAGAGGAAGGGGTGAAAATGTCGCGCGTGCGTCAAAATGAAGGTGGGGGTAGTGATATATCCCACAGTGTTAAAAGCCACTGATGAATTTCAGACCCTGACACACCTTCCAACCAGATAAATTGGACCACTGCTCTTTGTTTCTCCTTGGTGCACACTGTTAGTGGAGTGGACATGTTCACATTGTTACATCAGAAAATAAACTGGCACGATCAAGCTCAAATTTTGATCCCATAACCACAGTAGTCCCAACTATAAGCAGATATGAGCAGAAGGTAGTGTGACAAACCTAAAGATATGTTATGGTGAAAGTACAGCTAATTTTTGACTTACCCTTGTAACTGAACACAAGTAGATAGAAGGTAGCTTATTGGCCAACTGATTCAGTAAGCTGGGTATTAATGACTATTGGCTACACACACCTTTCCATAGAGTTGGACAATCGCAGTACATTCAGTGTGGAAACGTTCTCAAACTGTCTCATATTTTGTTCTCACATTCACAGCTGCTTTTCCCAAAGACCAACACCAAGAGATGACTAGCCATCACCCAATACTCACGCTAAAGATTGACATCAAAAGATGAAAATAGAAAAATGACGATAAAACCATTTTTTTTAAAAATTGGCATCAAAGAAACATTAACCTTTCGCATTTAACCCGGCCATGCTTCCAAACTCTTTTCTCACAATTACTCTTACTGGCATTTCTGAAATTACTTATAACTTTTCAAATTTTTATACTGTTAGAAAAAAAAGAACTCATTTGAGATGGAGTTGCTTAAATATCTTATCTATTCAGCAAGTGTTTTTTTTCTCTATCATTGTAGAACTCAAAGACAAAACTATGGCCACCAAATTGTCTATGGTTACAAATGGGACACCAGATCCTGTCTTTATAATACTAGTTTTTGAAAATTACAAAACATTTTCAGTTTTTAGTGTTAGATTTAATTTACTGTGTAAGTATAATGCTAAAATAGACCCTTACTTTGTGTCCATTAGATCAGCTAGATGAAAAGCCTCTATTCTTTGTTTAACCAAACAGTATAGACACTAAGCTGAATATTTCCTAGTCACTTTTCCATTACTTTTGCCAGTCACCAGAAAATAAATTCATGAACAACTTGAACTATGGCTGTCAAATTACCCAGTTAGCTCAACTGCAGACTTTTATCTATTTTGTTTAACCATATAAAGTCAACATCCAGCTGAAAAGTACAAAACATTTTCAATTTTTAGAAAGGTTGGGGTGGGGGCAATTTACAATGTAAATATAATGCTAACGACTTACTTTTTGTCCATCAGATTAACTAAACAAAATCTTCTTTTTGTTTACCTCTATAGAACAGATATCGAACTATTTCCTAATCAGAAACCACACATTTTTCCATGCAATAATTTGCTGAAAAAAAGAGAACAGCACAATGAAAACAGACCCCAAACTCGATAAAAACAAAGTTTTATCATCAAAATGTCTGTTATTATTAAGAGGAAAATCCAAAGTATTTTTTGATTATTTTATTAATTTTTTTAGTCCTTTCTAGCACATTTGAAATTTTAGTTAAAAATCTAGTTTTTCTTGTGTTAGTGGGTGGGCCAAAGATTAGTATAGGGAATTTTAGTGTCTTTTTTGACATTACAAACACATTGTTTTTTAAATTCTTGCAAAAATCAAATAATTGTCAGATTTTAAGGAAATTTTCAGGGCTTATTCACAAATGAATTAAATTATGTTTTAAATTTTTGTTTTTTACATCTGCAACCCCCACTTATTTGATTTTATGAAATTTCAAGAAATTTAAGTTTCAGCTTCTTCATATTTATATTACTAGTTAAAAGCAGGACTTGTTGCAGAATTTAAATCATCAATTATTCTTGTCAAACAGAAACACCATTCACTGAAAATCTGTTCTGAATCATAAAATAAAAAATGCAATAAAACTATAACATTATTTAATTAGAAAAGCTTTTAATTGCTTTTATTAAAAAGATATATTAAGAACACTATTGTCTTAAGAAAAAATTTTTTTCAATGAATAATGAATTTTTAGAAGAATTGTTTTCATTTTTTTTTAATAAGAAAAATTTATTAAGTTTTAAATTATAAATTTCTGTATTAAATTCAGCCTTTTAGATTATATTATTATTAAATGAAAATTATATTTACAAATCATAAATGGAAAAGCTTATTACAAATCACCAAACACCAATATTTTTAAAAGAAGTTTGAATTTCTTTTGTATGTGTATAAAGGTGCCGATTTTTGTAAGTACAGGCAACAATAAATGACATTAGCAGAAAATAAGAGTGATAACTATAGTAAATTTAAATACAAAATTTCATTTTTGGAAGATTTTTTAATAAAGAGAATTAAATTACAATGAAAGACAACTAAAAAAAGGTGACTAATCAGCTATTTTAGCAAAAAAAAATCTTTCCAGTCAATTTAATTTAGATTTGAAATACAGCAAAGTATTTTGCTTATTGGAAATGTTACATTTAATCTATTAGCTTGAAATTAAAACTAAAATGCTTCAAGAAAGATATTTCATTATTTAGGTATTGCGTTTTTTGTGGAGATCCCTACTTTTGCCAATCAAATAGAAAATCTAGTCTTAAAAAAACATTGTTTACAATTGTAATACAAGGACTTCTTCCTGATATTAACTTATAAGTCCTCCCAAAAAAATAGTGCAGTGTATTTGCCTGTGTTTATTACTGACTAAAAAAAATAAAAGTGATCCAGTTAAAAAAACAAGGAAAATAGTTTCTCATAAATGTAGATATTTCAAATCTTTTGTGAAATCCTCACCTAGAGACTTAAATTAAATCTGATCCAAGAATGGAGAAGGAGGGAAATTTTCAAATAAGGGAGGATTCAATAAATATATACTTCAAGTACATTATCTCTTATTGGTGCTAAACAGCCTCATTTAGGCCTTCCACAGGAACAAGCTTCAAATCTTGTCTGTAAGGTGCATCTTAGCTCCTTATTCCAAATATATTCAAGCCAACATGCTGATCCAAACTGAAGGAGGCATATTGGCGTAATGGATAGTGGCTCAGATTGAAGAATTGGAGAGCCAAGTTCAAATTCCAGTCAAATCCACTACATTCACTTACGTGCTAAAACTCTTGGGAAAGGTATGAATCCTCCTCTTCTCCCCTCAGCTATGGGTAAATAGCAGGACAGACCAGGTTCTATAGCCTTGGATGGTAACTGGTCTACAAAAAGAAATAGCAACCTACTATGGGAAAAAATCTGCCTCGTCAGTCATGTATCTTTTGAGACATGATCGCCTAAGCGTGTATCACATATGGCACATAACTAACTGGCTAACCTATGATATAGAATGCAACATAGAAATTGGCCATGGAAACTCAGAAATTAATTGTAGAGATCAGAAATACTCTGACCCTACAACTTTAAATTCAAAAGAGACGTCCAGGTAACCCTGATGTGAAAATAAAGGAAAAACTGGTGTTAAGACAAAAACAGTAAAAACCCATATTCCATATTTCTTGAAGAACTAGTTATATAAAAAAAAAAAATTTAAATAAGAATGGTACAAAAAAAAAAAAGAGAAAAAAGCTAAAAAAACAAGGATGTGATTTTTCCATCACTTTTAACAAGAGTCAAATTTTCATAAAAGTTGGATGAGAAGCAACAAATTCAAAGAAGCAACAGCTAAAAATTATGGCAATTCATGTTTTAAGCAATTCAAACCAGTGTTTCTCACATTCTTTTTTCCTTTTCAAACTTAAATTTGAGCCAGAAATAAACCAAGCATTATTGTCTTTTCTATCAACATTTTTTTTATTTAACATTCTGTCATTTCAAACTGGTTGCTTAGATTAAAACAAAATTCAACAAATAATCAAGATAAAAATCCTGTGATTTACTGTGCATGAAAAGAAATACCAAATGAATTCAAATTATTTAATATTAAAATTAGAGCCATACAAGTACACATTGTTGACCTTACCATTCTGAGCTGAAGATTTTGGAGTCTATCAAGCCTTTCTTTGCGTTTTTTGGCAGCTTCCTGCTGGGCAGGTGTCAGCGCTGGAGTTTTCTGAAATGAGGACACAAATTGTTTTATATTTTTTATACTCATACAAGGGAGTACGGAAATGTTCTTAGCCTGACCAGCACAACTCCTCACAAAAATTTGATATTTAGTCAAATGTGGGTTGGGGCCAAGAACTTCTCAACACATATGTTAGAACTTATGCAACAACTAGAAAAGCATCAACTATTTACAAAAGACAGTTTGTCAATTTTATTACTTTAAATAGTTTACCCATATAAAATATGACAGCTGTATTGTGGTATGGATTGTCTCTCCTTATATGTATTCTGTATTTAAGTAAGCCCATTAGGACACACTTGATTCTAAGTTAAACAAAACTTTAGTTAAGTTACACCAGCATTTGTTTTCATACTAAATGTATTTAATCAATTTTGTACTTGTATTTGTTATATTTTCTTAAAAAGCAAATACAAACAGACATAAAACAAGACAAAAGAAAATGATTAATAAAAGAGGGATAACAAAACATAATATTAGCGTAAATAAAAACGCAATTAAGAAAAAAGATAGCTAACCCAGTTTATTGATTCTCTTTCATCAACGCTAAATCAACGACAAAAAAAATGTACGCAACAATTAAGTGTTATGAAAAACAAGTCAGTCTCTATAATAGTAAGGTCAATCCTCACTGAGTGCTCCACATCTGTGGCCTTGTACCAGAACAAGCAAAGTTTAGTAAATATTAAAAAATAGTTATATTGTAAGTTTGGTGGTGGAGATAGTTGCATATTTCATACTGAGGATACTGATCAATGTTCAAAGAAAAGCCAGCATTTAAAATGATTTTCAAGATAGGCACATATATTTCCCACTTAAAAGATTGGTGCAAGACAATCTTCCTATTCACATACTTTGCCTCCCTTTTGGTATTGTGCCATAATGTAATCTGCAATATGATGGTCTTACATATCATTAGTAGCAGTGAGTTTGAGCCACACTAAGTGCTACATACCCACCACATACCCTAAACTTATTAAACAATAAACATTAACAATTCAACGGTGTTAAGAGAATCTCCCAAATTAATTGATATTCCAAACTCGCAGTGAAACTTAACGAGTGTCTGTAAATGGGAGTGGGAAGAATAAAAAGAAGACAAACATTACTAAGAGCTATGAAGGATGGAAAGCTGTGGAGAGCTATAATCACCTACATCCTAAAGGGACATAGCACATAAAAAAAAAAAAAACTTGCTGTGTGCTTCAGTTAAATCTGTGATGAAAGTATACAAAATTATTTTACTTGGTAACAAAATTCATATATTTTTTTAAAATAAGCAACTGTATTCAAATTTGAATAAGTCTTAAGCAACTCCATTACTGACATCAGTGTGGCTTTTGAAGTTTAAAAAAAAAAATTCATAAAATTAAACAAAATGAGTGAGTAAATATATTATTTTATACTGAATTTAAGAATTCTACCAAATGTACCAGTTTATGTCTATATTGAGAGATATTGTAACTATTTACATTGTTCAGACTATTATCCTCATCTTTATTGTCATATTCATGACATTTCAGCCATTGTATACTCTGGCTTTCTTCAGGATATACATTAAAATTTTGAACCAAACCCTTTATTTTGTCCACAGGGGTAGATTGTTCTAATTCCAAGTGCCATGCCTTTTCTGGATGTCTCAGTGGACAAAATAAAGGGTTCCGTTCGAAATTCCAACATATCATCTGAAGAAGCCCGGAGCGTACAACAGCCAAAATGTCGTAAATATGAAAAAGATGAGGACAACAGTCTGAACAATGTAAATAGTGTAAATATCTATCAGTTTAATTAAACTGAAATGTCTTTCTTTTCAAGTATTTAAAACAACTTGAATACTAATTATTATGCAAGAAGTCAGCAAACCAAGTACTGATTGAAATAATAAGATTTTTTTTTTTAATCATTTCACCCCCAAGAAAGGAAATAAAGCCACTAATATGCAAGGGCTTACTACGTGTGAAAGAATATGAGAAAAAGAAAAACATTATTAAGGAGAGAGAACAAAAATCAAGATAACAATTGACATTGCATTTAAATTTGTGAAGATCAAATTTGACTAGGAAGCAAGTAGCTGGAAGAGAGTTCCACAAGTGAGAAGTGTAAGTGAAGAAACTGTTGACATAGAACTTACGGTTACATCTAGCTATTTCAACTGTAAAATGAGCCCTTACCGCCAATCTAGTACTGATCTTATATTCATAAAGTCAAAGTACCAAAGAGTAAAGCTCATCAGAACAATTACCATAAAAATATTTATAGAAAAAGTCACAGGGAAGCTTTGTTAGGGCGGTGAGAAAGTGACTGATGTTGAAATGTCAGGTCAAGACCAATAAAATTACAAATTTTATCAAGAATCTCGAAATACATAGCAAAAGCACCATACCAGATGTGGAGGCAATATTCAATGCATAGATGAATGTGTAAGATAGATTCTGATGAGAAAAACTGTCTAGTAATTTTATACTTATTTTAAATAAATAAAAATTATTTTTTAATAAATAATTTTAAAAATTACTTAGATAAAAAAAAAAGCTAAATTTATTTTTTTAATAAAAAATGTGTTTTTCTAAGGTATTTTAAAAAGGTATACAGCAAGTTATGTTACAAGAAAAGATTGTCCTACAGAAGAAGTAGTATTCAATAATACTTTATTTTGAAGAATATGAAAATTTTTGAAAGAAATAGAATGTAGCAATTAAAAAATTCTACTGGATACCACAGTTCTGTAGGCATTTTTTCTATTTTATAATGTTTGGTGTTATTAAATTGAAAACTTGCAGGAATTCTTTGACAAAAATCTTAGTCACTTTCTGTAATCCATCATTTCAATAATAAAAAGAAAAAACATGAAATTATATTGTCCAATATATTTTTCAAAAATTGTTTGTTTCTGTTGGTTTCAATCCTTAATAGGAATGTATATATATTGTTACAGAAAATAACAATTGTGATCAACACTATCCTAAATCCTAGCTAATCAGATTCATGACCCAATCATTCATTATAATTTGCTTTCACCACAAGAACTCATTTGTCATCATTTGATCCGACATACCACAATACACAGGGATCCTACAAAAACACCCATGACATAAAAATCTTAATGTAAAAATGTCCTTTTTTAGCTTTTACTTCCCACCCATCCCCCAATTTATAGGCAGTAGTACACAAATGCATGCTGGGATTTCTTCCTAGCCAATAAAATAGGCCGGTTCTCAGTTTCATATGACTCAGTCCCCGCTCTGTCTTGTCATGAAGTCAGGATATTATGTTCACTTATTTAAATTTGCTCTTGTGCATCAATCCCAATTCTTGTGAACTTTTTGCTCTATTACTGTTGTTTTGCCTTGCATATATTGTTTGCTTGCTTTAGATTATTTTTTGACCTGTTCTTTTCTTGCTTACTGCAAACTTTGTCAATTCTGATTGTTGGATGGTTCTGTCACTTATTTTACATTTAACCATGGCTACTCACTTGACAGTTTCTGTTAAGGTAACTCAAAAACCAGCACCAAAAGTTTTAAAATTATTTTGAAATTTTATTTATAACAACACAAATGTTTACACAGTTTCCTTGTACAATTCCCAATAAAATTGCACAATCAATATTAAAATGCATATTTTTCAAATAGTAAAACTATGTTCTTGAAGCTACATTAAAAAAATGACATCTTTCAGAGAAACATTTATAGAATTGATTAACTCACCAAATTACCCTGATAATTTTATTTTTGTTAATGTAAATTTAAAAAAAACACTGGTTCCTGAACGATCACTGAAGTTAAGCAACATCAAACCTGGTCAGTAACTAGATGGGTGACCACTTGGGAATACAATGAGCTGAAAGCTTGGATGTGTGGTTCAGAATTGAAAATCTGAGACCCAAATTCCAATCCCAGATATGTTATATTTACTTATGCACAGATATCCACCGGGAAAGGTAATTAATCCACCTCTTCTCCCCCAACTATGGGTTAATTAGTAAGACTTGTATCAGTAAAATGATTATTAACTCCAAAAAATTCTTACAAAATAAAAATATTTTCTGGCTTTAAAATAACATGCTAAAGGTTGATAAGCTGTAAAAAAAAAAAAAAAAAAAAAAAAAAAAAACAAATGAAAAAAATTTACAAAAATTATTGTTGGTCTGAGATTCATTATGTTTATATAATGTCAACTTTTTAGTATTGGGCACTCATTCAGGATTGAACTTGCTACTCTGTAATTATAATCAACCAGGATAGATGTCTAACCAAGGTCAGATTTTCCTCTAGGTTAGTATAGGCTACAGCCTAAGGCCCCTCAAGTTTGGTTATAATGCTGGTTATAAGAAATCTCTTTTCTTTTTTTTACTATGGTTGTGTTGAAATATGTGCCAATTTGGTTTGCAATAAATAGTAATAGAGTGAAATTTCTTAAAGAATATTTTTATTGCAAACAAAAGAAAGCTATTCTAAATTTAAACTACAATAGCTATCTTTTATTTTTAATTTTATTAAAAAAATATTCTTTAAGGAATACCACCATTTTTCTATTTTTTGCAAACCAAATTAGCACATATTTCAACACAATCATTTACTTCATCAAGCTATATGTCACTAAAATATATCACACATAAAAAATATTCAAGACAGGTGCAGGCAAATTTGAGGATTGCTCCATCTAAAAGGGGGCCCCAAAGGTGATAATCCGAGCCTTCATCTAACCATTATCCTATGCCAATGTAAACATTGGATTAATTAATTGCAATTCAAGATAATACTTTCTCTTGTTGCTTTTTTCAAGGTCACTGATTTTTTTATTTGGTAGAGGTGTAGCCAGTGTGAAATAGAAACTCCCTTCAAATATGGTAGGACTAAGGAAGAAGGAAAGGAATTCACGAGCCAATCAATCTTCACTAGGTGTTCTAGACTTGTGGCCTCGTGCCAAAACTAAGCTAATTACCTCTTCCTAGGCAGGAGATCTAATGATTTGAATGTTATTATTCCTTGGTGGTGTCTTAATTTGCGTGTCCTCCAAAGGAGAAGTGTCATGGGAGCTGGACTATTTTGGTCACTGGTCCCATGTACACGTGAAGCTCACTTTTTTTAAACTCGGTCTTTCTTGTGCCATCATGATTTTTATGTGGCGACTACACTGAGTTCAATCCCCCGAGTCAAATTGCGCAACAAATATCACTGCGAGCAAGTTATTTGAAATAGAAAAAACGACATCAAACAGGCGAATTAAACAAGAAAAAAATGAGATCCTAAAAAAAGTGTGAGCAGCAGAACGAGAAGAAATTTGGGTAAAAATTTAAAAAAGGTTAGGTTCGAAATTCCTGAAAGTTTAAGTAACCGCGGAAGGCACATCAGTGAAACGTTGTGACTATAACAACCAACATTAGGAAACTAGTCTTCGGAAATCAGTGTATAATTACTCATCTCAAAAATGTATATAAAAGATTTAAGTTACACAACAAGTAAAAAATGAATTTGTTTTCAGTTGTGAATGTGATGTAAACAAAATGAAAAAAGTAATATACTCACTTTTGCCAGAGATCTTGGTTTAAACATGTTGATATGTCTTGTTAAGCTTAGCAATAGATTATTTTTTTAAACTATTAACAACTTAAAAATAGAAAATATATAATTATATTTTGTAAATTTAAGTATCAACCAAGTTGTGATGAGCTTAACGGAACTGTACGGCCATTGACATCATAGAAGGCCGCTTATAGAATTAAGTTGGTTTTTTTTGTCAATTGAGGCCGCTTACGGCAACGAAAAGCAACACAACAAGAGGGGAAAATCGTTAAGATCAGGTAGGTTCTTGTTTCTTCTTTCTTTCTGTCCTTTTTCCATACTTTTAATTCCTTTTCATAGTAATCCTTATATCTATCTCTTAATTCATTTCGCCACCTGTTAGGGTTGATTATTACCTTATAAACTTTGTAATAGTCTTTAGTCAGAAATCGTTGAGGAAGATGAAAAATAAAGGCCGCTTACGTTTCGTTATGATTTTTTTCATTTTTTTTTTCCAAATGTCGAATTTACTAAGTATTATCTTTTTTCAGTCCATTATTCAATCTGCTTGTATATTAAATATTTAAAAAAATCATACCAGAAAATGTTTGTTTTAAATCAAGTTCTTTATAGTTCATATAAAATAAATATTAATAACCTTTCTTTTTCAAAAAGATTTGAAGTGCTTAAAAAACTCGATTTTTAAAAGTCTAATAATAAACGTTATCTACTAAGGATTTTTAACTTTTTTCTTTGTTCTAAATTATGACTTTGATTTAAATTAAGCAATTTAGCTAATCGATAATTGGTTTATGAATACAAGTTTAATAACTTACTTAAATAAGCAACTCTAAAACATTCTTTTCCAACTTTTGTGCTTTGCTTTTCATTCGTTAATTAAAACTTTAATTAAAGTCTTTTTTTATTTGCTTTCCCTTACGAATGTCACATTTAAACCAATTTTTACTCGAAGCATTACTTTAAAAAATAAATGCTTTATGTTTAATCTTCAACGTTTATAGATAAAGAAAAGTTAATTTCTATCGACCAACTTTTTTTTTTTAAGTTTATTATTGAAGACTTTTTCATTTCCCGGCGAAATAAACTTTTTTGCTTTGTTGAAAAATGAATCATCATCAGATGTTATATTTTTTTTCTTTTTTTTTTACTTTCTCTTTAAAGTCGGTAAATGAAGTCAAAATTAAAAACCGTGTTACTTTTTTAAACTTTATTTAAATTAGAATGTAGTATTTTTTTGTGATAAAAAAAATAGATATAGGATTTTTTTTTTATATATATTATATATAAATATATTTTTTAATATAATTATGTGACAAATATATTAAGTTTGCGTGAAAAAAAACTAGATTTACTCAAAATAAAAATAAAAATGTTTAAAAAAAATAATCATTTTTAAAAATTTTTATTTGTACTTTACAGAAATGCTCCCTCCTCATGTTTAACTTGAAAATGATAACATTTCATTTTCAATTTAGTTTAAAAGCAAATAAAACTGTTTTTTTATTCTTCCCCTTAAATCCTTTCGTTAAGCAAAATAAATTGTTCAAAATAAGAATTTTAAATACAAAGAAGAAACTAGACACCGTTGTTATTAAAACTTTCCTTTTTGTTTTTTAGTCACTAGCTCTTTTATTTTTAGTGACTAGTCATTTGTTGTTTTAATTTAAAGAATAAAGAGAAAGACCCTTTTGTTGAATCTGACTTTAAGCACGAGGCCTGGTGAAAACCTGTCACAATGGATTGCCAGGGATTTTTTTCTACACAATGTTTTTTTTTTTGTTTCATTTATTAAACAACAATGAACTACTTGACCATAACAATAGAAAATTTTATTGTTTGTTTGTATTGTACGCAAGTTTAAGTTCTGAAGGGATTTGTTTTACTTTTTAGTTTAAAATTTTTGCTTTTTCACCCCAGACAGGTGGTTCTTACTTTAGTCCAGCTGAGCGACAATATCTCCTTTTAAAGCACCTTTCCTCGCATACATCAACATTGTTGTGATCTGGTTCCTCCCTAGATTTTTTTTAATTCATCCAATTTCGTAACTATGCGAATTACACCGCACTAAGTAAGACCAACACTCATTGGCCTGTTAAATTTTCCTGTCTGGAGACAGGGATGCGTTCGAGTCAAAATATGCCTCTCTAAATGTCAAAATTTTACGTGACTTTTCTAGCAGAATATAAAATTCCTTTTCAAATTCATAAAACTTTACTGGTCTACTGCTCAATCAATGTGAATGCAATGGTTATATAATATATATATAATGTTATAATACACGATCTTACTAAATAGCATCTCACTGCTGACTGCATAACTCCATGGGAGAGTGTTAACACATACACAGGAAGTGGCCTTTCTGATTGGTTATATCAAAGCCCATACGACCGATTCTCAAAATATTCAAAACTTATATAAAAATTTTAAAATGGCATAAAAACCACATTCATCTTTTTTGTGCAAAATATAAAAATTTGAACTCCCTACCAAATCTAATTTCTTGTGCAAAAACACAAAACCCTAGTTAGTAGGAAAAGATGGTGAAAAGAGAACATGTGCTTCTCTTCTTGAGGTCAAAATAGGCACAAATAACCAAGTAAAAAATGTAAAAGTTCAGTATTAAATACTATGAAATATTTAGTTACCATGTTATAAAGAAATAATAAGGAAAACAATTTCTTATTCATAAATTTAGAAATATGTTTGAGTTATAGAACAAGAACATTGAAATAAGTAATTGCCCATTTTCTGATGAACGTATAATAATTATAACAATTTTAAAATTACACAAAGATCACATTCGTCTTTTTTTGTGAAAAAATATAAAAATTCTAACTCCCTACTAAATCTAAGGTCTTGTGCCAAACACAAAATCTTAGTAGGAATAGAAAGGGAAAAGAGAACATGTGCTTCTCTTCTCGAGGTCAAAATAGGTGCAAATGACAAAATGAGACTCAACCACTTCATAAAATTTTAAAGGAAAAACATTTATTCCACAAATAAAGACAAAAAAGGTGCAAATAGAAAATTTGCATAAAAAATTTCCTTTTGTGGCACATATTAAGGCAGGATAAACAATTTCTGATGTTTTTAAAAAAGGATTACCATAAAAAAAAGAAACAAAGACTTACAGTTTAGAAAAAGACATGGATTCAATGACAAAAAAGATGACCTTTTAAAAATGAAAAAGGAGAAACTTTGAGGAAGCCAAAATTACACAAGGCCGAAAATACAAAAGTGCACCCACCTAATTTCTTCAACTGAATACTGAATATTTGTTTATATTTTTGAGATGGGGTATTTTAATTATTTACATTATTTAGCCTGTTGTCCTTTATTGCCATATTCACAACATTTCGACTGTACACTCCATCCTCCTTCAGGTGATTGGAATTTCGAACTGAGCCCTTTATTTTGTCTGAGGACTTGAGGACACATGGCTCAGTGGATAAAAGCATTTGGTTGTATTCGGTGACTTGACCCAGAGTTGTAAGCTCAATACCTATCTACTGCAGTGGTGAAGAAAAACTTGGAGAGTTGAGTTAAAGGGAGATATCCGGAAGAGGCATGGCACATGGAACTAGAACAATTGTTCCCAGTGGACGAAATGGGTTCAGTTCAAAATTCCAATCACCTGAAGAAGGTCGGTGTGTACAACGGCTGAAATGTTGTGAATATGGCAATAAAGATGAGGACAACAGTCCAAACAATGTAAATGAATATTGAATATGAATGTTTCAGCACAAAGGGATTTTGTGTTTTCCACAGGTTGTTGTCTGGAGGACATTATGTAGTCCTTTACTGGAAAGTTTAACTCGGGTGTTTGTTTTGATAAAGTTCAACTATGGAAGACACTGAAAAGAATTTTCTATCCTGGTACTTAAATCTGCTTATAGCTGTCAGCTCATCTTTCTACCCCTTCCCCACTCCGGTGATGAATTATGACCTCTTTAGCTGGACTAATCCTCTGGCTTTGAAGTGTGGCCGCTTCAGGTGCCTTCTCCTTGACAATTGTTTACTGAAGCCATCCACTAACCGCACAAAGGAGGTTCACACAAGGATCCATCCAGATTTTCACAAGGGCTTATCTTGCATTGGCTAGTAAACTTATTCTTCCACAATATTAAAAAAAAAATGAATCTGCAACAATTTACAAAGAAGTAATTTTGGCAGTTCTTTAACCGCTAATTCTAAAATAGATTCACACAACTGTAACAATTTTTTTTTCACAACCCATCTGTCTTAAAAAATACACTTTTCTCAAAAGGTACATGTTAAAAAAACACCTAGATGATTAAACATTTATTTACTACAATTAAGACAAAGTAATAAAAAATAAAATTTTTCTAATATATATGTTGGCAAAGTCTCATCATTTTATACTAACAGTTTCTTCTCTTGCATGTTTCACTTGTGGAACTTTCTTCCACTTTCTTGCTTCCCAGTCAACTTAAATGCAATGTTAATTGTTATTTTCTGATTTCTTAATTCTTGTTCTTTTTTGTCCTTTCTCCTTAATAGTAGTTTTTATCATATTCTCTAACACTCAGTAACCCTTTGCATCCTAGTGACTTTATTGCCTTTGCTCTTCAAAAATTTAAACAAATCTTTACCTCTTTTCATAAGTTAACTTACTGATGTAATGGAATAACCTGTCACCCCTATGAGTAACTACACTATAGGTAGTAACTACCTATAAGTATCAGTAAGTCAACGGATTACAGAGTCTAACTGGGATCTGTTTTGCGTATGACTCAGACTTACACGAGAACTACTGACCTTCCAATAATAGCACTCACTACTGGATTAATTTGCAACGATCGCGTGCATAACTGTTACCTTTATTCTTATTGCACTGGTTTCTACAATAAACCTTTACTTATTTATCCAGTGTTTGTCAAGTATGTATTCCTATTAGCACGGAATATAACACTTACAAAAACAGGTAAAGATCTGTTTTTAAATTTCCCTAATAAATCATTTTTATCACAAGTTATCTACCATCGCCTGAAGAAGTACCATCTTAGTACTGAAACATGAGAGTTTTTGTGTAACGTCATAAAATGATTCTATTATAATAAAAATATTATAATATATTTTATTTACCTTTAACAGTTTTTACCTTTAAATTGAGTGTTCTATCTTATCACTAGGTTATAAGTATTAATACGGGCTATTATGAGGTTATAAGTATTAATATAAAATAATTATAATGGTCAGTTTTGAATTGTCTGACAATTGCCACATGTGTAAAACTTATTGTACCAAATGGTGAGGAACAAATGCATATTTTTTTATTATTACTGTGTGTGTATAATATATATATATATATATATATATGCGCACATGGATGAGAAGTTAGAGCACTTTCTGACCTTAATACCCAGGTTCAAACCTTGCCACTGATCTGTTAGGAAGGTGACTTCCTGATTAGGCAATCCCAACATGCGGCACCACTGGAAAGTACCTGAAAACCATACCACGATGGGGCCCAACCCTTTTGAGAATAATTAGGTAGGCAAAATTGTTTGTTAATGGTTGCATTTGCACAGTCAAAAGTCAATGAGACCAAGGGTTTTGAACCTACTGGCCTTGTTTAGACTGTTGATTATTCTAGATCATACACTCTCTCCAAGAAACTGTTACTAAGGCCCATTAAGTGTAGTTGCAGTATAAAATATAGGTGGGCTCTGAGGGTGTTGAACAAACACAAATGTGTCTGAGCAAGTGACTACAAGAGGTATTGGTGTTAACAGAAGATTACTTTGAAATAAGTGGTCAGCCATTATATAAGGAATTAATTGATTTTATTTTTAATCTGACATTATTTCTTTTTACTCAAAAGCTGTTTTATTTTACACTGTGTGAATTATATCTACTGGCCTGTGTACTTGAGAGACTTATACAACACAAAATTAACATTTAGAGTAATAAGATCATATATATTACTTCAAATGTTATTTATGGGGATACCTGTCTTTGTAATGCATGCTGTTTAAAATTAAAAAAAAAAACAGATCTGGGCACCCATTTCAAACGCAGGTATCCAGTAAAAAATAATGCCTGGAGTAATAAAAAATAGGTCCATTTTACATTATTTTACTATTCAGTTCTGCTGGATCGGCAGATGTCCTTCATGGCTGAGTTGGTATAAGCATGTCAGATCTAATTATGGTTTCTCCTGCCAAGTGGGACACTGGTTCAAATCCTGTTGGATGGTGCCTATTTTTCTTTAATAAGATTTCTCGTATATTCAGGTCGGTAGACCAGAATAAATATGCAATGTGATGAATAAACAGAGCATCTGCTCAAATATAAGTATCCACTAAAAATAATATTTAAAGTGATAAAATCAGTCAAATTATATATAATAGATAAACTGAGTTCACCTTGAACAAGGCAGTAAAGCCACTAAGGCACAAATGGTTACTGAGTATGGAAGAATCCGGAACAGAAACATTAATAATGAGAGGAAAGAGTAATCAGGAGGATAGTAGATAGCAACTGAAAATAGAATTCAACAATAGCATTAACATTTACTCAATTAAGCTTATTGGCATTAAATTATATCACTTACCATCCTCCATAGTTTACCTTGACTTATACAGTTTTAAGAATATTCTCAAACATTCTTAAATTTAGAAATTTTGGAAACTTAATATTTTTTACTTCTGTTTATAAATACATGTTGCAAAATAATCCTGACATATGCTTTGGTAAAGTTGACAAAGGGACAAATCCATCTTGCAGAGAACAAAACATATTGGTAATAAAGTTTTCCATATATATATATATATATATATATATATCAGTTGAGCTCTCTGGTTTGAGGTGTGAATTTGTAAACAGTGACTATTTAAGCTAATATTGCATGACTCTTCGGCAGAATTGAGTCACTGTGTGTTTATCTAAAAATAAACATGCTAAAATTCACCTTCATCCCTGCCGGTGCGCCGATGGCTTAGTGGGAGAAGTTCCGACTGACAGTCAGGTTTCGATCCTAGCTAGAGGCAACCGGACGTCTAGCCACACTGATGAGCTGTGAAACAGCGAAACAGTCTGTCTGTGGATGACAAAAATATATATATATATATATATATATATATATATATATATATATATATATATGAGATGAGGTACACTATTTACCTCATTCGGACTATTGTCATCATCTTTGTTGCCATATTTATAACATTTCGGCCGTTGTATGCTCCGGCCTTCTTCAGGTGGTTGGAATGTCAGACTGAATCCTGTATTTATTATCGCTAACTGGGGTAGACTGTTCTAGTTCCACGTGCCATGGAATGTTAGTTATCTCCTGTTAATTCCCCTCTCCAAGTTCTCCACCACCTTAACCAGATATTGAACTCACACTCTTTGGGTCCTGTTACTAACTAACGCCTTTATCCACTGCTATGTGTCCTTGAGGACGTCTATGTATGAATTTCTGGGTATTATAAACCTAATGTCTTCAGCAACCATTTTTACCAGTGCTCATATTTCAATTTTTGCTGTTATCATTACAAGTTTTTACCAGAGCTCATATTGCAATTTTTGTTGGTATTATCACTTTTCTCTGGCACTCCTTATTACTGGTTACCATATTGTATTCATTTCTATGCTTGGTCAGCTTAGGAGATTTTTGTGGCCTAGCATATGTGCTGATTCCTTAAGTTTACGAATTTTCCAATGGTGTTCCTTGTCTATGATCTCAACCTGATCCCACAGAGGGTGGTGATCTCCCTTTTCTCTCCATATGTGGTCAGCCACGCCTGATTTTTCCACTTCCCCTCGTGTTACAGCTATCTGGTGTTCTTGTAGCCTTACCTTAAGGGGGCGGGCTGTCTCGCCTTTAGATTTCTTTCCACAGCTGCACAGGGTAGCGTACACAGTCTTTAGTCATGTTCTCCTCTTGGGTGGGGGAGTCTTACTCAGAAATGCAGAGTGTGTCTGTGCAAAGCCCATCCAAAATATCCCATGTTCCTTCACCACAGTCCATCCAAAATTCTGATTTTTCCCTACCCCCAGCACTCCCAAAATACTGGGTGTGTCACCCCATACTCCATGAAAATAAAAATGTATATAAGCTTTCTTAATTGCAAGTTTGGCTATTACCTTAAAATTGATTTTTTTTTTTACAAGAACAAATATAATAATCATTAAATCTGAAATAATTTATCCTTATTAATTATGTTTAATTCTTTCAGGTAATTTTTGTAATTTTCTTGTCATTTCAAACATTCCTTGGACTTTTTGTTCTTATTTATCTTGCAATTGTTGAAAAATTAATATATATATATATATATATATATATATAAAAACACGGCTTCTCAGCTTCTAACTTGACAAAAACAATTTTTACTCAAAATATTTTGAATACTATCTCAAATTAAATCTTAAATGTTTTCTTCTGCTAACTAACCAAAATGATCATATTATTTACATGAGAATTAGTAATTCTGCTATATATATATATATATACATACACAGGATGCGGCTAGTATTTGAGGACAGATTTTATGGATTAGTAAAAAATCTTGCTGAACAAATGAATATAATTATATTTCATTGCAAACAAGTAAACATGAAATTTAGCTAACTATTATTTAATTTTATTCAATAAAACCACTACTAGCATCAATAACTGCCTCTACACGAGGTCAGCTGCAAGTTCTGATGAATTGGTCCTTATTTATGTCAGACATTACTCGAACTATTGCAGCTTTAAGAGAGTCTTTAGTGTTATGAGGCTGTTTATTAACCTCCTTCTCAACAACGCTCCATACACATAATAGTCTAGTGGATTGAGATCTGGAGAGTTAGGAGGCCAAATGTTGGGTGTGATGTGGTCGTACAAATGGTCAGTCATCCATTGTGTTCATAGAGCCTTGTGGGATGGAACTGAGTCTTGCTGGAATATGTAAGGCCTGCCGTTGCATATGTTGTCAATCCAGGGCTTGACAACTGTTTCTAGAACCTCAATGTAAGCAGCAGCATTTACTCTAAGACCTTGTGGAAAAAGTCTTCTTTTTTTTTTCCAGACACATGCAGCTTTTTGGCAGTTGACCTCATTGATTGACCTCGGTTTTTATCAATTATCTGCTTGACTTCATGGATAAATCCACATGTTCTCACTTTATCAGAACGTGCAGAATGTCTTTTATGTTTTGATACAGACATTGGGGGACTGTCAGCGTCTTCTAACTCTTTTTGTATCTTGTGTACATAAGATCTTGCAAATCTGAAGAAATCCAAATCGCTATGATCAGCCTTAAATGCCACAATCACAGCAGGCCTTTTCATTTCATTTGATATCATAAGGTTTGCCATTCTTGATTTCTGAAAAATAAAAGCATTAGAAGTTAGTGGGAAGCAGTATTAATCTTAAATCTGTATGTCTTCAAATACCAGCCGCACCCTGTGTATATATATATATATATATGAAGAAAAGAACACAATGCTGCAAATCATTTCTGTTCAACCAATTTTTTTTTTAATTATGTCACCACAGGCAAGTCGATAATGCCACTAGGACACAGGGAGTTACATTAGGTTTTGAAGAACTTGTTGTGACTTACCCTCCCTGTAATTAGGTGGTTGCAATTGTTACCTGTTCGGAAAACTGAGCAAGCTGATTTCATTTTCAGGCCGAGATAATTTGGGAAAGATAGGACTCTACCTTATCTGCTTCCATCTTTGGTTGGCATCCAGTCTGGAAGGACAACTCTGAATTCAAAACTCCTCTTCCAAATCAGGGGTCATCAACCTTTTGGAGAGAGCAGACCAGAAAGTTATGCAGTGTCTCAGGGCATAATATTAAATGTAATATAATAAATTATCTTGATCTTAGGCAGATCCATCTAGAAAGCTGCCTTGGTTTGGAAGTTTAAAGAAAAAACAACAAAGTTAATGTTACTTTATTTAAACAAGGTTCCTAATGTTTACTGAAGGAATAACAGGATAACAACTAACACTATCAACAAAAAATGCATTACTACAAACGAAATACAGGTAGAAATGGCCAATTATTTAATGGGACACTTGTTTCTGCTTATTGTTCGATAACTTTTCCACATCAGGTGAAATATTTGTTGATGATAGGAAGAAAACATCATCCAGGTGGTCATCACGTATGCTTGTTCTTAAACAGCTTTCAGATTGTTGCATTTTTGGAAAGAAAAAAGGTTGTTCACAAGCATATCTACTTCCAAATAATGATGCCATCATTTTCGCATTATTCAATAGGCTTTTATATTTTCCACTTAGCAAAACCTATTTATTGTAGAAGTCAGCAGTGGATTCGGAATTAAATTTTGATTTTAAAAAATTTGTCGCATTGTAAGTCAATTAACCCCAGCTGATATTTTTCTGCCACTTGCTCCACAAATTCGATAATTAGTGTTCAGGTGTTGGTGGGCTGGAAAAAAATCCTTCACAGGCCTTGTCTAGAACAATCATGACAATTCATCCACCGCAAGGAAAGTTGGCTCCCTGTGCCAGGCCAGGAAATTTTTCTCCCCGGAATCAATCTTCCAAATTTACAAATCAACCATCTGCCCTTGCATGGGGTATTGCTGCCATATATGGTCTGGAGCCCCTTCTGTTTGCCTTGGGGTTCTTGATAAGATCCAGAGACGGGTATGCAATGCAATTGGCCCTGATCTGGCTTCTCGTCTGCAGTCACTCTCACAGATGCGCCGTCACCTCTCTTTGTCTCTTTTACAAATACTTCCATGGTAATTGCTCTGATGAGCTGCTATTGCTGGTTCCCAGGCTCCATGAATTCAAGCGTCGTACAAGGCTGGCATCCCGTTCCTACCCTTTCACTGTTGAAACTGTTAAATGTAGATGTCTCTTCTACTCCAATAGCTTCAATCGACATCTCCAGTTGCATTGATCTATCTACTATCCTTCTCCACATCCTTTCCTCTATCACTCCTATCTGCTCTTGCTCCAAATCCTCTGTAACCCCTTGTGTGCTAGTGGCTTTCAGCCTTGCCTGGGGTGAAAAGCTTAAAAAAAAAAAATGCAATTTGCAAAAACTGAAGTTGTCAATTGAGGAGGAATCTATTTCAGAAAGGTTGGATGAATAGGCAGGGTTTAATAAAGTCTCCATCTTGAATTGATTCAGCTATGGTAATGTCATCTTTTTGCAGCACAAGGGGCAGCTTTAAAATGATGTGCTTTCTTCTTGCAAAATTTTGCTTCAGTTTTGATGCACTATTTCAAGCTGGTCTTCATATCTGTACATAGATTGCCTATGATGATGTTTTAAACTATACCATTTTCTTTATAAGGAAATGTACTTAAATTTGATGAATTCCTAAGCAACCCTACTGCTGATGTCAAAAAATAAATAAAAATAGTATACAATATTTAGTATTTAGTAACTATGTAAAAGAATTCTACTAATTCAACTGCAGTGAAATGTCTTTTCTATTTATTAGACCCTGACTTAAAGGCTTATGGCCATGTCACGTTGAAACACCAGTTTTTGTACAATTGCTGAAATTAAGCAACATCGTGCCTGATCAGTACCTAGATGGGTGACCACTTGGGAATATCAGGTGCTGTAAACTTGGATGTGTGGGTGGTGTTATTGATAACAATTTCAAATTGGAAATCAGAGAGCTGAGTTCCAGTTCCTGTTGGATTCATTATATTCACTTATGTTCAAATAGCGTTGGGAAAGGTAAGAATCCACCTCTTCTCCTCCCAGCTATGGGTTAATTAGTAGAACTTATATCAGTAAAAATCTTTATTATCTCCAAAAAAAATTCATACAATCTAAAAATATTTTCTGGCTTTAAATAACCTGCAAAAGATTGATAGATGGAAAAAAAATAAATAAATAAATCAAACCCATGTATAAAAAATTTAAGCAACTTTAGTACTTATTTTTACACAAAAATGAAATAACCTGACTGCTCGTCAAAATTCTAAGTTTCTTTAAAAAAAAAAAAAAATCAAACTACTTCTTCTCATTCTACTCCTCCTCCTCTTTGAATTAAATATTCATTAGAAGCTTTCAGGGATTTTCACTTGATTATGATAGTAGTTTGTTTTTGTTTTTTTCCACATAAGTTACATCCTGCCATTACCTCATAAAAAAATGGACTATTCCATTTTAATTGTGAGGAAATGTGGAAAAATGTCAGAAATGCTATTTAGTTACTGTGACTGAGAGAGAAAGAAGGTAGAGGAGGTAGTAACACTTTCATGTTTAACGTTTGCTTCAGTGGAATGGAAAAAACTTATTTCAAATCTTATCATTTGTACCCTCTTTTTTAAAATAATAACCTGCATTCATACTTTTGATTGTTAATGCAATATTTTGTTAAAATTCTTAAGCCCAAATATTTAATGCAATGTGGGGTCGGGATTTCCACAGGTATTTTGTACTCATTGAACTCCAGGGACAGAATCAGTCATTAAATTAAAAATTCTAATTCATCAGAAATTTCAAATAGGAAAAGTGTAAAATCTTTACAGGTATTTAATTAGTAGTAATGATTATTTTATTACCAATTTCATTTCATCTTCATTAACATCCTGAATCAGTATATGATTGAGATGAAACAGCAGGAAAACCAGAAATAAAGATGAACTCCCCAGTGAAACTTCAGCTCAAATCCTGCACAGTTTTTGGCAAAGTTTAACATGTGTATCCACAAAAGAAGGTTAAAATATAAAAAACAAAACAAAAAAACAATGTATTAAAGGGACTTTTGTTGTTGTTTCTCTTGACATTACTATTACTACATACTACCTTAGTAATTTTCATTCTTTTAAAAATCTATTTTTAGAATTTTAATAAAATCCAAACATGGATTTTTATGCATTCTCTTTTCTCAAGAATTGTAAACAAAAGTATTGAACACAATTCTTGCAAATTCTAATAAATAGTATTTAAAATTTTTGTTGTCAATTCTTGAGTTAAAAAATATGTACAAGGGTCATTCAATAAATAAGGTGAATTTTTCGGTATAAGGACTTCTAATACTGATAGAAGCTTACTTTTGTTTTATTTTTCAACGTAGTCTCCCAGAACTGTCACACACTTTTCCCATCTGTGCACAAGCTTCCGTATTCCCTCAGCATAAAAATCTTTGGACTGATGTCTCAGCCAGTTGCTCACAACACTTTTGACTTCATCGTCACTTTTAAACTTTGTGCCTCTCATGAACGCTTTCAAGGGACAAAACAGGTGAAAGTCTAAAGGCGCAAGAGGGAGCAGTTCCCAGCCAAGCTCGTTGGTGGTCTGCACTGTTTGGGCTGCTGTGTGAGGCCTTGCGTTGTCATGATGCAAGATGACTCCTTCTGACTGATGACCCCTGCGTTTGTCCCAACAGATAAGCTCAAAGTACTTGCAATGTCATCCACTGTCACCCTTCTGTCAGACTGAATGAGGTCATTGACTGATTTGATCACCTCAGGAGACCTCACTTCTGTAGGCCTCCCAGGCCTGTCTTCATCCTCAACACTGCTCCGTCCTTCTTTAAACATTTTAGCCCACTTGTAGACATTTTTTTGGCTGAAACATATGGCACCATGCACAGTTGACATTCTCCTATGAATTTCAACTGGTTTGCACCCTTCAGCAACCAAAAACTTGATAACTGACCGCTGTTCAAACCTGGAGCATGCTTCTTGGTCGGCCATCTTTGTTAATCGACAAAACTTTCAAAGTCTTTTTTTAATCTGCAAATTAAATCCATGTGAAAAAGAAGTAAAACAAAAAAATAAGCTTCTATCTGTATTAGAAGTCCTTATACCGAAAAATTCACCTTATTTATTGAATGACCGTCGTATAAATCCAGATAGTCCCAAGTGAATTTATGTGGCAATAGCAATTGAAAAAATGCCCATAAATTGCATTTTTCCAAAATTTATTAGTTACTCATCTTTTGCCATTTATTGATTATTACACCACCCACACATCTAGGAACATGACCAGTCTAACATTGCTTAATGTTGGCCTCTTCCCAAGAACCTACTTCATGGAACAGACTCCAAGAGGAATCTTCCCTGATCACTACAATCACTTCAAGTCTAGGGTTAACCATTATCTTTCTTACACATCTTCATGCACTGCACTTCTTACATTCATTGAACAACCTTAATGAGTAACCCTCTACCTTGGGCCTTGTATTGGTAACAACCTCAATGAGTAACCCTCTACCTTGGGCCTTGTATTGGTAACAACCTCAATGAGTAACCCTCTACCTTGGGCCTTGTATTGGTAACAACCTCAATGAGTAACCCTCTACCTTGGGCCTTGTATTGGTAACAATTAGTAATTAAAAAAAAAAGAGAATGGCAAAGAAAAAAGCAACATAACTTATACAAAGTACTCAGTGGATGGAAGCCCATAACATGAAAATTTTATAAAAGTTTACATTTTCCCACTTTTCCAGAAATGTCATATTTACTTATTTTTAAGTTTCTGCTTTAAATAGTTTTTGTTTGTTTTGTTTGTTTGTTTTTTGTTTTTCAGAAAATATATTTTCTTTTCAGTTTTTGATATAACAAACTTGATTGTTTTTCTCTATTTCTCAACAGGTAAATATTTCAATAGAAACAACAACAAAAATATTTACAAAGAACAGTGAAAAAAATATCAAGAAACAAAAAAGAAAAAAACCTTGTAGTTTCGTTAGAGTTGCGTGCCCTTGTCAGCGCCAGTTATCCGCCCTTGGCCGGAAACATGGAGGCTGTTGTGTTCACCCTCGACGCCTGGCAAGCCGTCTTGTTGTGCCTCTTGTTCGCCGTCATCTACGTGGGCAGCCTCTATGCCTGGATCAATAATGGAAACAGAACGCGGGATCATCCGGAAATCATCAAGCGAAGATTCGTCAGCGTCGGTATCGTTGCCTTGTTAGTTCCTCCGCTTCTCTGGTGCTTCGGCACCTACCCGTCGACTAGCAATACCAATGGCCGGACCCTGTTTGAGTGGCTTGGACTTCGACTTTGGGGCTTAATCCCGGCTCTTGTTTTGCCACTCTTCCTGACCATGATCCTCTTTGCTGGACCACTTTACCTACATTACATCGACGGTGTCTTCAATCTATATCTGGAACCAAAGTACTGGTCAAACAGCTTCAAATCTCTCATTTGGTTAAGAAATCACTTGGTTGCACCTTTTTCTGAGGAATTCATATTTCGTGCGTGTATGTTACCCGTCTTGGTACCTTCCATAGGTGAGTGGTATGCAGTGTTTTGTTGTCCTCTCTTCTTCGGTGTGGCTCATTTCCATCACATGATCGAGAGGGTCATTCTCGGACAGCAGGGTTTCAAAGACGGACTAAAACAGTCTGTTTTTCAGTTGTTCTACACGACCATCTTCGGGGCCTATTCGGCTTTTCTCTTTCTCCGGACTGGTCACCTCGTAGCACCGGTCATTGCCCATGCCTTCTGCAACCACATGGGTTTCCCTCCCTTCAGTGAGGTGATGGCCCACCAACAACCTGGACGGACAAGAATTGTCTTCTTTTTTATTGCTGGCCTCTCGAGCTGGTTGCTTTTATTATTCCCACTCACAACATCAAGTTTATATTCTAACAACGTATATCATTTATAAAAAAAAAAACTCCCTTCCTCTTGTATTTTTTTTCTTTTTAATTATTTTTATTTTTTTAATTATTATTTTAACTAAATATCTTTGTAATAAGTATATTTTTTTAATTATTATGTCTCACATTATAGATGCGCCTTATTTAACAGCATTTACTCAAAGTCGAAGGAAGCAATTAAAAAAAAAAAAAAAAAAAACTAAAACCCAGACGAATTAAAAATTACGTATGAATAATGAAATTCGTTTGCTAATATATTTTTTTTATTGCTACTTGTAACTTTTTTTTCTTTTTTTTGTAATGTTTAATTAGGTAGTTTTATGACTAAACAAATATGCTTCATTCTACTGTACACTGTCTTTTGTCCTGGCTACAATAACAGATGGTCAGGTATTCTAAAAATGATTCTTAGGAAATATCATCTTATTTTCTGTTTTACTTTTATCAAAGTGTTTGTTCGAATATATTATTTTTTCTTAAATTTGAAAACAAAGAAAATTTGCCAGTCTCCTCAAAGTCAAACTCTTCGACTATCAAAACCTCTGCAGGAAAAAAAAAAATTCTTGACGTGAAAAAAAAAATCATAATTATCATTATCATCAGTAAAAATGTATTTTAAAAGAAAAATACATTTGTAAATTTTTTTCATTCTCCCTACAAAAAAATAAAAGAAAAGAATAGTTTTAAATTTGATAACTTTCACGTTCAGAATTTTTTTTTTTAATTCCCAAAACTGCTTATTGCTACTTTTCTATGTGATTACTCTTTTCTTTTTTCTTTTTTTCGCCCTCTACCCTTACTCCCC
The DNA here is from genome assembly GCA_964036315.1 of Acanthosepion esculentum. NCBI lineage: Eukaryota > Metazoa > Mollusca > Cephalopoda > Sepiida > Sepiidae > Acanthosepion > Acanthosepion esculentum. The sequence goes on from OZ038506.1 coordinate 3,717,268, forward strand.
TTGGTCTCAAACTCCCCCTTCATCAATAGAAGGAAAGGTTATACCTCTGGTTAAACCACGGTTTGCCTTAAAGAATAACTAATTGAACGAAAAAGTATTTTTTTATAATATTTTATTAACTTTAGTCAAAAAAGAAAAAAAAAATACAAATTGTTTTTTTAAAAAAAAAGAGTCATCAAACACTTCCCTCTCCTTAAAAAAAAAAAATTGAAAATCTGGGATTAAATAATTTTTTTTTTTTATGCCGCAGTTAAATTTAACGACCAAAGAAAAAAAAACCAAAAAAACTGATTAACACTAAGAACCAGCCAAAATGTGGAAAGGATAAATCTTTTTAAATTTTTTTTTTTTTTTTTTTCTTCAAAAAGTTTGTAGACGCATAATAGGGAACTAGGCCCAGACATTAAAAAATAAGAAAAACAGCCAATATTTTTTCCCCGCTTCAGTGGGCACCTGTATTCCTTACTACCTTCTTTTTGGACATTTCTGTTATTTTCAGTTCATATCATTGTGGGCCTTTCTTTTGTATCATGGACTTCATTTGGGCTTTATTTAAATCTATGACAGCCGAAAATTTCTCTTTCCTTGGATAATTGCCCAGTAAGTGGTGAATATTAAACTTCCCTACTTACCTTTTGTAAATTTTACTTTAAGAAGATGGTTAAAAAGATCTTAACACACACTCGACCTCTATTTAATGTAGATTTTACCTTTTTTTTTTTTTTTTTTTTTCAACAATTCTTGTTATTCAAATAATTCATCAATTGTTCTTCAACCTTGGAAGAAGACTTAACTGTCAAGTATCATGTAGTTATTAAAAGTTTAAGAGAAAAAAAAAAGTCATGCAATAATTATTTTCCGTGATGGTTTGTTTACATACACATGAAGAGCTGCTGAAAAGTCCTTGGCTCAACCAAGAAGCCCTTTCACACTCAAATTCTGATGGTCAAGTATGTGAAAGTGGATTGGACCAAGAACTTTTTGGTGACTTATATATAATGTATATATTGTATGTATGTGTGTAAATTTTTCTGTTATTATTATTATAACAAACCTTTTATGACCGATTTAAAGGACCTAGTCAAACAAAAAAAAGTGACCAAACAATCCCTGGCAGGATGGATATCTCACCTTGACTAAATGTCTTCCTTTATCCTCCCCACAATTTGTCTATTTTTTTTCTTTTCTTATACATCATATTCGTCAACATATTTTGCATGACAAGCTCAGTCAGTAAATGTTGTAATCAAGACTACTGTTTTTTTTTTTGTTTGTTTTTTTTTAAATTGAATATTTTCTCTTTATTATTATTTTCATTATTATGTCATTATTGGTTGATCTCATATCTTGAAAACGTCCTCATTTCCCTCCCCACCTTCAATTTTGACTGAAAAATTAAAAAAATAAACAATTGATCATGGGTTCGATCATAAAGTTATATTTATCCGTCTTTCCACAGAGATGGGATATCGCTTCTTTTTTTTTTATAGCCTATTTCCATCATCATACTGCCACATGTCTAGGAGCATCCTGTCTTTTGTGCAGTGGAGAGGTGCTGCTTGGGAAATGGATCTCCAGGGAAGAGGCTACTATCAGTCTAGGAGACATGATTGATCTCAACTATAGAGGCCCCAAGAAGAAGCACTAAGCTGGACGGTGAGGGAGGAATAAATGTATGGCTGTTTGGTATAAGGGTTTAGGTAATATGCAGGTAGAATTGGTCAGAATCCCCCACCTTTTTTATTTCTTTTCTTTTTTTCTTTTTCTTTTTTTTTCCACCTTTTAAATATCACCTGAGAATTTGACACCTTTGAATAATAATAATAATAATAATAATATTACACTCTCTTAATAGTTTTCCAGATATGAAACAAGCCAAAAAATGATTTTTCTTTCAGACTTGCACTCATACATAACTACTAGACTGCTAAATGGGGTTTATCTTTTTTTTTTTTTTTTTTTTTGCCTATATTATCCATCCATTAGAAACTTGCCACTGATTTAATAAATAACTCCTATCCCTGCTTGAAAGGATGAGGGTTGCTAGTATAGTGAAAGTATTATTATTTAGAAAATATTTGTAAAAAAAAAAAAGAGAAAAAAGAAAAAAAAGTGCCTTATCACAATATACACACATTTTACATGTAATTAATCTATTCACCCCACCCACAAGAATCGATACCAACTTGATCACATTTTCTATAACTGTCTCTGTCTAATGGTATTTTAATAATAATGTAATAATTTAAATCCCTCTCTCCATTTCACAGAAAATATCAGATTGTGACAAATATAGTAAACCTTTGTAATGTCCTTAAAATTGCCTCAATGGATGTATTTTTTTATTTATTTATTTTCTAATTTGGTGGGAGGGGGAATTAAGTTTTTAAAAAAGTATTATTGTCAGTGGTTTTTCTGTTTTTTTTTTTTTCCTTGTTCTGTAAAAGTATTTCATAAAAACAAAGGCTTTTGTTGGGTGGTGACAATTAATGTTAATCTGTAGACACATTGTCCTGTTGGAAAATCCCTTCTGCCACATTTGAAAGGAAGATATCTAAAAATGAAGGTAGAGAAAATGTAGGGAATTCATTCCATTTTTTAATTTTTTTTTTTTTATTAGAACAAAGTTGCCTACAAAATATTGATGGGTGGGTGGGATTTAAAAAAAAAATAAAACAAAAGGCATGTGTTCTGAAACTTCTTTTTTTTTTTCTTTTTTTTTTTTTTTTCCCCACTTTACACGTTCCAGTCAAATGATTTTTTCTTCTGGTCCTATTCACTTAATGCTTAAAAAAAACAAAAACATGAACACTTTCTCTTTTTTTTATTTTTTATTTTTTTATTTTTAAATTCTAAATGGAATATTTTTTTTTTTTTTTTTTTTTTTTTTTTTTAGTGAAATTTAATTTGGAATAAAAAATGGAAAATTAAAAAAAAATAAACTTATATGCATATATTTTTCCACTAACTTTCCACAACAACCTGTAATAAAGGAGAAAAAAAAGAATGCAACATTTTAAATATATTTTGTTTTAATTTATCCTCAAAGCATTTTTCTCCTCCGACCTTATTTTGTCTATATTATTTGTTGTATTTTGTGATCATGATACACAGTCATAAACATCTGGAAACATATCTCTATAGGGTTTGTTGTTGAATTGTAAAAGCCCTTCAAATCCAGAAATGCCAAATATATATATATATATATATATATATATATATATAACAACTAGCAAGGTTATGCAACATTAATTGGGTGGAGATAATTTACTAGAACTAATTCTATTTTACCAATATTTAATACTGCAAATAAACAAAAGACTTAGAAGAAAAATTTGTATTGGAGAGAAACTAAGTTTGCTAATATCCTTTGTTTTTATTATTCTTACTATTATTAATTATAATGCAAAATCTTCTCCAAAGATCTTTATTCAGTGAGCTATTTTATTTTAGAAGATGGTTGTTTCTAAAGGCCTTCATTTCAATGTTGATAAAATGTTGCCTATTTTTAAGAAAAAGGTGTAAGTTTTATTCTTGACCCTATATCCTCCTGGCATCAGTTTAAACTGACACCCGTATTTTTATTTTCTATATATATATATATTTATTGTGGACATTTTGCTTAAAGTTTGTATTTTCTTAATTTCAAATGAAAACTTTTCAAAATTATTCCAGTTAAACTTTTACTTTCCAAAATTTATAGTTTATGATGGCCGTTTAGATATATGGGTCGGGGAGAAGGTGTCAGTTGAAACTGATTCCTCTAACATTTAACAGATGCAATTTTTGGACAACATTAATGGTCGTTTTACATAAATTTTATATAATATATATATATATATATAATTGCTAATACAAATTTTAAATTTTTATTTAGAAATTTTTGTGGAAATTGTAGTTTCAACAAAAAATATCCCACTTTACTTTTTATTTAGAAATTTTGTTCAGAAAGGACACATGTGTGTCCAAAAATTCCAATTTTTAATATCTATCTCACCATGCTTCCATTTAGTCAAAAAGGCCTACCAATATACAATAAATGTTATTAGTCTATCAATTTTTTTTTTTTTTTTTTTTGAAAGGCATATTTGAAATCAACTGAAGGAAATCTGCTTCTATCTGGATATTTTAAACTAACTTCAAGGTTAACGAAGATTTTTCTTTGTCAAACAAGGGTAAATGATTGTCTTGAAATTCCTTTTTTTTTTTTCTTATATATAATTGCTCCCTGGAATGTTTAGTATGCGAACCACACCATCTATTTAACATTTTGCAGGGGTGGGGCAAAAAAGAAATGCGTTTTGTGAATGAATGTTTTATCTACATTGTTCGAACTGTTGTTCTTTATTGTCATATTCACAATGTTTTGGCCGCTGTACACTCCAGCCATCTTCAGGTGATGTACATTGAAATTTCAAACCAAACCCTTTTAGTTCACAGGGGTAGATTGTTCTAGTTCCACGTGCCATGTCTCTTCTGGATATTTCAGTCCACAAGGACACATAGCTCAGTGGATAAAAGTGTTGATTGAAATAATCCAAAATGTGACTTGAACCAAAGAGTTGTGAGTTCAATACCTGGCCCAAAACTTGGAAAGTTGAGTTACTAAAGGAAATTAACTGATATTGAAATATACAAAACGGCATGTCACATGGAATTAGAACAGTCTACCCCCATGGACGAAATAAAGGGTTCCGTTCAAAATTCCAATGCATATCACTTGAAGAAGGCCAGAGCATACAACAGCTGAAACATGAATATGATAATAAAGATGAGGACAACAGCCTAAACAATGTAAATAATTACAATAGCTCATCTCAGAAATATAGAGAGGATAAGTTTTAATTTGCCCTCTTGCTTTTTCTTTCTTTCTTTCTTTTCACTAACCAGCATTGGTATGATTCTGATGCTACAGCCAAAATATTGTTAACCTTCGCTATCCCTATTTTCATGGCAGATGTTCAGGCAAGCTACATTCTTTGGTTCCACCAGTTCAGACCTTCACAGCTAGGCCTTGCCATGCCACCTTAACACTGAGTGGGCCCATCCTCATATTCCATTGGCAAAAATGTAGTTCCACTCAGACAGCTTCGTGCAGCACCCTTGGAGAGTGCCTGAAAACCACACCACAAGTTGACCCAAGACTTGTGAGTGAAATTGGGTAAATGGAACCCCTTGGAGACTGTCGATAGCTGTGCTAGCACGAAGTCACAAGTCATCGTGGTCGAGGATCAAGTTGAGGTTCAACTGTTGTCTATCCTACATATCCTGATAATATGCACCTCTAGCTCCCTTACAACATCCTCATTTTTTCTAACCCTCTACCTTCAGAGGCTCTTGGGCCATATATTGAGTGGACAATTGTAAAAACAAACAGCTAATTCTCTGACAAAATAATGTAACAAGCTACGAATATGAAAAAAAAAAAATCAGATTACTTGTTTATATTTCATGTTTCTACAGAGAGGATGAAATTTGATGTGGTCCACAAAACGTAATTTAGTGGTCTGCATTTCAAAGTGTAGCCTCTATTTCGGTTAAATAATTCCCAGCAACTTAGATAAAACTGTTTTGAATACTTCAAATAATTATACCAACACGTTTATGCCAATTTAATTAAAATCAGTACTTTGTGATATGAACTAATACTAAAGCTACTTAAATGTTCATGGATTTTTATTGTCACCGATTGGCTGAAACAACTTTACCGTTGAATGCACCAAAAGAGATCTTTTGCTCTGCAACATCCAAAATATTTATTGTTTATTGCAATTCTCAACTTTGTCATTAAGCAAGCATAGAAGAAAAATATACTTTCAGTGAGGTTTGAACTTTCATCCTTGGAAGCCTCTTTTACTGTCACAATGCCTTACCAGTTAGGCTAGACAAGCTTGACCAGTTGGTGTCATGCAAGCATATACCTATATTCCTTTCATCTCTAATCTCCATTCTGCCACCAGATTTTATTTACACTTACAGTATTAGATGTTATACTTTCTAAGAGAAAGGAAGAATTTGTTATTTACATTGAGACTTAATATCTTCATCTTTGTTGTTATCCCAATCACTTCCCTGTGTAATAAATTTTTTAAAAAAAGTTAAGTTCAAAATTCCCTAGGGGTTACCAGAATCAGCATACCCCCTGAAGAAGGCATGTGATAACAACAGACACAGAGGCAGAATACCAATGATGAGGATATTAGTTTGAATGTAAATAGTTATTATAGTCTGAGTTTTTTTTTTTTGTTTTTTTAGGAAGTATTGTCACCATTACGGATCTTTAATCAAAGTGTCTAAATTCAGAATTGTCCTTCTCCAAAGCTTGGAAGCCTAGGCAAAAGGGGAAAGATAGATTTATACCTTTCCGAAGGGCATGATTGCGAAATGAATCTGGCTCGGCTGGAATTTGAATTTCTCATCCATTTCATTTTCTCTGTTGTTACGCCTCTTGCATATCAATATTAATCGTACCAGAGGTTTGTTTTTAATTTTCAATTTGTACTGCTTGCTTAAGTCCTGGAATAACAATGACCTGTGAGTTGCAATAAAAAGCAAATGAAATTAAGATGAGAGAAATACTAGTCAATTAATAAGTGTTGACAATACTTCATTTAATATTTGTTACATACTCAATTCATAAACAAACAAATGACAAGCATAATAAATAGATAACTTTCAATAAAATATACAACCATATTATCTAAATAAACAATAATTACTGTATCATGGATGTAGGTTTTTCCTGAAACCTGTCTTGAAAGTTTGACATGCAAAGGTTAAGGTCCTGCTAACCCCAGAAGAAGGTTATCTATGCCAGAATTGCAAACTGAATTCCTGTAGGTTATGCAAATTTTCAAGACTTATTTCAGGTACAAAAACAAAAACTGTGATCTTGATTCCGGCAAAATGTTAAATAATCGTTACTCACACCCCTCCTTAACATAGCTTACCTGTGCCCTTTTCTATATTTTCATGGTAATTGCTCTGATAAACTTTCTTCTTTGGTACCTCAACATTATGAATTTAAGCCCAGTACTAGATTGGCAGTTTGGTCTCTTCATTTTACAGTTGAAATGGCTACATGTAAGCAGAAGTTTTATGCTAACAGTTTCTTCTCTCGCACTTCTCACTTGTAAAACTCTTCCAGCTTCTTGCTTTCCAGTCAAGTTAGATCTTCAAAAACTTAAATGCAATGTCAATCTTTATCTTCTGTCTTTTTAATTCCTCTTCTTTTATTGTTTTCTCTCCTTAATGTTTTTCTTGTATTCTTTCACACCCAGTAACCCTTTGTGTCTTAGTGACTTTATAGCCTTGCTTGGGGTGAAATGATTAAAAAAATTAAAAAAAAAAACTTAATGAAGATTAATATATACCTTTGGAGATGTGTATAGATGTTTATTTTCAATTTCCTACAAATCTAGAGAGAGAAAAAAGATTTGGTAGTCGGGTTGGCCTCCTGTATAAATTAAACAGTATTGTAAATACTTAGCAATTTTCAGAAAACATATATTTTCACTAAAATATTGGTTGAGAGCTTAGATATTTATTTAAAAGCTATAAACTGATTTAGACACGCAGGTAAACTGGGGGGGGGTGGACGCGGTCTACATTTGCCTCCTTTTACATTTCCAAATTAGGGTAATATTTCTGGTTGATCTGGATTTGGTTGGGTCAAAAGTAAAATAATTTTGAAACAATAGAAGTTTGATGTTCTTCCATTAAAACCAACGAAGATTTGGTGAAGTTTTTCTTCACAATATTTTTTTCTTTTCTTTTTCCTTAAAAAGAAGTTGTAAAACCATTTGCTATGTTGATGATCATTCTTGAAGGACCATTTCTTACCTTGGTATCAATGTTAACTTCCAAGTATTTGCTTATTACTGGTCTACAAATCTGGCAATGAATTTTGTGCTTTAAGAGACAAAATGTGTGGATTTTGGGATTCTAAAAACAATTATTATAATAAAATAAATAAAACAAAAAATTGTTGCAAGATTTAGTCTTCAAATTTTGAATTTCTAACAAGCCATTTACTTTATTTTTTTTATTTTTTATTTTTTTATGCCATTTGCATAAATCTCTAAATATTAAAGGGCTTCTGGGCATGCCATATTGAAACACTGGTTACCATATTATCACAGAAGTTAAGCAACGTCAAGACTGGTTAGTACCTAGATGGGTCACTGCTTGAGAATAACAGGTATTGCAAGCTTGGATATGCAGGTGATGCAATGTATAACAACTCCATTCTATACAGGGTGATTGAAAAGTAACTCCCTGTTTTATGTAGGATGGACTCTCCTGTCTTACTAATTTTTACGAGACGGAAGAGTCCATCATACATAAAATAAGGAGTTACTTTTCCATCACCCTGTATATTATATTCACTTACATGCAAAAGGTATGAATCCACCTCTTTCCCCCCAGCTATGGGTTAATTAGCATGATTTATATCACTAAATCATTATCTCAAAAAAATTTTACAATCTAAAAATATTTTCTGTCTTTAAATAACCTGCAAAAGTTTGATAAGCTGTAAAAAAAACCAAAAAAAACCCAGGTCAATCAATCAAACAAGTGATACTTGGTATTGTGCAGGCCTAATCCCTTTCATTTCTTCTGCTATGCAATTGTTTCTTTGGAATATTTATATATGTCATTAAATTGTATCAACGAAATAGCTGTAATTAAAACAGTTTGATAGATTTAAATTAGGTACCTCCACTGATCAGTAAAAAAAATTAACATACCATGATGAAAAAATGTCCCAAACTTAATAAAAACAAACTTATCAAAATCGTTATTAAGAGGAAAGACCAAAGGATTTTTTTATCCTTTTATAGGGCATTCAAAACTTTCGTTGAAAATCTTGTTTTTCTTGCATCAACAGGGCAACCATAAATTAGTATATAAAGTTTTAGCATCTTTTTTGCTGTGAAAAAATTGAATTGGAAATTCTTGCAAAAATCAAATTGTTGCATTTTAATGAAACTTTCAGGACTTATTTGCAAATGAATTAAATTATTTTAAATATGTTTGTTTTTTTGGGGTTTTTTTTTTTTTTTAACATCTGTTAAAACCATTTATTTAATTTCATGAATATGACATATTTTATTTTTAAAATATTTTTTAATAAAGAGAATTACATTGCAATGATTGAAGGCTGAAAACAAAAGGGCACTAGAATCAGCAATGTTTTTGATTTCAAAATGAAAACTCCTTCCAGTCAAATTAGTTTTGTAATACATCAAAGTATTTTGCTTATTGGAAATATTGATTTTTTTTTTTTTTTTTTTAACCTATTAGCTTGAAATTAAAACTAAAGTAAAAAATTCAAGAAAGATTTTTCATTTTTTAAAAATAAATGTTAAACCTTAGTTATCACATTTTCTATGGAGGTTTAAACATTATGATAGTTGTTTATTTCATATTCACTGTTATAAGATTTGTTAAATTTTCAAAATCTCTCTTTCACTCTTACTACCCCCCCCCCTTTGCGTCTTAGTGGCATTATTGCCTTGCTTGGGGGTCAAATGATTAAAAGAAACTCTTAAAGCTGTGGTCTAAATTCTAGCAGTGTTGCCACATCCAGGATAGAAAATACCTTTATTTGAATAACTATTATAAAAGCCATCAACAAAAAGATCACAAAAACCTGAATGGGAAGGAATAAGTTATTTTTTAAAATTTAACTTGCAACACTGAATATTCAAATTAGCAGTTCTTATACAATGTAGGTAACTAAGTTGAGCAAGATATAATACACACAGATGATTTTCCAAGCGTAGCTTAGATGTGGCACAAAGCCGAAAGTAGGGGGCACCCAGTGCGGATCAAGCTCACTACTCAGTCCTAACTGTTCTAGCGAGACAAGCTTGCTAACTATTACACCGCCTAGAGGTGCCCATAATGCACATAGATATAGATAAAACTTCATTTATTTGGTATCGGGTTTTTATAATATTCGCACACGTATACAGACAATGACCTTTAGATGCTCCTTTTATTTAACAACCTCTTGCAAATGCACAGACCTTTTTAATGCAAGTTCACTGTCAATTGAAAGTGTTACTTTCCTTCTCTTCACTTACTCAAGTCTCATAGACTCTTTTCTGGGGTGTATGGGACCCGAAAGCTCTCAACACACTGATTGTTGCTGCTGTGGTTTCGGTAGCAAGTAGGTTTTTATTGGATGGAATTGCTAGCCGTATGCTCGACTGGATTCAAATTCAGAATGGTCTTTCTCTTTTACTGATTGCTAACCAAGACTGAAAACCCCAGCCTGCCCTACTATTTTAGCCCATAACTAGAGGTAGAAGAAATGAATTCATACCTTTCCAAAGAGTATTTGCATGAAAGTTAATGTAACGAATTTAACTAGAATTTGAATGCAACTGACTCCATTACACCCCCTGCACATCGATAGTTTCATATTCAGTTTGCTGAAATTAGTAAAGATTTTGACTGCTTTAATTTTTATTTTTATTGTATTTATGATTGATTATGTTACTACAGGGTACCCCGCAAAAAACAGGAAATTTGTTACAGTTATTTGAAACAAAAGCAAAGGATAGAAATTTAATAGCTTAAAACAAAATCACAAAAGTTAGATGTGGTGTTCAAGCTAAATTTTTTATATATTAGTTATTTTTTTTTTTAATCATATAATAAATCTAAAATTTCCTGTTTTGTTTTTGTGGGGCACCTTGTAGTTTATCCATGCTATCAAAAAAAAGATGGCAGAACTTATGTAATTTTGCAACTGCAAAACAAGGATTTTTTTTCTGTACAATGAACTCCATTTTTACGTGTAGGAAAGTATTCAATTTTTTAAAATATTAAAAGTAAAAATAAAAAAAAAATATCCAAAGAAATCTTAACAAAAGTAATAAAAAAAAAAAAAATCTGTGTATCAGCAACCTGATCTTCCCTACTTATTAATGATTTATTATTGGCATTGTATAATACTTCCTGTTGTCCTAATATCAAACATCACCAAGAAGAGATCAGACTTTATATAATAGATTATTAATTTACTTTATGGTTGCATCCGAGACAATCATGAGAGTAAACAATGCAAAACTGGAAAAAGAGGAAAGTAGCTTCCAATAAGAGTTGAACTCGTATCTCGCAATTAGCACATCTTTAATAGACATCGTCTTTAATATTCTCAGCTGACATGAAGTGGAAAAACTACATTGAATCCATTATTAGGTCAGCAGCCAAGAAAAATGGTTCACTGTGTCATGCGAGACAATTTTTCTCTCCAGAATCTATCCTACATATAAGTCTATCATTCCTTCATGCTTAGAATATTTCTGCCACATATGGTCTGGTGTCCCTGCTATTTACCTTGTGCTACTTGATAAAATCCAAAGAATCGGCAATATTACTGGTCCTGATCTGACATCTCAACTTCAGTCACTTTCCCACCACCTTAAGGTTACCTCAATGTGTTTTTTCTATAAATCCTTTCATGGTAATTGTTTGAATGAGCTCTTTGCTATGATACCTTACTTTCTTGAATGAGCTCTTTGCTATGATACCTAGACTTTTTTTTAATTTAAACAATACTAGACTGGGATCAAAATCTTATCATTTTACAGTTGAACTGGCAAGATGTAACTGTAAGTTAGTTTCTTTTCTCGCACTTCTTGATTGTAGAACTCCCTTCCGGCTCCATGCTTTCCAGCCAATTTTAATCATCAAAATTTAAATGCAATGTCAGTCGCTATCCACTGTCCTCTTGATTACTTTTATCTCTTCCCGCTCATTATTAATGTTTCTGTTCCTAATTCTTTCGCACTCAGTAAGCCCCTTATGTCTTACTACCTTTGCTTGAACAGGTTAAGATTGCAGTGATCAGGGAAGCAAAATCTTGGGAGTTGTTCCACAAGGCAGTGGTTAGACAGAAGAAGCTACCTTGGAACTTGCATCTCACCAGGGGAATATTCACTACAATGGGAATGGGATGATAGGTCTTAGCCATGAAAGTCAAGACTAGTTCATCTGGAAATAGGGATAGTGTAACAAGAAGCTTGCGATATCTTTGAGAAATGGGTTGTAACATGGAAAATACATCACAAGGATGAGGACTCCACTTTTGTGCTCTATTGAGATTGAAAAGTGAAGACTTGGCAGCTCTGGCCTATAAATGACAGCAGTATCCCATTTTCGGCCTGATCTGACTCTTGTAGAGGATAGCAGGATGAGCAAGGTACTTGCTGGAGTGGTACAGTGAACCTGCCATTTTCACAGCATCTCTACTGATGCATCGTATGCACAAGTTTCACTTGAGCGATGGGGTGAGTTCCAGTCCTAATAGACACTCAAGACACTGGAACATCCATTCCCACTGAAATGTTGATGGGAGTTGAAAAATACAGGTTTATGTTCTTTGTCATAATGGCTGAAATGAATAAAACGATGTCCATGAATGACAAACCCCTTAGGCATGGGGTGCAAGTCCAAGTCTTTCCAGAAGCTAATTGATTTCGAATATCACACGTTGCTCGAGCAAAACTGTGATAAAAAATTAACAATAAGATAGAATGAAGCCAGAATAAAGTCATGAAAATGCTTCACCAAAAGAATTTCTAAATTTGCTTCCGATGTAAAAGGATTTGATCTAAACTGTGTCGTCATCAAATCTTAATATCAATTAAAACAAGTAATTAACATAAAAATAATGATAAAACGTTTATTAACCCAGGTGTTACTTTTCTTAATTATATGGCTAACAAAGGAATTGTTGAATTTTTTATTCCAACATTATTCCTCATTATTATAAATGTTTGAGTAGACATTCCTTTTTTTTTTTTTTTTTTTTTTTTTATTCCTCTACTGTAATTGACGTCTACCGGCCTGGGCAGTTGAATGTCTTAAATAAAATGTTCCTCTCAATATGGTTCAAACTTACATTTCACAATAGGGAACTCCAACCTGATGTAATGGTTAGCAAGCTTGTCTCGCTAGATCAATTACAACTGAGTAGTGAGTTCGATCCTCACTGAGTGCCCCATACTTTCGGCCTCGTGCCACATCTGAGCTACGCTTAGAAAGTTACTATTTTCCAATAGTACTGGCGAATGGTGTTGGTGGTAGTAGTAGTAGTAGTAATAATAAAAATAATAAAAAACACTGTTGCTATTTTCCCAATGTAAGACAAACAGGCTTTCATCAAGAGGCAAATTTTCTTTGGATTGCCATGTCATTGTTTTAAAATAAATTAAAACAGACGTCTACTCAAACACGTGCATCCAAAAACAATAACATTCATAATATTAAGAGACAGATAAAAAGAAAATCATCTGCTATTTATGCAGAAACTGTAACCAATGCAGTTTCAAAATGATTTGAATATGCCATCATTTTTTAATAGGCCTGGGAAGTGTTTAAACAGTGGTCGAAAAGTGCGACACTGAAATGCGAAGACGCATTGTGATAGCCAAAGATGCCTGCCAAAAGATAAGCAAAGTATTAAGAAACAGAAAAATTTCGTTAGAAACATGAAGAAAAGAGTACTGAACTGTTACGTGATATATAGGAGGACTGATATCACGTAATCGGTGAATGCTGGACAATCTACTCAAAGATGAAGAAATAGAAATTTGGTTCTACAGAAGAATGTGGAGGATAACATGGACTGAACACGAGCAATGAAGAAGTTTTAGAGAGGGGGGGGGGGCTTATACTTCACATCAGGAAGAGAGAATTGAAATTTCTAGGGCACATAATGAGGAAAGAAGGCTTGGAAAATTTGATACTCACAGGACAGAGGAAAACAGCGCATAACATACTTAGTGAGCTTGAGCAAATGGATGTCGGAACAAGGTTCAGGTGATATAACAAAAAGAAAAATTATTAAGAGCAACAAAGGACAGGAATGTGTGGAGAGCCATGATCGTCTATATCCTGAGGAGGACACGGCTCATAAAGAAGTAAAGGGTGTGATTACCGTTTACAGGACACAGGTAAACGGTTTCGATTTATTGCCCGTTAAGGAAAAATGTTAGCCATTTATTGTCTGCTGAGTAAACAAGCGATAGAGAACTTGTTTTTTTTTGGGGGGGGGGGTCTCTCCATTTTATCCAAAACAATTGAACGAAGTTTCCTAAACAACAAAATTAATATCATGAAATAAAAAAAACAAAAAAACTCCGCCATAGGAAATTTAGTTCAATTCGTTTTCAAAAAAAAAAAGAAATTACTAATTAATTTTTCCTGAGCGTACCTGGTAAACTGTAGTCAAGACTAATGAATATATCGATTCAGAGTTTTGTAGTTAAATATCTAACAATAATATGGTATAAGCTAGTAATAAACTAATGATAGGTTAAAAAAAAGGTTTATCTAAGAATAATGTATTGTAACCAAAAAAAAATAATTTTCAGCTTGTTACTTCTCTACATAATGGCGTCTGTCTCCTGACTGCTAAAGAAATGGGGGTTTAAGGCTTTGATCTCAAGAGCCTATCAAAACTGATTATTAATCTACTGCTCTCTCAGCTTGCTAATGCGGTTAAGGAAAAGAAGAGTAAACATTTTATTTGTATATCCCTACAAAAAGTATAGTGACGTGGGGCGTAAGGGTTAAAACAAACACTTGATTTACCCACGCCAAGAGGATTAATGAAGGATGATACCAATGAGGAAATACACGGGGAAATTTAACAAACCGAAAAAGTAATGTCAGTAGCTGCTTTAGGAAAATAAATCAGAAGTTTTAAAAGCTAAGTATTTCAAACGATCTCTCATCGCCTACTTTTGAACGTATTTTAATATATTTTCTGTTTATACGTTAGTTTTATAGATAAAAAATATTTAAGTAAATGCACTGTAAACAGTATTAACTAGAGTTACCGGCATGAATTTCCGAGAAATTTCATAAGAAATATGTGTCCATCGACAGGAATTTAACCTGTATGTCTACACGGAACCGTCATATATTCGACCTTGCTAACCGGACGCTTCCTCTGTAGCTAAATAGTATAGCACGTCAGTTATTTTTCGGATAGAAATTCATCTTCTCCCACATGATCATTTGCAACAAAAGGGAAAATACTCTAGCATTTGGTTATCTCCCCTTGGCACATTAGCTTAATTGATGTGAATGTGTCTACAGTAGTATACACTTATTATAAAATTGAAAATAGTACTGTTAATGCCATTATTCTCTCAGCGGTATTGTGCTAACAAAAATCCTCACTACTTAACTAAACTGGTCCACTCGTAAAAGACAGGGAAAATTTATGTCGGAAAAAATTATTTTCGATTAACATTCTTTTGATATCTTCCTTAGGCCGCGACACTTATCAGAAACGAAATATATTGATTTGTTATCGACTTAGAAGTGGAGTTCTGTTTCTAATATCGATACAGTGTAAAATCGATCCCTGACTTCTACAGAGTTATTGGACTTCGTGGTTTTGCGTACGAAAACAGAATTTTTTGACGGGGAGGTTAGCGAGAATATTTCTTTTAAAATAACGAACAAACGGATATATTCATTTGTAATTAAAGAACGAAAATTTACATAAATGAATAAAATTTTAATTATGTTTTCGTTTTTTTAATTTAAGATAAATAATTATGTGACCGCAAAAGTTTGTGCATGTGTTTCTGAAAATATCCCAAACAGAAAAAATGTTTTAAAAGAAAAAAGTTTCAGAAATTCTAAAAAAAAATTTTTAAATTGAAGATATCAATGATGTAGCACATTTTCAAACTTGACATTTGTAAATAACTCCGTAAAAGTCGGGGGTCGATTTAACACAGTATCGATAATATAAAACAGAATCTATAATATAAACAGAACCCACTTTCTAAATCAATAACGAATCAATATTTTTCAATTCTGACAAGTGTTACTGCCTAAGGAAGGTCTAAAAAAAGATATACTTAAAAATAATTCCCCTTCCAATTTTCTATTTTTATGAGTAGCCTTGTCTATTTAGGTACTACCCCAAAATATGGTGTTTTACTATAACAACTAGGCAAAAACCTATACATTACTATACTGAATTTATTTTTTACAATAAGGTTCACATTATACAAGAGCCACTTGAGGTAGAGGGTTACAGAATAAGAGACAGAGTTTATGAGTATATGCGGGGAAAATAACGGTTAATTATATGTGTGTATGTATATATATATATATATATATCTTTCATTGAATAATCTAGACATGTTCTCTCTACTTATTTTCAATTGGATCTTTTCATATTCACGGATAAACATTTTGGTGTCGTTATTGAAGGATAAGAGAACTGTTGATACATATTTCTTTTATTCCGAGTACTTTCCACATAGCACAATGTCATCATCAGGATAGTATTTATTGCAAGACAAATATTGTAGTGCTTATTATTGTCGAAGACAAAACTGTAGTGTTCACCTGAAAAGTTAAATTTCTTACTTATAGAGTGAAGAGCGCTGAGTCAGTGCGTGATCGCGGACACCGTTTAAGGGGAGGTAACTAACTGTGGTTGTGGAGAGTTTTTACGAAATAAGTAGTAAAAAAAGCCATACTTAGTTACCTCCCCTTAAACGGTGTCAGCGATCACGCACTGACTCAGCTTTCTTCACTCCATAAGTAAGAGATTTAACTTTCAAATGAACAATACAATATTTGTCTTGCAAGAAATAATATCCTGATGATGACGTGCTACACGGCGATTTTCTCCCGCCCTTCAATAACGACGCCAAAAAGTTTATCCGTGAACATGAAAGTAGACAGAACATATCTAAATTATTCAACGAAACATGTCTCAATGAAAACATGCTGCCAAAATAATATATATATATATATATATATATATATATATATATATATATATATATATATATATATATACACTAATTTAAAAATATGGTCGCATCGCTACACAACAATTACCATGTTTCAAAAACAGAAACTAAAACTTTAAATTTATTTATAAAATTAAACTAAAAATCCCTAGTTGTTTCATTTTCAAGCGATTATTAGAATAACTTATTTAGAAATTTACTGCATTAATAAGCACATACAATCTTGATATTATTAGTTGTTAAGCTGACGGAAAATTCAATCATTTTGATAAGGGATGGTAGTGTATTCAATTTTATAGACAACCTATGTATCGAATATAAGTTAAAATCAGGTTACGTTAAGGTAGGGTAGGTGTGTTTGTTCAACAAATGATGACCCGCTTTCCGGATGTCGTTTGGGTTGTTTTCAGTGACAAAATGTTTTGGGGTATTTTTATTTGCTTATTTAATCTATAATTTAATGCACAAAGATTTTTTTTCAATAGGGTCGTTTGAATATGAGTAAGTCGTATTTCTAATATTTAAAATCTATTCCTACAATTTTAAAGTTCTTTTTATATAGCTTTCGGCTATACATTTAGACATTTTCAAGGATTAAACAGAATTTAATAGTTAAAATATTTAATCTTTGAAAATGGCTAAATGTATAGCCGAAAGCGCTCGGATAAAAAGAACATTCGGACAGTTTTTTTTTTATAATTTATCATCCGAAAAGAAAAAAAAATATTAGATCGCATGATAAATTGTATAAAAAACTAAATAAAAGCACCTTGTCTGTCGTATTCAATGAAATGTGCATGAAAGAAGGATTGCTGCCTAAATACACATACATACATACATACATATATATATATATATATATATATATATATATATATATATATTATTATTATTATTAATTAAAAGGGGGTTCAATAGAGAAGAGAGCAATATTATTTGTTTTAGGATATTACACCGATGTCAAAATCGCTACACAGTAATCTATGGGTCATGACCCATTTATAAAAAATGTTTATTTTAATTTTTGCTTCTTCGTTTAGTTTAAATTTAACGTAGGTCATATTTGATTAGTTGATCAGAATAAAGCCCACAGACCTTATATCCCCTTCCTTTTTTTCCTTTTTCATCAAAAGAGGTTTTATTTTGCTTTTAAATATAAATAAGTCGTTCACTCGCCAGTAATTTACAATCGCCTGATGAGATGCATTGATACTCATCGAAACACGACTGAACAGGGATTAAGAGAGAAAGCAAAAGGATAAAATTTACTAAGAACTTACAAAGGACGGGGAATTAAGAAGAGCCATGATCATTCACGTCCTGAAGGACCACGGCACAAAGAAGAAAAAGGTGGTGTAGCGGACCGTTGGGGGTGAAGATGTGAAGAGATATCAGAAGGTTAAACTTTCCTGCTGGCCGGTCCAGCTACATGAGAATGTCGGACATTTAGTCCAAAGAAAACAAACAAGACCGATATATATGGGTAAACAAATATATATTAATACACAAAGACATGAAAAGTTACATAGTGTTTGTATGGAGAAGTTATGTGTGTGTGTTGTGGTGAGTGTTCGTACGTACGTGTATTGTTCTTAGCGTGTTCCCAGAATTTGGGAAACGCTGTATTTGTGAGAGGTCACATATTGGTGTAAATGGAAAAAAACGATTTAGCATCCCAAGGCCTGAGTCGAAAAAGAGAGAGAGAGAGAGAGAGAGAGAGAAGGGTCAGCCAGTATTTATACTCAGGGGATAGAGACCCCTGTTGAAGGATTAAGGAACTGAGGAGGAGCTAACTCCGACAGTGGTTATATTTTTGACTAATATGAAAACTAGTCAATTACTCAGAAAAATTTCAGCCTTGCCTTTTATTTTTCCTCTTTTATACGCTGCTCTTTTTAACTGTGACAATTAATTTGATATTTTCGTCGCAAAAATCTGATACGCAGTCTATGTTGGGAAGTGGATGGGGGGGGTAGGAAGGTTATATTACGCCAATATTCTTAGCACAAATGCTTGTCTTTTCGATATTTCCTCTGCTTAATTTACTACGACACAAGGCGAATTGGGGACAAGAGTGAGATAATGGAAAGATCATGTTTCGACAATTTTCCATGGTTGGATATCCTGCCTGTATAAAAACCAGTATTCAAAGTTATGCCTTTAGCCAATACTCCGGTTGAAAAAGTGGAAGAACTTAAGCTCAGAGGTAGACGGTTCCAAGGTAAACTGGTAGCAAGGTCTCACCATTTGACTGTTGGAATTGCTAGAAACCGTAAGTTCTATGCTAGCAGTTTCTTTTCTCATACTTCTCGCCTGTGGGACTCTCCCCGGTTTCATGCTTTCCTGTCAACGACAACCTTCAAAATTTTAAATGCAACGGCAATCCTCATTTCTTTCATTGTATGCTGCTCTTTTATTGTCGCCTCTGTTTCTGCAATGTTCTTGGCCCTCACCTGGTATCTTGGCTCCAGTCCCTCCCCATCGCTGTAACGTAACTTCTCTTCATTTTTCTATAAATAATTTAATGACAATTGCTCTGATGAGCTTTCCTCTTTGGTACATCGACTTCATGTATTTAAATGCAGTACTAGATTGGCGGTTAGGTCTCATAATTTCACTCTTGTAATTGCTAGATTTAACCGTTCTTTGCTAACAGTTTCCTTCTCTCGTAACTCTCGCCTGTGGAACTCTATTCCGGCCTTTTGCTTTCCTGTAAACTGCGATCATCAAAAATATAAATGCAACACCATCTTCTATCTTTTTCTTTTTAATTTTGCTCTTTTATTGTGCTTTCTCTTTGTTTTTTTTGTTTTTAGGTTTCTTTCACTCTTAGTAAGTCCTATGTATTGGATGAATTGATTAAAATAAAAAGAAAAGCTCATGGGGAATGGAGATCCTGAGATCTTCTGTTGAAAATAACTTTCCAGTGTTTCTGTTATCCCACCTAACAAGAAGTAATATAAACGGAATAATTAGACTTTCTGGGGGGGGGACTTTTTTCTGACACAAATCTTTCTTTCTTTTCCCTTCATCTTTCTCTCCTTTCAGCTCGGCTTTATTTTTCTTTCCTTTCTTTTCACTTCATCTTTATTTTACATTCTTTCTTTTTTTCAACTTTCTTTCTTTTCACCCCATTTTTCTTTCTTTTCATTTCATCTTTTCCAATACGGCTTTCCTTCCTCCCTTCTTTCTTTTCACTTTATTTTTCTTTATTTTCAAATCTTTTTTTTTTTTCCAACTCATTTTTCTTTCTTTCGTTTCACTTCGTCTTTCTTACTTTTTCTTTTCAACGTAACTTTCCTTTTATGACGATAGATATTTGCACTTTGACTTACCTGATCAAAAGCGCCCGAGTTGTCTGGACTGCCGAATCGCCATCTACGAGAGGTCCAACGCGCATGCGTGATGTTGAGCCTTGGAAGTGGAAGACATGAGATTTTTTTGATTTTTTTTTTGTAAAGACTTGCCTACGAGGACGACCACCCGCTTCATAAGGCGGTATACAACGATGGTAGAGGGGTAGAGAGAAAAATTGTGGCGGGGAAGCGAACAGACGCGTGATTTTTTTTTTTTGTAAAGACTGTGCTATTCGTTAACACGACTACAGAAACTAAATAACAAGCTATTTCGGCCATCAAGGGTATCAGTACCTTAGGCGGGCCAAACTACTCACCAATATAGAGCAGCAGCCAACCGTTGTCCATCCAGGTTTGCAACTCACGCTTGTACTTCTCCCTCAACTCGCTAGACTCCGGATATTCAGAGATCCTGTTCCCAAGTTTCTCTAATGCACGACCCGCTGACTACTTTCAGGCTGCGACCCACACTCCTTGCCGCTCGTTGGATTTCTCACTAAAATCGGTTTTGTTGATGCGAAGCACTGAACAGACGAGCCATATTTCCTCAAAGTTCACTCTTCCAGACTGCGTGATGCGAACGACACCGGGCATTTTAATGGTATCAATGCCAAGCAATAGATTGAAATCGCATAACCAGCACATCGATTGTGACAGTGTTACCGGTTGCTGTGCGGGTGTGACGACAAATATTCGCACTTACCTGATCCAAAGCGCCCGAGGTGTCTGGCTTGCCGAAACGACATTTAGGAGAGGTCAAATGCGCATGCGTGATATTGAGCCTTTTTTTATGAACATCTGCCATTTGCATACAAGGACGGCCACCCTCTTTAAAAAGCGATATACTATCATGGTAAAAGGCAGAGTGAGACAAATGGGAAGTGGAAGCGAACAGACGTGGGATTTCTTCTTTTCTTTTTTTTTTGGAAAGATCTGTAGAGGACCGTGTGGGTTTGCATGTTGTTGTATTAGAAACAGGTGTGTAACACTTGGTAGAATATTAAAAGACCCAACTACAAGAAAATTGCCGGACTTGAATTAAATCCAACTGAAGATGTAAAGAAGACAAACAAGACCGCTATATATATATATATATATATATATATATATATATATATATATATATATATAAACAAAGATATGTATTAAACAAAAAAAATTTACAATGGAGATAGACAATAATATTTGTATGTGTGTGAACGTTTGTGTTTGTTCTTTGGTGAATGTTCGTACGTACGTGTATGTGTGTATAATGTTCATGGCATCTCCCACAAATGGGAAGACGCGGATCTTCTAAGAGAGCTTACATTGTAGTCGCTGAAATGAAAAAAGAGAACTAGGCGAGAAGTCGCCCAGTATTTATAGTATAGGGAGAATGACCCCTAGTAACAATTAGGGAATTAAGGAGGAGCTAACTCCGACAGATCTCTAACACAACTACACAAACTAAATAACAACTTTCTTTTTTCTCTCATTTTTCTTTCTTTTCAACTCGGCTTGCTTTCTTTCTTTCTAATTCATCTTGCTTATACGAATTCAGTGAATACCTACGTATACAAGCCATTTTCTTTCTCTCTCTGTGTGATTATATATAACAGTATTAACAACATTTACCGTCCCGAACGACCGAGGAATTTCATAGAAAATATTCGTCCTCAACAGAGCATTTACTTAAATATTTGTGTATATACAAATAACGTATAACAATAAAATATATTAAATTAATTGTCACACCTAGTCCATTTCGTAGTTTGCGACGTCATTTGTTTACGTTAAGATACGCTTCGAGCAGATATGGACGTTCGTGGGAAATCATGGGCAGTTTGTAGTTTAAAAACAGTATAATCGACCATGCTAACCAGAGGCTCCTTCGTAGCTAAACTGGTATAGCAGGTCAGGTTATATGACGGTTTCGTATAGGATACAGTTTCGATCCCTATCGGAGGGCGCATGGTTTCTATGAAATTTCTCGTTTATAATCGTCTATAATACCGTTTATTATAAACAGAGCATTTACTTAAATATTTGTGTATATATAAATAACGTTTAATACATACGTACGTACGCTAGTATAATCCAAGCGATTCCTACTAACACAATATAGAATTTGAAATATTAAATGTTAAAACTTACTCAAAAAGAGCGCTTAATGTTTATTTTCATTAAACAAAGCAATTTTTTTCTTACAATTGGAATTAAGATACCATTAGTTAATGACCATTTTCACCCACGAATTTTAATTTTAAAATTCGCAGGATTTTTCAAACTGTTTATGGCATCAATTTGTAGGAGGAGACTGGTGAGTTGGGGAAAGAAAGAGAGAGAGAATGAGCGTTATAAGTGTCAGAGTGGGAGATATGATAGAAAGAGAGCATCATTGCAGGAATAAAAAACGAAAAAAAAAATGAAAAAAAACATAATTTACACAAAATATCAAGAGATAACCTTATTTATTAAAAACCTAATTTATATAAAATATCAAAAGATAACCTTATTCTGAATCATCTCTGTTTCATCTCGCTAAGGTTATCCTGGGATATATATGTGTGTGCGTGCCACAGGGTTCCCAAACAACCCTCTGCAGGTTTTGAATTCAAAAGTTGTCCTTCTCCTAGACCAGATGCCATCCAAGGTTATAGAACCCAGTCTGTCCGAATGTTTTGAAATCAGAAAGCTCCACGGCACCGTGCTATGTCACAAAATTGTCTGCGAAAAGCAGGACAAAAAACAAAACAAAAAAAAAACGCTGAGTCATGTATCCACCCTGATTGTTTAAAAAGGGACTTGCTCGATGACACTCAAATCTGTATACAAGCAGTTCACCAGTGATGTCGGCCAAACCGACAAGTTCGACGCCAGACACTTACACAACCAATCATTTTCCCTGTACATCAGCCTTTTCCAAGAGACATTCTATCTTGATCCATTATACTGGCAATACGGATTATTTTAACATATCTTGTCTATTTTAGTTCACCCTGTTTTCGTTTTTATTTTCTTGCAACCATACGCAGTAAATAACATCAAGCTGAAGTAAAAAGAAATTATGTATACAGAAAGATTTTCGATATTACTCACCATCACAGTGTCAATATCGGTCATTATACTTCAATGTAAACATTCACTTTCGCGAACAAAAACGTATACGCTATCTTAATTTTATTCAAAAGAATTTTAAAAGCAGGAAAGAAAAAAACCAGAACCTGATCCACTAAAAAATTAATTTAATGCAAAACCGAAAGAAATTAGGCGGGACACTGAATTTTCCAGTCATGCTTATACAGCGTGTGAAAAAATTGCCTGTAGCACCAATTGTAAATCAGTATTTAACAACTGACCTGAACTCTTTTTTATAACATAAGCTTCACTTGCACAGAGAAGAGATAATTAAGTTTGCAGAGGTGCGTTTTTGCTGTTGTCTATTACTGTGTATCACAACAGTCGGTTGATAAACACTCCGATTGCCAGTAAGATGTGTAAAAAGGTACAAAAATTTATTGAAATTAAGAAATGAAACAAACTTGATTGGCATTATCAGAATTACAGAATCTTAAAATTGCAGATTAAAACAGTATTTAAATTTATATTGTGGGATTACCCAACCTAGTCTGCCATGGGACTTCTAACGCCCGATAGATGGCGTTACAAAGAAAAAATAACTATAAAACAAAGAGACACTCTCTCGCTCTTCATCCACAGGATGCTGTAGGGATAAGACATTTCTTGTTTCTCATCTGGGGACGGGGTGTTAGTCCACAGCAAACCACGTGTCGCATCACATAAATCTCTAAACAATATCCTTTCAACTAAAAGGTAATATTGTGACGGTAGAGAGATAAATAAAAATAAGAAAATCAAAAATTCACCATCTCTAAAAACAAATAAAAAATCGCCAGGCAAACAAAGTCATAGTTCGACCAACCGATCAGAAAGCTTTCACAACCAGGTTACAGGTTGCGAGCCAGTGAGAAGCAAATCTATAGATTTTGAAGTGGATCTATAGATGTGTATATAACCACATGGAAAATCAACCAAAATCAGAGTCGATAAATTCATTTTGTCCTTTCTCCAATTCTGTGGTCATCGTAACATACCCGAAGACGAGATACGACAATTGTACGACTAGCTTGCGACCATAGACAGATAAACCATCCTTGTTACATTAAAAACGATATATCATCCTTTATACATTGTCAAGCAGCCACTACTACATTTGGATCCATATAATATATATATATATATATATATATATATATATATATATTTACTTCCTCCTCGACCCTTTCTCTCTATCTTATGCGCCAGGAATTTTGAACTTTCAACTTTCAACGTATCCCTCCGTATTATTATTATTATATTTTGTTATATAAAGATTTATTTTGCATCTATCAACACTGTGTGC
Source organism: Acanthosepion esculentum (assembly GCA_964036315.1). Classification (NCBI taxonomy): domain Eukaryota; kingdom Metazoa; phylum Mollusca; class Cephalopoda; order Sepiida; family Sepiidae; genus Acanthosepion; species Acanthosepion esculentum. Next base: position 3,741,834 of record OZ038506.1, read on the forward strand.
ATTTTCGTTAATCATTACACAAGGCCAACACACAGCCTAATCAAATATAACGATATATGGTGAGGACGGATGTTGTCAGAGGATAACCTCCACAAAACCACCAGAAGATAACTTGCTAATTAGTCTGGACTAAGCAGTTTACATATTTTTATGTATTTTTAAAAAATCATTTCACCTCAAGCAAAGCAGTAAAGCTACTAAAACGCAGGAGGTTACAGAGTGTGAGAGAGTATGAATTTATTAAGAAATACGGATAATAAAAGAAGGGGAATTGAGAAGACAGGAAATAACGATTGAAATTGCATTTAAATTTTTAAAGATCGAAGTTGACTGGAAATTAAGAAACTGGAAGAGTTTCACAAGCGAGAAGTGCCAAAGAAGAAACTATTAGCACAGAACTTACGGCTTGTTCTAGCTGTTTCAATTGTAAAATGGAGCGATCTTGCTGCCAATCTTAGTACTGTGGCTAAATTCATTAAGTCTACATGTCAAAGAGAACACAAGAATCCGTCAGAACAATTAACATGAAACTTTTCAAACTTTAACTTTCATCATTGCACAAGGCCAATATGCGCACCCAAAATCAATTATATCGATCTATGGTGGGAACAGATAAACAACCGATCTATAAAAAGATGACAATAATAACTGGCAACCGATGAATACATTAAAGATTGTATCCTGCACTTGTTTTTCGGGGCCGCATTTTCGGAGTTAAAATTTGCTCGCGTCTCACCAAAAGGAAGTCCTGATGAAAAGGCGGAAGCATCCCCACGGGGAGGTGGAGAGGGCGCTAAAGGGAGATAACCATGGATTCGAAGTCAGAATATTATCATCGATAACTCTCTCCTCCAATTTGAAGAGCCAATTCTTAATATTTGATAATGTAAAAATATCACAATGATAAAATCGGTCAATAATTATAACTATTTATACTGGGACTCATGTATGCAATTACAAGTAATCCGTAATATTTAACAATTTTGAAATCATTTTTTTGGCATATGAATTTTTAAAAACTATTTCTAAATCTCTGTCTTTCAATCATTCCACCTCACCTGCCATCCTCTTCCGCTGCACGTATGAGACGCTTCACGCCGTTTGGGATTCACTGGTTTAGACAAAATTTTACTGTCTGCATTGAGGTTCGTCGACGATGTATTTTGAGGTTCATTTTTTTTTTTTTATGAAATTAAAAATCCTGTATGTTTTTCCTAAACCTCTATCCTCTTGTAAAGGAAAGCTCACACTCAATGACAGTATGATAGGATTGATTCTCAGCGGCGACTTGTATAAGATGTAGGAAGTAAATCTCAACATCAGATGAGAATATATAGTCATACCTCGAGTTAACCACCCATAAGAAGAAAAGTGAAAGGAAGGATTCATAGGTGTTGGCTTTACCGGTTGGTAGTGTAAAATTATAAACTCAAGTATCAGGAAACCGTCTCCCATAGGATATATCTCTGCTAGGGGCCAGAGTTATTACTGACCGCTTAAGGGGGTTTTCAAGAGCAGTGTTGAAAGGGGATTTAACATCTCAGTTCACGCGGGCCACCAATGCACGTTAAACCTTGTGCCTAATTCAGCTTGAGCGAGCGTGTGATTAAAAACATTCAAGGAGTGTACTGTCGTCTCGGTTAGCAGTTAAAGAACGAGAGGGTGTTGGTAGGTGAGGTGTATTCAGGTCTCGACACTTAATAAATGCGCGCAAGAATGCGTGTTAAAATCACTGTAACAAACAGAGTGAATGTGAAATGTGTTAAAGTATTGCACTGAAAAGCTCGCGACATGAACAGCAAAATGAAAGCCCACATTCAGCTTCGACCTTTTGTCATATTCTGCTGCAACGTGGACGTTCGAATAAATGCTACGACTATAATTAAGTCAGATTAAAAGCTTGATGGAAACGACACTCGGATGCTGAGAGCTATACTTAACATCTCTTGGAGACAACATCCATCTGTGACATTTTTACAATCTTGCGCGACGCAGAATGCGCTTTGAAGGACTTTATAGGGAGTGTTCGTTAGGTGAAAAAAAAAAAAAAAAAAAAAAAAAAAAAAAGTTTATTTCAATTTGTTTTTGTTTTTTTAATACATAAAGTTGACAAGGTCCGCCAACTGCAACACTGGCTATTTTAAATATCGGTTAGTCGTATATACAAATCATTAGTAAATCAACCGACTGACTTCAGACGACCATGTAAAAAAAAAAAATCTATATTCAGCCATAGATTATTTAAAGAGTGGTTGTCAGAAACCATTAAGTAACTACGCGCGTCCCGTTGACAGAATTCAATAGAAAGTCACCTTTTTCAAGCAGAAATTAAATTTAACAAGTTATCTTCAGCAAAGCGAACTAAATATATTCATAGGTTTTTTGTGCGAAAGAAAAGCCTATAAACAATGTTCAAGAAATATAAAATCAGTTTGAGAATTTACAAATCCAAATAGCTGCAAGACTAAATCTCAAGTCGTTTACGGTTACATCTCGAAAATTTTGTTGTATCCTCTCACCATGACCAGAACGGAGATATTACCATTATGCCACTTGACTGAGCATTCACCTGAAAAACAATACGGATATTAAAAACGTTATATATTATATATATATATATATATATATATATTATATAAAATAAAACATGATGCAACACATCTTTAGCTTTTTAATAATAGATGATAGATAAAATTGTATATAACACCAAAATACTGTTGGGCACAAAAATGTATTCAAATTTGCATTGTTTATTGAAAATCGCACTAAAACTACTGCACAGTATAATATATTAAATCATAATATAGCTAAATTGTTCAGTGTAATTTCACTACGAAGTATATGAAGGTCTTATTTGATAATGATTTAGTAATAATGTGCTTGTGCCTTGCTACAATTTATGAAGCTTCAGTAATTAATTTAACTGCTCTTTTTACAGGTAAATTCTGCAATTGCCACATCGTTCGATTCATTAGAACCTCTTGCAGTTCATTATTTGAAAAACCTTCTGCAAGCACAGGTTTACAAATTCAATTTTACGAGAATTGAATTATAAGACAAAATGTTTTAAATTTGCACTGTTTATTGAAAATCACACTAAAACTACTGCATTGTATAATATATTACATCATAAAGCTAAATTGTTCAGTATAATTTCCCTTTGAAGTAAATGAAGGTCTTACTTGATGGCAAAATGATTTAGTAATAATAATGTGCTTGTGTCATGCATCTTGTCCATAGACGATTTGTAAAGCTTCAGGAATTGGCAATTGTTATAAGGCTTTCACTGATCACCGGAATGAAATCGCAATAATACGATTTTGAACCTAAATTTAATCCTTAAATTCATTTGCACCCCCCCTCCAAAACGGTAACGATTTTTAAAAATATTGTGTGTCTTATTTATCATGTCAAAACCCAACCTTTCACGGTTCCAAAATCGAACTGTCCTAATGTGACAGTGCCGTACTAAAGTGACTTTCGAGTGTATCAAATCCGAACAAAACTACCAAAATAAATTTGATTTTCTCATCTGCCTTCGAACAAGAAAATGATAGCATCTGCCATTGCACAAAAAAAAAAAAAAAAAAAAAAAAAAAAAGCAGTGGGGAAAATTTGACAAATTAGCGTACTACACCGAGTTTAACTGAAATATCAGAGCAATTTCTGAATTTGGGCTCTAAATCCCAGATTATTTCGGGAGGAAGTGCTGGGCAGGGGAAAGCTTTTTCCCGTCGGAGTAGATGCTGCTGTTATAGTATCCGTTCCAAAGAACTCTCCTCCCTTGGTGCCCACTTCGTTCCGTAACATCTGTTCGGTGGTATGACCGGCTATGACTAGTTTAAACAGGCTTTGACCAGCTTAGACTAGCTACCCAAGTGGAAACACTCGGGTCCCCACGTTAAAAAACCTACCTTGTGTCACAACCTGACTCAGTGGAGAGTAAAAGTAAATCTCGAGCAATTTCAGAATTCGAATTAAATGATGACTAGCCGGCTCCTTGCCGGATATACGCTTGTCAGTTAGGGTGGTTAGCTAATCTGTTGCAGACACTTATTCAGATACACCCAGAGCCAACCAATGGTTTATTTTGCAACTATGCTGAGCAGACCTTATGTTATTAGAGATAAACTAGCGTGATTAACTTTTTGAACAAGGCCGGCTCGTTCAAACTGTCACGATGTAACTTAGAACAAGTCTTGGATCAATCAGTGGTATGGTTTTTCAGCCACTTCCCAATGGGGGTCCTCACACCAAGACAGTCATCCCACCCGCAGGCCGATATTATCAAGTTACCTTGACTAAACGACCCTGGTGAGATTCTGACTAGCGTCAAGGCCAGAACTCTGACGTTCGGACCGCTAGGCTATGAAAATTAATCCAATTACAATACTAAAAAGTAAGAAAAAAAAATCTTACGAAAGGTAATGAGGTATTTTCACCCTGACACTCTTCAAAGCCTGACCAATTGGTAATTTAAAGAGTTTAATCGGACAAATTTGTTAGTATCCGCTCGTGGTGTTTCTAAGTTAATTTCACCGCATGTTCAAGTGATATAGTTATTTATCACTAGTATTATTAAAACCCATTAGAGTCTTAATTTAGTCTAGGTGTAAACATTCCAATTCGAAGTGGGTGTAGCGTAATTTATCCGCTTTGGAAAAAAATAAAATTATCGTACGGGGTTCGGTTAGGACTTACTGTTCTTGGCAAAGGCAGATTGTATATATTCTTCCCAGCTATGGGTTAAATAGCAATTAGCCGGGTCTTTCTAACTTGGGATGGCAGTCTAAGAGAAAGACAACTTTTGAATAAAGTTGTCTAAAGAGACAAGGGATCTATCAGGTTACCTTGTCCCTTAGACCCAACCACTGCAGCAGTATGTTGCCGCAAAGACCCTACTGGAGGTTTCGGTAATAACGATAGCATTTTGAAACCACCTTTCACGCGGAGAAAGCAGTCCAGAAGAAATAACGTAAAATAAATAAGGGTTGTTATGACCGGCTACGTCCTGAAGGGGGACATCGAGAAAAAAAAAAAAAATAAAATAAAATATGAACGGTAAATAGAAACAAAATATGTGGCAGGCAACTGATTTAAGTCAATCTAGTAATCGCATCCGAGAGAATGCAATCTTAAGCCCACGGTTTTACTTACCTCTTGAAGCTGGGTCTCCGGAGAAAGTTGTGGCTACATACTGGTGGGGAATCCTTTGGGATATTGTACAGACGCCTGAAATAAAGGTGTATTCAGAAGTTACTGGTCACTCAAATTTCCTTTAACTTTAGTTTTCAAGACCTGCAATTAATTTGTAATGCTTTAACAATCCCTAGCTAGCTCTTGTCATACGTCCTATCTATGAGACTAGCTAAAAATATTCAGGATAATGGTGCCTTAATTAGAAATTGAGTGTCCATGGCGTATCAACGGGTATTGGGGGGGGTAAGTTTAGTTTTGGAAGAGGCAGAAGTCAAGACTGGACTTTAGGTGTGTCTTTCCAGGTATGTGCAAAGACATGAATAATCTTTCACTTGGTAGCTTTTAATGCGACCCCCCCCCACACACACACACACGGCCACATTACAAATTCTAACAAAGCACAATTAAATGTTTTTAATAGCATACGAGACCTCGCTTGAACAGATTCCTTGGCATTTTGAAGAAATAAAATGGATTTCTTCAATTCAAAGAAAGATTTTAAACTGAATTTAAAGAGAAAAAGTTGTGTTACTTTGAATTCAATATAAATAAAAAGCTTAAAAATCAATTTTTTCAGTTATTTTAAAATTTGAATTTTTAACTCCTCCCTCATCCAGCCGTAGACGAAGGCTAGATCTTCAAGCCGTAGCTTCTTGTACCGGCGCTATGTGCAGTAAGCGGCCTTTGTTTTCAGAAAAATAAATCTGTCAACCGTTTACACAGTCCGAATAACTAGGCAATTTCGAAGACTTCGGATTGTAATGTTTCTATTGTCATGGTTACCTGTAGGGACAGTTAACGTTGGAAACAATTGCTAATTTGTAAGGTTTTTTGCTTGTCACTACATGTCTTGTAGATAAGCATTAAACTTTATGCTATTCAAGAAGGTTTCAAACTTTTAGTGATCTCAGAGATTAAGTACGAATCAGTCCCGATAAAAAAAAAAAAAAAAAAAAAAAAAAAATCTATATAAATAAAATATACTGTACGTGTATCCGTCAGTTTTTCGATCTTAGCGAATCAAACAGGTAATTGCTGTAGTTACACGCGATTAAAAATTAAAAGGACTCATTTAAGTTAAATTTAAATATCGAACAGAATTAAATTCTTTGGTATTCGATGTAGCAAAATAGGATTTAAAGTGAAATAAGGAATATTTCACTTATCCCCTTTCACCAGTCTTTATTCCAAAATTTCCGGTAAACAAACACTAAGAACACTCCAACCAACATAAGTGATCTGCGATCGAAAACGAATAAATAATCAAAATGAAAGATTCAATAATCGAAGGAATTTTTTGCACGTATTACCGTTAAACCCACTTTAAAACCTTATTTTCAAGTGGTTAAAAAAAAAAAAAAAAAAAAAAAAAAAAAAAAAAATGCCCCTATGACGTGGTGCAATAGGTCAGCAAGCTTGGCTTATTGTTTTACGGCATATCAACCTCAGTGGGTTATTTAATGCCGACAAGATATTTTTTTTCAAAAATGTATAGCAGGTAATTGTTCTACAAAAATGTATTGCTACGCACACACACGCACATGGGATTAAAATACATTTTTACACTTTCATAGTGTTTTGACCCCAGTTTGGGAGTTAACTATTTACCCATAGCTGGAACCCTAACAGGTATTAATGCCCCGGGTCAGGGTTGAACCTGGAAACACCAGCAATTAAGAGGTGGTTCCACGCTCCTCAAAATCTCTATCAGAGGCCTTGCTGTTGAATGTAGTTTATCGTCATACCAAGACGCGTCAAAGCTTGTCTCGTTAGAGCAATTACGACTGAGTAGCGAGTTCGATCCTTATTGGGTGCTCCATACTTTCGACCTTGTGCCACATCTAAACTACACTTAGTAAATAACTAAAGACGTAGGGAGAGATATGCAAGTGGTGTAATGGTTAGAGGCTAGGAACGGGAAATCGGCGAGTAGATTTCGAATTGCAGTCGAGATCGTTGTAGGTAGTCACTTTCTCAGAAATACTCTTGGGGAAATCTGAATGCATTTCTTCTGTTCCCAGTGGTTAGGGTTAATAGCAACCGGCACGGTCAGGTAGGACAATCAGCTTAAGGTGAAAATCAGATCTGATCGAAAGCGTTTGATTTCGATGAAAGGTGGGTGACTGAGACGAGCCTGGTTCGTGTGGACGGGGCTAGCCTTGATTGATTTTTTAAGTCCCTTTAACGCAACGGGGACGGTTTCCTGTTGATCCGCCCCCAGCCCCGGTTAAGTTAGACACTATTTTGTGTTCCTAGTTAATGTGAATAAGTCTTGTTCCCGGCTTTTTCTTTTGATTTATGAAGAGATTCCCAATCTCCCCAGCTTGTTTTTGCTGCCCCTTTTTCATCTCGGCTGAGTCAGCTTTTGATTCATTTTGCCCTCCCCATTCCATTAGTGAGTGTGCTTCTTGGTTCTATCGATAGAATACAGCGGCCACTTTATTATTTTGAGAGGGGAACGGTTCCTACTAACATTGTTTTGTTTTTGGTTGACATTGAGTTTCTTGTCGGGGTTCATATTCCCTCCCCATTTCATGTATATATATATATATATATATATTACACACATATAAATTTTTAATTCATGGGGTGTTTTGTAGGACCCTTGTGTATAATTGAAAGGTGATGGATGAGTTCTTGTGGTGAATGTGTAATTGTAATGAATGAATGGGTCATGATTGTGGTCAACTAATAGGATAGCTAGTGAAAGACCAGCATTTTCCTCCCACGTTCCCTTCGGCCTTGTGCCACAATTTTATATTTTTTTTTTTTTTTTTTTTTTTTTTTTTTTTTTTTACACAAAATAAATATTTGGTCAGGTAGGACAACGGAATTTTAAAACGTATGTCACCCCGGCCGGGGCACGTACTAAAATTGTAACTAAGGTCCGCACAGTTTTTGTATAAAAACCAAACCGGTTCTCTGAAGAAACAAACCCGAGCAAACGTCATTTTTAGCAGCCATGAAGATAGAAATCATTAATTTGCAGCCGTGTCTACATTTTGAAACAGCTCTGATGTTGGTGGCAAGCCATTTTCTACATACAAAATAGAAAGAAATACAGCAAGATAAAGTTCAGTATTATTAGTAAAGAAAAAAAAAAGGTTAATCTTAGACATTCTGTTCTGTGTAAAGAAATAAATACATACCTTGGTATCTCAGGTTTCTCCAGCCTCTGAGTCTTTGAAAAGACATGTTTATTATTTTGTCCGACCATCTTTGCGACAACTCCTTAATGTAGTCACCCCGGGGGCCTATTACTTGTTCGATTATCTACAATAATATCACAGATTTATATTTTATTGAAAAGAAAGGAAAACGGCCACTTCAACATCTTTAATGTTTGTTGAAGAGGAACTGAATACAACTGATGCGGCCAGGTTAAGTGATGAAGTTTATATATTTACCACTATGCAAATAGTTTCTCCCAATCTCTAGTTACCATTTACGAGGAAAACATGCTATTGACGGAAAGTAGCCGTTAAAAAAAAAAAAAAAAAAAAAAAAAAAAATATGTGAAAGTAGCTACTATAAGTTGATACCGCCTCTAATTCAATAGCTACCCTAAACCTATGTCAAATTTTTCTATACATTACTTAAAAATAAACAGAGCGACAGTTAACAAGCGGATTCTGTTCAAACAAAAAACCGGTCACAAAAGTTGGTTAGCAAGTGAGAAACCGTACCTAGTCTCCATTTTACATACACCCACAACGAGCGTCAGGGCTTTTATATCACTTTCGAAACATTTAAAATTTAATTTTAAATGTTTCTACAATATAGAGTATCATACTGGGAAAGATACGTAAACAAATTCGAAAATCAGCTCTATATTCTGTAAATTACTTGGATTTGTGGGTACCTCGACGTGGAGTTTCGCTAGAGAAATTGCGACAGAGTAGCGGGTTCGATCCTCAACGGGTACCCCCATACTTTCGGCTTTGTGCCACATCTAAAGATACGATTATTAAAAAAAAAAAAAAAAAAGCACCATTACTTCGGTTTGCATACAAGTAATTTTTGTTATGGATTTATTTTAAAATAAGAAAAGTTAAGAGCGGAGATTTGTCGGTTGTACGATATTGATTGGTTGCATTTTTTAGATTGTAGCTGGCCGTATGTCAGGGGGTAGTTGAACTGAAAAGGTGTTACGCGAAAAGTGGGTGTTGCAATAGCTTACATGGTATACAATAGAATCTATCTTCGCATACCATGTAAACTAGATACTCTTATCAGCACACTTAAATGGAAACAAATTTAGGGCATATTTAAATGAGATCCTAAACTTACCCGTAGTATATATATATATATATATATATATATATATATATTATATATATATATATATATATATATATATATACATATACACACGGTGTGCTATATTTATGGGATAAAGTGCTCAATATCAGATTGAGCGTGTGTAAATATAAAGTGAACATTGAAGTCACTTACAGGCGACAGGCAGTTTTATACTAGACGTAATCGTCAGGCCACGATTTATTTATAAATAGCCGAGAAAAACAAACACTTGTGGCGTTACGATTGCGTCTAGCAGGAAACAGCCTGTCACTGTTGACTTCAGTGTTCACACACATTATATAAAACGAGTCAGGCCCTCGAATTGAAAAGAATCAGGTAATGTGAGAATATTGGTTTCATGCTTGAACAGAACCTTTTATTAAATCTACATCGTACGTTGTTCTCGTTCCAAGTCTCAGATGTAGAGATAGGATTATTTTTGTTTATGCCAAAAGTTAAAGCAACTCTGGTGTTAAGTACACATATCGGATTTGTATTCATTTGGCTTTTAGATTTACGCAAATAAACGTCATTCTGTCATTTTTATAAGTTTTGATTTTTTTCGTTTACCGTTTGTAGATTTACCCCCGGCCGCAAACTCAAGGTTATTTAGAACGTGGACTTACGGATATCAGGGTATATGTAGAAACATTCTGGAATAGCAGTTAAGAAATGCAAATAACTCACGTCTATAATTATTTCCACAGCTTCGACCGCCACAAAGACTTCATCTTCACTTTTCTATAAAAAATAAAAAATAAAATAAAGTGTTAAACATGTTACGCCATGCGATATTTGGCTTCAGCAAAGGGGATGGATACTTACCTTGTATCGGAAGATTTAAAATGTACTTTACCCCCATTTGTGGCACAAGGCCGAGGGAGGGAATGGAGGAAAAACGTGGTCTCACTGTCTACCCTACACCTAGCTAATCAGATTCATGACCTAGTCACACTAACAATTTCCGCACTCACAAGAACCAATCCTTCTCCGCCCAATCTAATATTCTAGATATTCAGAGGGGTGTCCTAACAAAAAGGAAATTACGAGACTTCGCTGCCAGTCCAGTACTGCGCTTAAATTCCGGAATTTTTGAAGCGTGTCGATAGCTTTTAAAATCGATGCAAACTTGGCAAGAACACACCGATATTTTTGCTTGTCACAACTGTACGAAAGGGACAGAGTTCAACAAGATTTCCCACTCACCAAGGCGACATTCCCCTATATAGAAAAATCGTCTGTTCGTTAAGTGCAGATGAAAAGGACGAACACGGTTTGAAATTGAACAAAAATTTACGCTATGAGTAAAGAAAAAGGTGTGTAAAAATATAGAAAATATTTTTAATATCTAATTAAAATTTGGAAGATAGCTTGGTCAGAACACCCGAGCAACGAAGTTTTAATGGAAAATAAAAAGGAAACCTTTATCCGGAAGAGACAATTGAAGTTTTTAGGAAAGAGGCCTTGGGAAATTTGATACTCAAGACAGATTGAAGGAAAGATAGACAACGCATAATACAGGGTGACCAAAAAAAAACGGGAATTTTTGAAGTGCGTATTGCCAGATATGAGCAAGTGGCAACACTGCGAGACAGTGACCTTGAGCAAGTAAACATTTTGCCATTTAAGTAACTAGAATTAAATTCACAGTATCCCAGCTGAGATGTTGCAGCAGTCAATGAGGAATTTCAACAGCAGATTTCAAGAATGCATTCGTACAGGAGGACGCCATCTACAGGACGTAATTTTAAAAAAAAATGAAAATTCCATCATTGTTTCTTAAATGGCATGTTTTAAGGTTTCAATTACTATGAATATTTTTCTTCCATCACTCTTTGTTTTATTGGATTGTTAAAAAGTTCGTTTTGGGGGTGGGGGTCACCCTTTATATTTGATGTAAATATATGTAGTAGGATGGATGGAGGGATAAGGTATAGAAGTTAGACAATTATTAAGAGCTACAAATATGAAATTGTGGAGAGCCATGATCGCCTACGTCCCGAGTGGGAGACAGCACAAAAACGTTTATGTAAAAGTGGAACTTATATTAATTAATAAATTTAAAATATCCTTGATAAGATGGATAGAGCGAAGTTTCACTAATTGAAGCTAATGTCCTGACCTGTTAGGGGTTGATGGGTTAATCATAGTGAAGCGTCTGTTGAACGAGACATTTGGTAGCAACGATGCGCTTCGATGAAGACTTGGTTCGAGTTCGGCTTGAAGGCAAGTTCCGGGAGTACAAATTGTCGTTGGTGGGCCGATTGATGCTTCGGAATTTAAAATTGCTTCTCGCTCTCGACTGAAAATGTTAAGAGGATTGATCACATCTTGAAGCAGGAATAAAAATTTTAATCGGCCGGTAACATCGTTTATATTTAGGTCCAGGGACGGTGCGTACTACCGCAAGCTTACTTTGCTTTTCTACCGATATTTGTATACATTACAGATTAAACTAAGCACAACTGACGATTAAAAGGAGAGAAAAAAATTCAAGTTTTCTCCGTCCAAATACGTGAATTTGTTCTTGCTCATCGTAAGTCTCGGAAAAAAACTTTCATAATGTTGAATGTGTTAAAATTGAATTTTTAAGAAAAATCTCAAATTCATATTAAGATGTCACAAAAACATTGATATTTAAGATCAAATGATTATGACATGTCACATTTGTATTTAGATTAATTGTGTTAAGCAGAAATACCTCCAAGACTCGTGTGTATTAATATACGTGTTTTATTGCTGCCATCTTATCAGGAACTGCCACACAATTAAAGCCCCTTAAGGTATTACAGATATTGGGCCGCTTATGTAGACAAGTCAACCAACATCCCCCATACATACAAATGTCTGAAGTGTTTATTTTATGTGAGTTGCCATTCACCATATCGGTTGGGTGTCCTGCCTGCAGTGACTCTTCAGACGTGGTTGTCTTTCAGTTTTGTCTGGTTGCTGCTGTTTGGTGTTTTCCTTACTGCCACTGTTGGTGATATCTTGTTTGCGGTTTGTTTCCATCATGCTATGTTTTGGTCTAGTTGTGAGTCTTAGGTGTCTCCTATTTCTCACTAGTCTTTTCCCATTTTCCAGTTCGATCATGTATCGTCTGTATTTAAACTTTTGTGACAACTGCCTTTTTCCAATATTGGTTCTTGCCATATGGCTGCACAGTCACCTGGTCGCCCCCTTTCTTAGTTCTATCAGGTCATGGGCATTTTTGTCATAGTATTTCTTTTGATGTTTTGCCTTTCGTATTTTAGTTTGTTTCTTCCGCATTAAATGGGGATAGAAATTTCTTCATCGTAGGCAGTACACTTCTCAATTGTCTTCCAAAGAATCTGCGCTGGGGACATTCCTGTGGATTTTGATGGTGTGTTGGTGAATTCTAGTATGGCCAGACAAGGATCGCCGTTTTCATTATTACATTTTTTATGATGCATTTTATTTGTTTTACAGCCGATTCTGCCATTCCATTGGAGTTTGGCATCTCTGGTGAGCAGGGATTCCATCTAAATCCGTATTTATGGGCCAGTTCTCATTTTGTTATCAAATTCAGGGCCCCCATCACTTACAACTTCTGGAATGCCATATCTTATGAAGCATTTCTTTATCAGCTTGATTGTGCAACCTGATGTTCCTTGGAGTCGATCAACCAAGGTGTAATTGGAGAAATAATCCACACAGACCAGGTATTTCCTTCCATCCAGTGTCATGGTATCGAGGCCAATACGTTCGAATGGGTATTCCGGCACTGGTCTTGTGATTAGTGTCTCTTTGCTATTTCTTGCAGAATATCTGCTACACTGTTCACAATTGATGTAACATTCCTGTAGTTCGTGCCTCATTCCAGGCCAGAAGATTGTGTCTAGGGCACGTCTCATGTTACTTTCAACTGCTAAATGGCTTGTATGTGCCTTCATGTCATTTCTTATTGAGGCAGGTATAAAGACTGTCTTTAGATCATCCTTTGTTGACAGGTAGTCTCTGAATTTATACAGGTGCTTCAACTGAGGTTCAAGGGCTTTATATCGCATTGGGAAGCCTTGTTCAATTAGTTTTATGAGCTTCTGTAGATCCCTATCTTCTTTGGTGGCACTGACTAGTCTGGTCTGTTCACTTACAGCAAGACATTCTAATAGATTCACTTCACTGAAATTAAACTGGAACTGGTCATCCTCTACTGGGGCTCGTGAAAGAGCATCAGCAATAATTATGTCACTGCCCTTTTTGTATGTTATTTTGTATTGAAAGCATCATTCTTAAGTCTTTTTGGTACTTCGCTTAGAGGCTTATTGCTGATTGCTTCTAATGGTTTGTGATCTGACTATTGTTGCATGTATTCCATAACAATAGTCGCTAAACTTGTGTAGTCCAAACACAACGGCTCTCATCTTTTTCAATTGGTGCGTAGTTTTTCTCAATCGTTCCACACCCTTGACGCGTATGACACTGGTTTCCCATTCTGTAGGACAGCTCCAACACCTACATCAGACATGTCAGTCTGTATTGCGACTGGCTTTTCTAAGTCGTAGTAAGCCAAGATAGGTATATTTGTTATAGCTTTCTTTATGTCTTCAAATGCTCTTTGTTGCACCTTCGCCCATTGGAAAATCTGGTCCTTCCGTGTTAGCCTGTTTAAAGGTTCACATTTTGTAGTCAGTGAGTGATCAAATTTCGAGAGGTATTTAACCATTCCTATGAAGCGCCTTAGATGATGCAGATCGCGAAGTGCTGGGAATTCTGTGATTGCCCGTATTTTTTCTTCATCGGGCTTCAAGCCTGTGTTAGTGTATAACCCAAGCAGAAATAACTCCAAGACTCGTGTGTATTAATATACGTGTTTTATTGCTGCCATCTTATCAGGAACTGCCACACAATTAAAGCCCCTTAAGGCATTACAGATATTGGGCCGCTTATGTATACAAGTCAACCGACAAATTTTATTTTCATTTTTCTAATTATTCATCTATGATCCATTATTGTGCATAATTAGGTTATAAGATTTGTATTTTATATGAATACTACGTTATGAAAAATTAAGAGGCAGTAGAATGGCGAGACCCCCGTATCATATTCGAGGGCGGGAGTGCACCATAGACAATTACACCGGTTCAGTTTACGTCGACAGGCTCACGAAGGAAGGTAGCTTCAAATTATCGGATTTTCAAATTCTGTTCTGATTGATTAAAAAAAAAAAAAAAAAAAAAAAACACTAAGATTTTCCTTGTCAATCTAAGAACAAATCATTTTTTTTTCTTACAGAGTCGGACAGCATCGCCAATAAGTTAAAACCACAGGGTGTCAAAAAAAAAAAAAAAAAAAAAAAAAAAAATACTCACTTTAACTGTCTCTAACATGCTTTTTTGCAGGTATAATTAATCACAGCATGGCAGGAAAACAACTTAGTTTGGAAGAGGAAGTTTGTCCTGAAATGTTACTGGAAGACCGAAAACGCCATTGACGTGCAAAGACGATTCAGAAGGGAATTCGCAAAACCGCCACCAACGTACATTTTTTTTTTGAGAACCTGTATTTACGCTATATTCATATTCGGACTATTGTCCCCATCTTTGTTATCATAACGTTTCAATCGTTCAGACTCAAAATTCACTACAGCAAATTGTCCTACGAGAAAATAGCCTAGTAGATTAAAACATAGGTTTCTGAATTTTGTGACAATTGTGAGTAAAATATGGTTATACTTTGACCCAGTGAAAACGAGCGAGCAATAACGAAGTCCTTAAAAAACAAATGTAAGGACTAGGCACGATATCCCCAGATATGGGCAGTGAAACGAGAACAGTCTACCCCACCCCAATTCTCTCATTGGCTAAGGTTTTTGCTCTTAGGTAGTAGTAAGAGGCAAAACGTATTTTATTTCACAAATTCAATTTTAGATTCCATGTGTAGAATCCTTGTTCGATTCGATATACTTGATAACCTTAAATGATTTGTTCAACGGCATATCAACTCTTTATGGATCATTAAATGACGAAATTATAAAAATGTTATTCTGCTTTCACAATTGAATACATGGTAGATGATACTCAGCTTTTGGGCATATCCATGTTTGTGTGAACATGATTAAGAGAGGCGGTGATGTGTTTTGTGTTGAAGTTATATTTTGGAATACAGTTTGATTTAAGAAATTATCAGATATGGATTAATGTGATGAGAGTTCTTTCATGTTGGTTGTTGGGTAGTATTTTAAACGGATTTGGCTGAAGTCGCTAGAATTTCTTGGGTGTTTTATCGTGTACTGTTCTTGGCATGCCGTACAGATTGGAGGTGGCTCTTGTTTTAGAATAAGAGAATGTATTATCGTGGAGTGTAATATAAAGTCTGGGCATTATTTACTTCATTTTTCCTTGTTTTTAGTGCTTGGCACCATTCTTCTATGGTCGGTCCAAGATCGTATAACATGTTTAGGAAGCCATAGTACAGCTTCTACAGTTCCTTTTTGATAAGTCTTAATGAATGCAATGGATCTGACTGCAATTCAAGCTCAGCTGTTCGATTCCTCAATCCCAGCTGCTATCCATCACTACCGTTCAATATATAAATATAATATATGGATTAATGTCATGAAAGTTCTTTCAAATTGGTTGTTTAATATTTTAAATGGATGTCGATGAAGTTGACAGTTTGTATTTAGGTATTTTTTATATAAAAAAAGTATTGTTTTTAATATAAAAACGTATTTTTACACCTTTATAGTATTGTTTGGTGGGGGGCACTATTTGTCCATAGCTGGACCCTAACAGATGTTATCACCAGAGGCCAGGGTGGACCTGGGAAAAAACAGCAATCCTTGCTGCCGGATGTAGTTTATCGTCATAAGCAGGACACTAGATAACCAGATATATTTGTGAAGCATGTTAGAATAATCCAGAACCTGTACTGGCAAACAGCCTACATGCGGATATAAAATGAATTCAGTTAATATCCAAAAGTAGAAAAGGGTGTAAGACAAGGTTGTGTCTCCGCGCCGGAATTCAACCGGTACAGCGAGACGATTCCGAGAACTAAAAATTCTAGCAGGATTTCTTATTGGCGGCCACTACCTTAGATATATAAATGACAATAGAAAGGAAACGACAAGAGTTCTTACAAAAGATAAGGACTAAAGATCAATTGTAATCAATTAGCAAAAAGAAAAAAAAAGGTAGACAGAACAATTTAAGTATCTGGGAATGTCGCAATGAAATTCGAATGCGCATTGGGATAGCGAAAGATGCCTTCCAAAAGCTAAGTTTTCAAAAATTTGTAACAAAAAAGTTTGAAGTGTTCTGTCAGTCCTCCTATATAGCAGTGAATGCTGGAAAATCTCTCAGATGAATGTACTTGAAGCAACAGAATTGTGGTTCTACAGAAGAATGCTGAATGAATCAAAGATGTATCGACGAATTTGAAGAAAGATTTATCAAAAAAAAAAAAAAAAAAAAAAAAAAAGTTGGAAATTTCTAGGGCGCATGAGGAAAGAATGGTTGAAGAATGCGATTCTATAAGACAGATTCAAGCCAAGAGTGACAGGAAAACAACGTACAAGTTTATCTAGCGAGGTTTGATTAAATGGATAGCGGAACAAGTTTAAGAAGAGAAAAAAAAATTACAAGTTACAAAGGGCAGGAAGTTGTGGAGAACAATTATGGCTCCCTACAATTTTTCATCGGGACGTTAGCGATGATCACCAACGTCGTGAAAGGACACGGTACACAGTAGTTTTGAAAGAACTGATGAGAGCGTAATTAGGATATTTTGAAGCAACGTGTCATGCAAAAACGTCATACTATTTCACTTGGTCGGCTTCCTTTATGTTCAGAGAGCAACATTCAAACTACTTTCTCCTGCACGACAATGGATGTCACTTTCGGTACACAAGTCTTAAAAACACTAACAATGTCTAGGTCAGTAATACTCAAAGTGGCGGTTCGCGGACCAGTGCCAATATGCGAACCATCAGCTACCTGTACTCGGCTAGTGTCCAGGCCATACTAAGGAATCGTTTGGAAAGATTAAGGCTATATAATTGTTTTAATAAACTTATTTTTATTACTTTTTCGTAAGTTATTTTTTGAAAAAAATTTTTAAGAAACTTATATGCATTATATATATATATATATATATATATATAGTTTCCGGTATAAATTAATATTACCACAAAATATTACAGGTAGGTGACACATTCAGAAAAAATGTCGATCCGCCATATCCGATAGTTTGAGAAGCACTGGCCTAGGTGAAACTGAATAAAAAGGTAAAATACGCCATAACCAGCTGCATACGTATTATTTGGATTGACTCTCCACCCAAACCCAATTTTAATTTTTGAAGAGAAATACCAACTTTTCAGTTGGGGCGGTTACCGACTGAAATTTCAGAAGCAAACTAACACCATATTTGAAATGGTCAATATTCACGGTTAACCGGGTTTCAAGCGAAAACTTAAATTGTTAAAGTATTTACAATCTGGTGAAATTAGAAATATTTTTGTACATAATACGCAGAATAGTAAAATAAACTGGAGAAATTCAATCTTAAGATTCCTTAGACGTGACGTTTCTTTTCTATTATTTACCCAATATAATGCCCAATAGTGGTTAAAAGTAGAGATACAGGAAGAGATTGTGGCAAGAAGGGGAAGAAATATATATGCGTATATGTAAAATAGGGTTGACCGTCAAGATACGGATTTTAAAGAGCATCCTCTCTGCAGTCTGTTCCACAAAGTAACAGTTCTGGCGGGAAGAAGCTCTCTGGGCAGAACTTTATCAATGGGGGGGGGAACGTACAAGGTATGATTTTTTTTTTAGCGTAAGGCCGAAAGTATTAGGCATCCAGTGAACTCGGTCGTAATTGTTCTAGCGAGACAAACTTGGTAACCATTACACCACGTCGAGGTGCGCATAGTTGTACGGGACACGAGTTCAAACTGGAAAGAGCTTTTATCATTTTATAATCTTACCCTTTTAAGAAGCTCTCTGGGCAGAAAATCCAAGGAGCGTTACGTTCAGTCAAGATCTTATGTGAACGAAATTCTTAATTTCGCATGGTATAGTGACCGACAACTGAAAGGTCGTAAAACGCTTTATTAAAAAAAAAAAAAAAAAGGAGTATGAAATTAATAATGAAATTCTTTCTTCCCAATGGTGGGTTTGTATTGAAAAGAAAATTAAGACTTAAAGGCGTTCGATGCGATACAGGCTACGGATAATTATGATTCTTTCGCCAAACTCTTACCTTGACAGAGTTGTAGATTGGAGGTGGACATGCTTGGTAATGCTCCGGAAAACTTCTAATTTCTGGATAACGTGCCTGCTTTTTCCACCTGTCGGCAACCCAGTGAAATGTACCACACAAAGTGGCCATAGTAGCGGGAGCCATATGCGTCATGTCCATCACTTCAAAACAAAAATTAAAACTGTCTTGAAGCAACACCCGTTTGGATTATTTTTATACTAACAACATGGAACTATCTCAACTACATATCGTTTTTTTAGTTTTTTTTCTTATTGGTAGCATCGTTAATACTGGTTCGATCCCAGGCGTGCTATTTCTGCAAATTTCTTTTCAACTTTTTCTTTTTCTACGTCGTCGTCGTCGTAAATATCAAGGACTATAAAGCTTGAGATACAGTGTAACCCGGATATAAGATAGATTTTCTCTGGTCCCAAATTAGAGCCTGTGTTAATGTATATATAATAGACCAGACCCGGATATAAGAGAAACCCGGATATAAGATACTTCTTTTCCGGTCCCGACAACTCTCTTATATCCGGGTTACACTGTATTTTAAAATGGAGGAATAATGGAATCAACTACAAATACACGATTTTCGGGTTAAATTTTAATTCTTTTGTTAACAATTGAATATTTTCCTTGCGAGTTCTACGATTATAAATTACACATGAAAACTTCCTCATTGTTGCGTTAAATATTTTTTTTTATAATCGGTATCACCCCCATGCAAGGCAATAAAGCCACTAAGGCACAAGGGGTTACTGGGTGTGGAAGAATTAAGAACAGAAACATTAATAATGAGCGGAAAGAGAAAAGAGTAATCCGGTTTGGTTTGGTTTGTTTTACGGCATATCAACACCTCAATGGGTTATTTAATGCCGACAAGATTTTTTATTGCTGCTAATATTTTTCAAAAAAATACATTGCTGGTAATATTTTTTTTTTCCAAAAATGTATTGCTGGTATTAAAACCTATTTTTATACTTTCATAGTGTTTTGACCCCTTTTGGGGGGTGGGGTGGGGATAACTATTTGCCCCTAGCTGGGACCCTGACAGATGCTATCAACCCGGACCAGGGAACACCAGCAATTAAGAAGTGGTTCTAGACCCCTCAAAACCTCCTGATCAAAGGCCTTCCTGTCGGATGTTAATTTATCGTCTTACCCAGGACGTGGATGTAGTTTATTGTCTGACCAGAAGACAGAAGATAACGATTGACATTGCATTTAAATTTTTGCAGATTGAAGTTGGCTGGAAAGCATGGAACTGGAAGGGAGTTCCAACAGCGAGAAGTGCGAGAAAAGAAATTGTTAGCATAGAATATATGTCGACATCTAGTCAACTAAACTGTAAATTGATGAGATCTCGACGTCAGTCTAGTACTGCGCTTAAATTAAAAAAAAGTTGAGGTTGCATAGCGAAGAGCACATTTGAACAATTACTATGAAAGTATTTATAGAAAAGACACAGAGAGGTAACCTTACGGTGGTGGGAAAGTGATTGAAGCCGAAACGCCAGATCAGGACCAATAATATTGCTGATTTGGGCTTAAAAACTTTAACAAAATGTTACAATAACAATCTTAAATAAGAATGTATGTCATTATTTAAAGCGGTAAGAGGCTGGTTGATTTTGTTTAGCGACATATCAACACCTCTATAGGATTTTAATGCTGACATCTAAATATTTTGTACATAATTTTCTACTTTCAAGGTAGACATTTTAGATACATAGTTTGTTGGTCATAAAATGTGTTGCTGGTAATTTCACTGCAAAAATGTATTGTTGGTGATGTTTTTATAAAGAAATGTATTGTTGGTCCTTTTGCTATAAAATCACCTGTTGATTTTGTTTTTTTGGAGGGGGTACGTATTTGCCCATAGCTGGGACCCTAACAGGTGCTACCAAACCCGGTCAGGATGGACTTGGGAACAACAGTAGTTAAGAGGTGGTTCCACGCTTCTCAAAACCTTCAATCTTCCAATCAGCAACCTTGCTGCCGGATGTAGTCTATCATCATACCCATGACAGAGCGTAGACATGAAAAGATTAAAACTTCACAAGGTTTTTCATTTCACTGAAGCAGACGTTAAACATCTGAGAGTATTATCTCCTCTTCCATCTTCCCTTTCTTTCTTTCTTTTTTTCATCATTTTTTATTTTTGTGGATAGGGGACAAGCAAAAAAATAATGAAATTTGTTTCATTATATGAGAAATAAAGAAAACAATCAAGCATATGCTATACATTATAGGTTCACCTCCCTATATCTCAGCATAGACACCACCTCTTTCAAGTCAGTATGAACGGGGTGGGGTTGCATGTATCACAGATTCGTAAAACTCAGCTGGCTACTGATGTAGCCAATTCCTTACAGCAGTTTTCACTACTGCATCACCACATGACTTAGCACCCTCAGATTTCTATCTCTTTGGTCCAATGAAAGAGACACCGAGGGGCAAACGTTATTTCATTTTATAGATAGATAGATAGATAGATAGATAGATAGATAGATAGATAGATAGATAGATAGATAGATAGATAGATAGATAATGAACTGAGATAGATAGATAGATAGATAGATAATGAACTGAGATAGATAGATAGATAGATAGATAGATAGATAGATAGATAGATAGATAGATAGATAATGAACTGAGATAGATAGATAGATAGATAGATAGATAGATAATGAACTGAGATAGATAATGAACTGAGATAGATAGATAGATAGATAGATAGATAATGAACTGAGATAGATAGATAATGAACTGAAATAGATAGATAGATAGATAGATAGATAGATAGATAGATAATGAACTGAGATAGATAGATAGATAGATAGATAGATAGATAGATAGATAGATAGATAGATAGATAGATAGAAATGAATAGATTGAAGATAGATAGTGTTGTGACCACGTAAGTGGTTAAAGAAATAACAAAACAAGTGTTACAGATATATCATATATTAACAGTAAGTACAACAGAAGAATATTACACGACTAGTGAGTATGTGTCAGATGACCAGCGTTCAATTTATTCGACTGCTGATATTTACCAGGCTCCCTACGAGGTAGGATGTGGCACAAGGCCGAGTTTAATGTGTGGCAATCCGAGCCAGTAGGCTTGGCCAAAAATATTCCCTTAGAACCCGTATAAACGGGTTCAGAGACTGTCTACCTCCTCGTACGAAACTTTGCCCTTTGGCAAAGCTTCGTCCGGGTTCCTCTCTGCCGGGGCAGAGAGTTCGACAGATGAACAGTCTGGTCGACTGTTAATATTTAACAGTCCCCCCCCCACCTACGAGGGATGTATGTGGCACAAGGCCGAGTTTACCGTGGGTTCCCGCGCCCGTAAGTCGGCCAATAATATTCCCTTAGAACTCACATAAACGGGTTTAGGTCCTGTCTACCTCCCCGGACGAAACTTTAACTAAACTGAAGTACAAACGGAAAGATTTTAAAGTCGGAATTTTCGGACACGCCTGTGTCCTTTTTCATCGATACGAGAAAGTCGTGGGAATGTTGTTTGTTTCAGTTTTTTGTTCCTCGATGTAAGAAATTTGTTTCTGTTTTTTGTTCCTGTATGTAAGAAATTTGATTTTGGCCTCGTAGTTTGTCGGGATTAGGGTTGTGGAGGGTTTGTAGAAGGCTCTATCTGTGGAAAAAGTATTCTCTTAGTAAACCTGAATACCTGCTTAATTCTTTAATATATATATATATATATATATATATATATTATAAATTAATTTATTTAAAATATGGTTTAAAACCATATTTTAAATCAATTAATTTATATTAATGCTAAACTGCGTATATTTTGGCATCATGTTTTCATTAAGACATGTCTCAGTGAATAATTTAGATAAGATTTCTCTAAATTCTTCAATGAGACATGTGTTAATATATATATATATATATATATTTGTGTATTTAGGCAGCAATCCTTTGTTGCGGACACCCCGGAGGAGGGGGCGATGGCCCGGGCGCCCCCGAGTCGTAGATGAACGAATGTCACAGGGAGCCCGCCACATTTTTACTTTGTGATCTGACCAGCGGTTGGATGTTGCTGATGCGGACGCTCCGGTTGAGGGTTGATGCTCCAGTCGGGTCGACGGTTGATGAAGTGCGGCTGCTCCGGTCATGTCGACGGGCTTGCAGGGTGATGATTGCGGTTGCTCCGGTCGTGTCGACGGTTGACGATTGTTGATGAGTGTGGTTGCTCCGGTCCTGTCGACGGTTGGAGGGTGATGATTGCGTGGCTGCTCCGGTCGTGTCGACGGTTGGAGGTTGAAGTGAGTGCCGAAGAACCTTCTGTAAATAATTACTATCAAGTGTACGGGAAAGGTTTGTTGGTCGTCGCAGGTGGGCTTTGCTGGTTGTCAGGTTTGGGTAGCACTGTTGGTCGACTGGTCTGGTTATTGCTGCTGGTCGGCTGGTGATCGCTGTCGGTCGGCTGGTGATCGCTGCTGGTCGTGGATTTTGTTGTGGCTCTGCCGGATCGAGTCCAATCGAAACCTCCCGTAATAATTACTAACAATAGTGTGTACGGGGAAAGGTCGCGGACGACGTGCGGGCGGCCAGTAGGAGTGGCATGCCGAGAGTCAGAAATGTAGAGTGAGAGTGTGTGTGTTCCAACTAAAAATTGAGTGGAGATTTCTATGTGAAACTATCGGTGTAAAAACGCTTGGAGGTGTATTACGATTAGGTTCGTAACAACCGTGAACGAAAGAGGTAATCAGTTCATCTCCAAACGAAATTACAAGCGTGCAGTGATCATGGTGGAAAGGTCAAGGTTGAAAAATAATGCCGTTCTCTACCGCCTTTAGTGAGCGGCCGAAAGCGGCTGCGATACCTTCTTTCATGCACATTTCATTAAAAATGACTGACAAGGTGCTTTTATTTAGTTTTTTATATAATTTCTCGTGCGATCAAATATTATTAGATCGCACGAGAAATTATATAATAAACTAAATAAAAGCACCTTGTCAGTCATTTTTAATGAAATATATATATACATATATATATATATATATATATATACAGAGAGAGAGAGAGAGACAGAGAGAGAGAGAGAGAGAGAGAGAGAGAAAGAAAGAAAGAGAGGGAAAAAGAAAGAGAGAGAGATGTTTCCAATTATTTACTAAGATTAATTTACTTTTGACACCAGTATTGAATATGCAGTAAGTAAGGCTGAATGTTTATATAGACCAGTAAACATACCCACCACGTCAATTGATATTTGCGAACAGGAAATGTAACTATTA
This sequence comes from Acanthosepion esculentum, assembly GCA_964036315.1. Taxonomy (NCBI): domain Eukaryota; kingdom Metazoa; phylum Mollusca; class Cephalopoda; order Sepiida; family Sepiidae; genus Acanthosepion; species Acanthosepion esculentum. Next base: position 3,765,838 of record OZ038506.1, read on the forward strand.
CTTTTACTTTGATATTTATCAAGATAGATGGGGAGATAAGAGAGAGAGGGAGAGGGGGAGAAAGGGTGAGAGACAAGCGAGGGATAGAGAGAGAGAGAGAGCAAATATTTTAAAAAAAAAAAGAAAGAAAGAATGAATGCAAAGGATATTTATTTTTAAAAATTAACAAACAATCACTACCAGTTTATATCTGATTCAAGACAAACCAGTCAAGATGGCAGTGCAGATTAAGGTATAGTTTTTCTTTTTTTTAAGGTATGTGTTTGAATATTTGCATGAGAGGCAATCTTAACAGTGAAGTGAATTTCATTGTCCCGAAAACTGGGTTCAGGTCAAATGAAATTCACAGTCATGAAGAGAACATGTTGAAAGAATAATACACAAAAAATCTATACATCAAAATAATAGAGAAAACCCCAAACACAAAATGGGAAAACTCCTAAGTGACACGTTTCTTTCCGAGAATCGGCTTCTTCAGAATAATATTTTTTTTAGCGATGAAGTCACTTTATGTCTGGGCATGGAAGAGAAATATCGAAAACGCTAAAGATACAGGGACATTTAAATTATATATATATATATATATATATATATATATATATATATATATATATATATATATATATATATATATATATATATATATATTTTGAACGATAAAAATTATTAGAAAAATCAATTAAAATCTTCAGACACACTGGGTTGTAGATTAATATTCTTATGCTTTTATTATTATTATTTCATTTATATTCCTCGACTAGTTTCGACCAACATGGCCATCATCGGGAGAGAAAAAAATGTCTCTGCTTGCTATAGCAGTAAACTACAGAAATGAATGTCTTGTTGAAGAAAACGAACGTTTGTCTGTAGTTTTCATTTGTTTTTTTATTGTTTATTTATTTATCTTTTTAACATTCCTTGTGTTGGTCAAACAGTCTCTTTTAAGTTGTCATTTGAGATAAGAGCTATATTCCCTTCTTTTTTTTTTTCTTTTTTTTCTCCGGTCAGTTCAGCAGTTTATTTGTGTTTGGGGAGGGGATGGTAAGTGTGTTTGTGTGTGTGTGTTTGTGTGTGTGTGTTTGTGTTATTTAGTTTAGTGTGTGTGTTATTTAGTTGTTTAGTCTCTGGTAAGTGTGTGTGTGTGTGTGTGTGTGTGTGTGTGTGTGTGTGTGTGTGTGTGTGTGTGTGTGTGTGTTATTTGGTTTTTAAGGGAGTGAGTGAGTATATGTGTTAGCTTGTATATTGCTGTGGGTGTGTGTTATCATTTGGCTCATTAGGAAAGTGAGTGAGTATGTTGTGTGTGGGTGTGTGTATAGGTGTGAGGCCTCAACACCTCCGTAAGCCTGTCTTTTTTCTATGGGTATGGAATGTGGGTAGGTTTTGATTTGTAGGGTTATGTGTTGCTACTATCTATATTGTTTAATTTATGATTTAACCCGGCTGGAAACAGGGTTTGTAAACGTCGTATCCACTTATTTTCATGGAACTCTAAAATTCTTCTAGTGTTATCTGCTTTGGGCTTTTCTATTCTCTCAATTATGGTGAATTTGGCATGGGTTTTGAAATCGTGTTTTTCTATGCGGAAATGTTGTTCTACAGGTAATAATTTTTCATGGGGAGTCGACTTAATTCGATTGCGGTAATTATTGATTCTGTAGTGAAAGGGCCATTCAGATTTTCCTACATATTGTTTCTGGCATAGTGTGCATTCTAGGAGGTAAATTATGTTATGACTTCTACAGTTAGAGTCGTGATAGATTTTGTAAGTAGATTTAGTGACTGAGCTAGTGAATGAATTCGTGTGTGTGACGTGATTGCAACATAAACTTCTTTTGTTGTTACATGGTTGGGAAAATCCTGTTGTTTTTGTTGTTAGTTTATCCCGGATTACCTTGTCCCCTAAAATGCGGTTACTACCTTTTTTTTTTTTTTTTTTTTTTTTTTAAGCATATCACCCCGAGCAAGGCCGGTGGCCACTATCACGCAAGGGGTTACAGAAGGGTTGGAGGAAGAGCAGATAGGAGTGGTAAAGGAAGGGTTGTGGAGAAAGAGAAGGACGGAGGGCCGATCGAGGTGGGGAGGTTACGGGAGATATAGAGCGAGAGCAGATAGGAATGGAAGATGTCAGGAAGTGGATAGATCAAGGCAACTGGAGATGACGATTGACGCTACACTTAAACCGTTGGAGATTGTATTTGTCAGGGAAACAGTAACGGGGAAGGGAGTTCCATAGGCGAGATGTGCGAGACATGAAGCTATTGGAGTAGAAAAGACGTCTACACCTAACAGTTTATACGGTGAAGGGGTGGGAACGGGATGCCAGCCTCGTAGGACGCTTGAATTCACGAGGCTTAGGAACAAGTGAGAGCAACTCCTCAGAGCAATTACCGTGGAAGTACTTGTAGAAAAGGCAGAGTGATGCAACATTCCGTCTGTGAGAGAGCGACTGCAGACGAGATGACAGATCAGGGCCAATCACATTGCATATCCGTCTCTGGATCTTATCAAGAACCCCGAGGCAACACGCAGGGGCCCCAGACCATAAATGGCAGCAATACTCCATGCAAGGTCGAATGGTAGACTTATAGACCTGGAGGATGGATTCAGGGGAGAAGAATTTCCTGGCTCGGCACAGGGAACCTATGATTTCTTTTAGGTTCTTAGGTCGACGATATGCTAGAAGGCCGGGTTCCTTAAATAGTTTTTTTAGGTCTGGTTTGAGATGTAGTATTTCCCAGCGACTTTTGATTATTTGGGATAGTGGAGGCAGAGTGGGGTTGAAAGTGGTTACTAGAGGAATGCGGCTAGATTTAGTTTTAATCTTGTATATTAGGGTGTTTTCTCTAGGTGTGGAAATTGCTTTATTTATTTGTTCCCATATATATATATATAAAGACATTTATAATATAGATACAAGTATTTTAGCAAATGCTCTGTTTTATAATAAACAGTATTAAATAACATTTACCGGCCTGAATAAATACTTGTATCTATAAAAAGAACATTAAACATATTATAAATGTCTTTAAATAAATTGTCGGACTATGTCCAATTCAAATATATATATATATATATATATATATATATATATATATATATATATATATATATATATATATATATATATATATATATACATACATACATATATATATATATATATATACATATATATACGTATGTATATATATATATATATATACATATATATACGTATGTATATATATATATATATATATATATATATACGTATGTATATATATATATATATACATATATATACGTATGTATATATATATATATATATATATATATACATATATATACGTATGTGTATATATATATATATATATATATATATATATATATATATATATATATATATATATATATTATGCGCGGTACCTATTGGAAAGTGCTCAATATCAGTGATAGACCTGACATTATATGCATACAACTGAATTACATATATATGCAAGATATAAGAATATATTAGTTCAAAAGTAAAGCAGATATTTTCATATAGTGCTCAGTATTAAACATATTAAAATAATATTCATATAAAAAATAGAGCATTGATAATATTATATACAGTAAAGTTATTTAACTGTAAATATCAATTTTTGATGTTGTTACTCCATGAAGAATGGATAATTCTAAGAAACTTCGAAGTCGAGGTGACAACATCAAAAATTTATATTACAGTTGAATAACTTTCATGTTATGAAATGGACAAAGTACGACAATTATTTAAGAAGGCATTTTTTATATTTATACGTTCTTTTTATCGATATAAATATTTAAGTAAATGCTCTGTTTATAATAAACAGTATTAATGACATTTACTGGCCTGAATGTCCGAGAAATCTTCATAGAAAATATGCGTCCTCCGACAGGAATCGAACCTGTATCCTATACGGAACCGTCATATAGACTGACGTGCTTTACAGATTCAGCCACAGAGAATTGTAGTTTTAAAATAATAAAATCGACCTTGCTAACTGAGACTCTCCTCTGTGGCTCAATCGGTAAAGCACGTCAGGCGACATGATGGTTCCGTATAGGATACAGGTTCGATTCCTTTCGGAGGACGCATATTTTATATGAAAATGTCTCGGACATTCAGGCCGTTAAATGTTGTTAATACTGTTTGTTATAAACAGAGCATTTAATTAAATATTTGGATCTATAAAAAGAACGTATAAATATAAAAACTGTGTTAAAATAACTTTTATATATATAGCTCCTTCTCATACACACACACACACACACTTATGTACTTTGTAACACTCGCTATCTTATCAACGTTTGCTATTTTTCTATTGATAAACATTACAAATTAAATTAAGCATATCTGACTATGATTAAAGGATGAACAATTTTTGCGTTTTTTGACGTCATTCTGAAGTTAGTTTTGTTTTGACCAAATCTGTAAATTTATTTTGCTCATGTTAAGTTTCGGAAAAAACACTCTACAGTATATAAAAATTACTATTTTTTTAACCATAATATTGAGTTCAACTATTGAGACTCCAGAACTGTCTAAAATTTAATTAAAGAGTACAAAAAACTGTCAAAATACAGAAAATGGTTTCAATTGTGCTTAAAAATAATCATTTTTAACTTTCTATAACTAATAATGTAAGTATTTTGTTATTCTACAAATAAAATTATTTCTTGATAAGATGTTTTTATAATAATAAGAATATGAAAATATTTTTAAAAATTATCCTTTGTATTTATTATTTCTTTCTTTCTTTTAACTATTTGCTCTCTCTCTCTCTCTCTCTCACTCTCTCTCTCTCCAACCCTTCGCTTGTCTCTATATCTTCTCTCTCCCCTCTCTCTATATCCCCTCTCCCTCTCTATCCCCTCTCCCTCTCTATCCTATTCCCCCTTCTATCTCTCTTTACCTTCTCTCTCCGAATCGAATTTTAATTTCATTGGTATAGCGTAATGTCGGACCGAAACTTTCTCTCTTTGTTTGTTTGTCTATTTACAAAGGATTCTTATTATTCACTATATATCATTCCAACTTCAGGGATTGTATCATAACTGACAGATGTTGTAAAATGAAAATTAATTTGAGCGTTATATAGAGTTATCTCCCCTGTATGATTTTTCATGTTTCACATTTGAATAACGATTCTTTTTTTAATTTTAAGACAAATAAAGACGGCAAAGATATTTGTTTTGAAAAATATCAATATTTCATTCTTTCTTTATGAATGCTTGTTCATTTTATCGATTTTTCATTTTATAATTCTGAGTATTTTCTTCTTCTTTTCTTCTTCTTTTCTTCTTTTTCTTTTCTTCTTTTCTTTTTTCGTTTCTTCTTCTTCTTCTTCTTCTTCTTCTTCTTCTTCTTCTTCTTCTTCTTCTTCTATGTGCCGTGTACCTTCAGAACGTGGGAGATCATGGATCTCCACAATTTCCCATTTTTATAGTTCTTATATTTCTCTAATTTCTGTTCTGTCAATCACTTCTACAAGCTCGTTAGGCAGGGGAAATGCGCTGCTTTTTACAGTTCCCCCACGCATCCTTCATATCCTGTGAGTATCATATTTTCTAAGCTCTCTTTCCTCATTATCTGCCCTAGAAACTTCAACTGTTTTCTGATTCTGAGTACGAGCGACGTTTTTGTTTACATTTTCTACGTCGTTGCTCACATATTCAGTCCGTGGTATTCTCAGCATCCTTCTGTAGAACCACAATTCTTTTGCCTCTAATCTTTTCTTCATTTGTGATGAGATTATCAAGTATTCACCGCTATATAGAAGAACCAATATTACATAACAGTTCAGCACTTTTTTCTTTGTTTCTAATGAAATTTTCATGTTTCTTAATACTTAACTAGGCTTTTTCCAAGGCATCTTTCTCGGATTTCAGTGTCAAAATTTCCGTAGTCTGATAAAACAATTCCTAGATATTTAAATTTTGTACTTCCTTCATTTTGGTATTTCCAATTTGTAATTTGTATCTTTGTAATCTGTTTCTTTTGCTGATAGCAATACATTCCATTCTGTCTTCTAACATGCTTCATAGTTAGTCCTTTCTTGAGGCTTTCCTTTTCTACTTCCTGTAAGAGTTTCTGTAGTTTTTTTTCTGTGTTTGTTGTCATATGTATATCTAATGTTGTTAAGATTGCGTCCGCGAATAATAAATACTGGACTTCTAATTGTCTAAGTATTGGTTCCCTACAAAGGTTGAATAAGTCTAGTGAGCAGATACATCCTTGCTCCTTTCTATTTTTGTGTATTTAGGTCCGCTGCTAAGAAATTTGGTTCACTGTGTCGTGCAAGACAGATTTCTCTCCAGAATCTATCTTACATATCTATAAGTCTGACATTCGTCTATGCTTAGAATATTGCTGCCACATATGTTCTGTGGTTCCTGCTATTTATCTTGAGCTCCTTGATAAAATCCAAGGAAGAATCAGCAACATTAATGGTCTTGATCTGGCGGCTCAGCTTCAATCACTTGTCCACCGCCGTAAGGTTGCCTCTCTGTGTCTTTTCTATAAATATTTCATGGTAATTGTTCGGACCAGGTCTTTGCTATGGTACATAGACTTTTTAAATTTAAACGCAGTACTAGACTGGCGTCGAGATCTCATCAATTTACAATTGATCTGGCGAGATGTAGCCATAAATTCTATGATAACATTTTCTTTTCTCGCACTTTTGTATGTGGAACTTCCATCCGGCTCCATGCTTTCCAGCCAACTTTAATCTGAAAAAAAGTAGATAGACAGATAGATAGATAGATAGATAAAGATAGGTAGATAGATATACAGGGTGCTTGAAAACGTAACACCCTGGAAATTTTTTCTTTGGGGTTGATTAAAGGAGAAAGTCTGCTATGCTAACGCAAGACTTTGGAAGAACTTGATAGGACGAATACAAGAAGTTATGTCTTCTAAACCGGATGAAATCAGTTGACGTAATTCTTGGGCGGCTCGTGAAGCTGGTAACGACATCTGGTGCCTATATCGAATTTTAAACAAAACCTCACGCTAAACGCTTTCCTCTCGTATCCATTTCTTGTAAAAATTATAGTTAATAGATAAATTATAAGTATTTTAAAATGAGAAGTTACTTTCCAATCTCCCTGTAGATAGATAGATAGATAGATAGATAGATAGATAGATAGATAGATAGATAGATAGATAGATATGTACAGACTGAAACAGATTATAATGCGTACTCGTCGATCTGTCGGTCCCTATATCAGCGCTACCAAAAACATAATATTCTTGAGGTCGTAATTTTGGCGGCTAACTCATATCAACATCAGTAAGCTGAAAGTTAACCAGAATTTACGGAGAGTTTGCCCGATTTCAAAGAACAAACCAGCAAACTCTGTTGTTAACTACAAGGGGTTACAGAAGGTTTGGAGGAAGAGCAGATAGGAGTGGTAAAGGAGAGGATGTGGAGAAAGATAGTGGATCGATCAAGGCAAGGGGGTTACAGAAGATTTGGAGCGAGAGCAGATAGGAATGAAAGGTGAAAGGATGTGGAGAAGGGAAGTGGATAGATCAAGGCAACTGGAGATGTCGATTGACGTTACACTTAAATAGTTGGAGATTGTATTTGTCAGGGAAACAGGAATAAGGAAGGGAGTTCCACAGGCGAGATGTGCGAGACATGAAGCTATTGGAGTAGAAGAGACGTCTACATCTAACAGTTTCAACGGTGAAGGGGTGGGAACGGGATGCCAGCCTCGTAGGACGTTTAAATTCATGAGGTCTAGGAACCAGCGAAAGCAGCTCCTCGGAGCAATTACCGTGAAAGTATTTGTAAAAAAGACAGAGCGAGGCAACGTCGCGTCTGTGAGAGAGCGACTGCAGACGAGATGACAGATCAGGGCCAGTTACATTGCATATCCGTCTCTGGATCTTATTAAGAACCCTGAGACAAACAGCAGGGGCTCCAGACCATATATGGCAGCAATACTCCATAAGAGTAAAGTGTTATTAATGTAGCCTGGTTGACTTGTCAGCAAAAGGTGCAGTCCAAAGTGCGAATTGCAAATCGGGAATATCAAAATCAAACAGGTGCGGAAATTTAAATATTTGGGAAATGTTTTAAGAGCGGACTGAAATAAGTAAGACTTAGATCCGAAGGCGTATTTGGATGGCCAAAGGTGCCTTCCAAAACCTAAGCAGAGTACTAAGAAATAGAAAATCTTCGCTAGAAACAAGGAAAAGAGTACTGAACTTTAACGTGATATGGATCCTCCTATATGGCAGTGAGAGCTGGACAATCTGTCCTAGAGGCACACGGCACATAAAGAAAAATAATTCGTAGTAAAGTGAGAGATATTGATCCTAGCATTGTAGTTTTGTCTCTTTAAGCTTGTGTCTGTGTGTTTGTTAGTGGCAAAAGTTGCAGCACTGAAAGTGGGGAACGATTTAGAAGAGATCTCTACTGTCTTCTTCTGTCTGTTATTGCGGCCGTGTCTGGCTGATGTAGCAATATGATTCAGCTATTTTGTTAAATTGAAAAACAGCGTGACCTGTCGCACAACTCGATACGGAACATTTACATTCGACCGATGGTTATCAGTAATTGGAGTCAACTTCAAAGTACAAGAGCAAGAGGCTCAGGCTGAGAGAAAGTGACGGAAGGAAGATTAATTACTGTTTTAGACGAAGATGACAAGACAAAGAAAACTGCTGGCTATGGAAATGGCCATCCTACGCAAAGGAAAACAGAAGGAACGAAGTAGGCCTCGCAGAACGGACATAAACGACGGCCGCTGAACTGCGTACCCTCTCACTTGCACCTCAACCCTAATTCGCTTGCTTATAGTATTAAGCTACTACCTAAGAATAGAATTTGGTTTACTGCTAGAAATAGTTTAGTGGGAAAAAATGATGCATGAAAGAACTTATTGTTGTTTATATTACTTTTTCTTTTTTGTGTGTTTAATTTACAAGTAAATTAGAGGAATGGGGAAAAGGAGGAATGTGACATTATTTAAATGTCGCTGGTAGTAGTTGGACGGAATGTGACATCGAATTAAGAAAAGGGTTCATGTGAGAACCCCGGATAGAAATGGAGCATTAGAAAGGCTGCAATGTGGAAATTATTGAAGTGAAAACATCGGGAAAATGATGATGAAGCATGATTTCCCTGACAGCAGAGAATATTATTTAAAATCCAAAAATATAAAACAATGAGATTTGAAATCAGTTGTTTTGGAAAATGAGATTTCATATTTATTTGTTAAACTGGAATAAATCCGTTTAGCAGATTTGAAATTGTTTTTGGTTTTATAAGAACAGCGTTGCAGACAATATTTGGGTCGTTTGGAAATGTAAACAATTGGTGATTGTTTTGAAAATTGGCAAAAGAATTTGTCGAGTCCAAGAAAGTATTGTTTGGAGAAAGGGAAGGATTTCTAAAAACAGTGTGAATTCTTTGCTGATGTGGAATAAATTTTTATATACAAAAATGAATTCGGAAACAATAAATGTAGAGTAACAAAGGAATGTATAAACAAAAGTTATATAGCTTTAAATAGTTGACACATTATCGAGAGTCAGCTGTTGTCAATCCAAGGTTGAGGAAAATGAATATTAATGAATCTGGAGGCGTGGTCAGAGTTCTGCAAGATGCATATAAACCGTACATTACTTGAAGCATGGGGAGATTTGTAGCGTAGAGTTGGAGCAATCACAGTTGAGCGAGAAGCGACTCGAGGGCACTCTAGCCTGGCGATGGGCCGGAGATGCCTGAAGATGCCGGAAATAGTTACGTGTCCTGCTGTCGATGAGAATTTCCTATCAAAGTATTGCTGACCTCGAGCCGGACAAGAGAATGGCTGACGTAGAGAATTGATGGCTCAAAGTCCCGAAAACCTGACATCTCGTGTGAATGTTTAGCCCACTCCAAGTGTAAAACAGAAGATCATCTCTTGCCACTAGTTTCCACGGGAAGGTTTCATTTTGTGTAACAACCCTTATATAAAACCAATTGAAAATTAACCTAGCAACTTTCTTCGTCATTTATTATAATTTGCATTCTTACCAGCGGTACCGTTGTACTTTGGTTCTCATTGCACGGTTTCGCCAACTCGATTCAGCGCTTAAGTGCGGACGAAAGTTCGATCTTCACTACACTAGGATCAATCAAGCACAACGTGGGACAGTGTATATGAAGAAACGAAGTGGTCAAGAGATAGCCATCAGTTGACCGGGGCCAGTACTGACCAGCGTGGGAAAGACCCCGGATTGAGTCGGGCCGACCGTGTTTTCCCATCATGCAGTTGTGGAATCGTCCATGTTATTTTAACACCCCTGATGTGGGAACAATCTATTCTTTACACCCACGTAAAATAAAGCTTATCCAATGAAAACTTCATATTTCCGATCAGAGAATTCTATTAGCTTACAGCTCGAAAATTTGAAAGCTCACGTGAAAATAAGTAAATTGCGCCAAAATCCTCGGAGCCGATTTTGATACCCGAGAACTTATAAAAGGAAGATTTTTGACTGACCAACTCAGCGGATCGAACAGAGAGAGATGCCAGACTAAGCTACGCTACTCGAAACAATAACTTTCCCGTGCAAAAAGAACATCACTGACTCAACGACATCTGGCTCGAATAATCCTCTGTAACCAAGAAATATTTCCGAACTTTAAACAAACTTTGCTTACGTAAAGTGAACAAGAAAATATTCACTACTAAATAAGTAAAAGTACTACGATCGAACTAAAACCTTAACTACAGTTAAGGGTGCGCAACTTCAGTTGACTTAACCAAAAGAACAGTACGTAAATAATTGCATACACATTCATGTTGAACCTTAAATGAACAATTAATTTACCGAAAACTCAATCTAACATAACTTTGTAATATTACACGTATGTATTGAAACACTCGAACAATCCGGATATTATAATACAAAACAACATTAAACACACCAACTTTTTGACAACACAAAAACATCATTGTAAATATTGTTTAATTGTATAAATGTGCGTATTATTTGAATTGAATTATTGCCTTGTTGTGTTTCATATTTTAAACATTTTTATTGTTGAGGATGAATGTCAAGAACACACCAGCCTAACAACCAAAATCCTTCTGATAATTTCTAACACTCTAGATAAAGAAACTTAATACATTCTACTCGTCCCCAACGCAGTAAAACGCTGAACCACGGTTCCCGTGTTCAATCATTCAGTAAAAATAAAATGAATCAGAGTTACTAATGTGTTTTATCTAATCATGCAATGAAACGTTGAACCAGTGTTACCACACTGCTATAAGATAAAGATTAATCTTGGATTTTTATCAATACAAGTCGTTCCTTTGTCACATATAAGTAGAATTTTACTTTATTTCAATCATTAAAGTATGTGTGCATGTGTGCGTGTGTAAAGACCAACGGAAAGTTTTGTTTACATTTTTTTAATTTTTTCAGTCTTTCTACAGAAACACACCACTCCAAGAAATAATCATTTGTTAATTATTTTCTCATATATTACTCTTGATTAAGTACTCCAGATCTTATATATTACTCTTGATTAAGTACTCCAGATCTCGACTATCAAAAAAGATCTAAATTTTAAGATGGCGTTCAGTTTTCTATGCAAATTCATTGTAAATTGCGAAGTAAAAAGAAAAAAAGATAAGGTGAAATAAATAATAATAATAATAATAATAAAGGAAAAATGTATGTAAAAATCTTCTTTAAATTCAAATTTCGCCGCTGTTTTGAAATTTTGATTGTAACCATTTTTTAAACACAACAGAGATAAAAAATAAGAACACGTATGCATTAAATACCTTAATTCCCCATGTATAATATCCCTCCATCCATAATACGCACACCTAAAATTATGCTGAAAGTGTGAGAAAATACTTCTACTCATGCATAATACGCACCCTTTGTTTGTTAATCAAACCCTATAAATTGTACCCCTCCAATTTCATTACGGCCAGCGTTTCCTACTCCTATTTTTTTTAAAAATGGTATTAAATATAATAATATTATTCTAATTTAGTTTTATGATAATTCTTATTTTATTTTACAGCAATTTTTTAAAGATTTTTTGTAGCTGTGCATAATACGCACTCCTGATTTTGCTTAGTATTTTTTTAGAAAAATGCGCATTGTACATGAGGAATTACGGTAATATAATATTAAGTTTCATTATTGAGTTGATTCATTTACATATGAAGTCACAAAGACTATAAACGGATACAGCTATTTCCCATGAGCCAGTTTAGTGCATACTACTTCCCATGAGTCAGTAACACTACACTACAATGTCGTCGCCAATATCTAAAGAGCCGAACAATCAATTATCACTGGATAATTATGAATACGCACATGCGTGGCTTAGGATGCTTGCAGCTAAAGCTAGAACAAAAAATCTGAAAGATTTAAAATAAGTTGGAGGAGAAAACCAAATAACGAATCTCTTCCAGGTCATTAGAAATGTATCAGCAATTGTACACCCAAGACAGTTGAAGAAAATGACGTTGACAATATAACTCAACTAATAGTGAAAAACATAACACCCAAGAAAAACCTAGTGAATACAGAGAGAGCTAAGTTTATGAATATTTCTTAAAAAGTGAATGAGCCGGTTATTGAATATGTTCTTATTGGTAAATGGCCTTCAAAATGAGGAGTATCAGCAAATGACTAATGCATTTACAACTGGGAAAGTTGTCCTTAGAACAGAGTGTCAAATCAGGAATTAATTGGAAAATTTAGTTGAACAAAAATTACGGATCTCGTAGAGGAAATGGACATATACGCAATAAAGAAAAAAGGTAAAATAATGTGTACCTTTTGTGGATATGAACATCAGAGAAAAACAAAAATGTCCAGCATATAAAAAAAAACGAGAAAAGTGTTTCAAAATAAATCATTTTAAATGCATGTGTAAATCTAAAAAGAAAAACATAGAGACGGTCCAACAAAATGAAGAGGAAATAAGTATGGACATCTTTTTGTCGAAAAGAAAATTCTACTTGGACGAGTTCCACCAGGAGGGAGAAAATGGGCCTCATTGTTAGTAATTTTAAGAAAGAAAAATGGAGATTTGTGTATTTGTGGTGACTACAAAATAGATGTAAACCACAAAATATGTGCTGACTCTTATCCTATCCACAATGTAGAATTGGCTTTGAACTCCCTTTGTGGGTATGAAAATATTTGAAATCAGTTGGAGGTGAAAACCAAATAACTGATCGCTTCTTGGCAATTTATTGGTTGTGAGGCCATTATAAAAGATTTAGAATAAGTTGGAGGAGAAAACCAAATAACGAATCTCTTCCAGGTCATTAGAAAAGTATCAGCAATTGCACACCCAAGACAGTTGAAGGAAATGACGTTTGACAATATAAGTCGACTAATAGTGAAAAACATAGCACCCAAGAAAAAAACTAGTGAATGCAGAGAGAGTTAAGTTTATGAATATTTCTTAAAAAGTGAATGAAGCAGTTATCGAATATGTTCTTCGTTTGAAACAGGTCGCTAAATATAATGAATCTGAGAAACTGGTATCGGAAAACCAATCGAAGAGGTTTTGATCCAAAGGAAATTGGTGTGACACCTGTCCTTTGTGAGGTCACGACGCCAATATGTGACGCCGGTCCTTTGTCACGACGCCAATATGTGACGGGCTAACCCTGGGACATCGGTTGAAGTCTTGTTGGGTTCTAGCACCAACTTGTCGTACGCGGCTCGCTTCCAACGCCTGGTCACCGAAGCAACTGCTTTGATCTCAATTCAACCTACCCACGTTGTGATTTGATCTTAGGTTGACGAGATCAATCAAACGTCGGGCCGTAGTGCCAGCCGAATCCGGGTCAAGGTGATACTGCACAATAAATGTAGACAAAAAAAAAACAAAAGCACAAACAACAACTTCAAGGCGAGCGACTGGTGAGGAATAGTGATTAATTTTATGTCGATTTGTTGAGTTACAGGAGTGCGTCACTCTCTTTCTCTCCCAGCCCGAAGAAAAAAAATGTGGATTGTAACACTTTTGCGTTCTTAGCTAGCTCTGGATATCTGGGTTGTTTTTCAATAAAGCCGGCTCTGGTGGAAAATATAAGTCAGACTTCTATAATTTGTTCTTAGTTAGAAGTCTAAGTCGGAAACTTGCTTTGGTGGAAAATCTAAAGTCGGACTTCAATAAATTTGTTCTTGGTTAGAAGTCTAAGTCGGAAACTTTCTTTGGTGTCTTGGGCTCGCCTGGATCTCTCTGCTTCTCGAACTGCACTCTGCTTGGACTGCACTGCCAAAAACTAACTGCCAAACTTCACTCTCAAACGCCCGAAGACGTTTGCTTATATGGACGCCGATCAAACCCGGCGTGGGTCGGACGTGGTGTGGCCACCACGTTGATTTCAAATCCCCACTAAGGATTTTCTTTGTTTTCGGTCAGAAATATTTATCATTTTCCATTTTTGGAAATCTTCTTCCACTCCCACCCTCTTCTGCTCTCATATGGGTATCTCACCATACTTTAGAGGGCGTCAACGGTTTTCCCACTTCCTCGCAGCAACATCTCATACCTATCCTCTCAATGGGCGGTGGCGGGCCTCCTCCCTGCGTCACATGATCACCTCCGCCTGCCTATTCGGCCAATAGGGGTCAAAATAGTGTCAATGTGATAATCTCAATTTTTATCCAGCGTCACGGCATATGGAATTCTTCAATTGGAATTTTGGCGAAATTGAGTTAATTAAAAAAAAATCCAATAACATGGCTTTTGTTATCACAAACGAATTTCAACAGAACACAGATGTCTTGTCCAACCGACATCTCCTTGACTCAAGGTTGGGCTTTGTGTGCGGTCGACAGATGACCTATTAAATCCTTTCCCGATAATATAAGTTTTGGCTATCATGACACAGTTAATGTTTTATCTGCCCAAAAACTCTGGGATTCATCAACTATTTTTTACGACACTGACCATCAGAATTTTCGCCATCCCGTTATCAAAATAACATCGCTTTGTGGGTGGCTTTTTTTTTCTTTATCATCTAAGTTGTTAAGTCTTGTCCCTCTCTTTCTTTCTTTTCTTTCTCTTTTTCCTTCCTTTGTTTGGGGTTGAACTCTATTCGAGCCTTCTGGCTCCGAAGCCAATCTTCTCCTAAGATTGCTTCTGTACACAGGTTGGGGGTTACGTAAAAATTTTGGGTGCTTCTTAATTTCCCAATCCTCACAGGGAGCATCGCCATCCCTTTTATCTCCAGGGGGGGGCTCCATCTGCTTGCGTGACCTCTATGTCCGCTTCCCGTAACCTACTCTTCCGTTTCACCCGCCTGTATGCTTCCTCTTTCAGCACTGAAACAGATGTTCCTGTGTCTATCAAGGCTTTCACTGCCCTACCCCCTATCTCTGCCCCACACGACAGCTCCCTCTCTTGCGTCAGCGAAGAGAACACTTGGGCTTTCCTCTTCCTGCGTCATCCCAGCCATAGGCGCCGGTAGCAACAAACTACCTTCGCTATTCTCACGTGGGGGAGTTCTGCGTTTTCTGCACCTGGGCGGTCCCGACTGGACCTCTCCCAGTCTCTTGTGGCTGTTTCTAAAGGCACAATTCCTCTTCAGGTGCCCTGGTCTTCTGCAAAACCAGCACCTTCTCGTTGGGCAGTTAACCGCAAAGTGGCCCACCTGAACACACACCCAACATTTCACGCTTCTTCTCTTTAACTGGGCCACCCACCCTCTGGGTTCTGGTGGGACCTGTCCTCTACCTGGGTGGCTCTCCTGTCCACATGTGCAGAGTTTTATATTTACTCTTTTCAACTGGGCCACCCTCCCTCTTATTTCCGGGGTGGCCCGCTGGCTTTTCCCTGGTTCTGTCTTACGGGCTCAGCCTCTCTCTTAATTCTGGGGTGATCTTTTCTTAATCCGCACCACTTAGCTAGGTGTCCCTTCTTCCCACACCCAGTACATCTATCTTGTTCGAAGTCGGGAGGCAATCCCCACTTCGTCGGGCAGTCCGCCGCTCTGTGGTTTTCATATCCACATGTCCAACAGACTAGCCCGTATCGATCCGGCGTGGGCTTATAAAACCCATGCCTTGTCGACCAAGCCCTTCTTGTGGGATCCTCTTCCCACACCTCAGGCTCTTCCACCTCTAGGCTGACCCCACGACTCCACGCGGGGGCTCTACCTCTTACCCCCTTTCTTCCGACCCCTCGACTTATTTCCTGTATTTTCCCACCTTTCTTAACCTCCTCCCAGACTCCCTGGCTCTCTTTGGTCAGCGTTACTGCTGCCGACAACCCTAACGGTCCTTCCTTCAAGACATCGTGGCGAATACGCTCGTCACTGAGCGCTTCCACATACAGGTCGGCCAACTGGGCCTGCATCACAGCGTTATTCCTCACAACTTCTGGGAAGGCTAATGACGACAGCTTTTCCGCTCGGGTCCCCAATTCTCCAGGGGTCTCATCCTGCAGATGCGTCAACTTCAAGAGGGCCCTCATGGCCTCTATCGCTGACCCTTCGTCAGCGAATTCCCTAGTTAATAGTTCTTTCAACCTTTCCCATGATAAGTGGGGCTCACTAGTCAGAGCCCCTCTACGAACTCAGACGCCTTCTCTGTCGTGGCACTATATGCCAGATAAAGGGTTTCTACGTCCGAGAGTCCGTAAATTACTCGGCTCTTCTCTAGAATTGCCAGCCAGTTTTTAAAATCCCCTTTACTACCATCAAACGCCGGGACCCTTGGTCCACCCAATAATCCTCTCAAGTCTGCTGGCAATTCCTGTCTAGCCCCATCCTCCTCTACGTCTACTCTATCCGACTCATAGTCAGACATATTTAAAACGACAAGAAAAAGGAATCAAAGTTAGAGCAGCAACAATCGAAAATGGGAGATAAACCGAAAGAAATGTCCTACCTGACAGACGATTTCCAATTCGTTCTTCTCGGCTTCTGGGCTGTCGTATTGGAGGGTCTGAACCGTATGGTTACAATTAACCAAAGTCCTTTGGCTCCCACTCTAGTTTTCCTCAGTTTGTGTACTTGAGACGCCGAGCGTTGTTCAACTCGAAACTTTCTGCAACTCTTGTGGCGGTGGTCGCTCTAGGGTCTGATCCTGGTTATCACGGCACCATTTGTGACACCCGACTTTTTGGTCAGGACGCCAAATGTGACGTCGGTCCTTTGTGATGGGCTAACCCTGGGACATCGGTTGAAGTCTTGTTGGGTTCTAGCACCAACTTGTCGTACCCGGCTCGCTTCCAACGCCTGGTCACCGAAGCAACTGCTTTGATCTCGATTCAACCTACCCACGTTGTGATTTGATCTTAGGTTGACGAGATCAATCAAACGTCGGGCCGTAGTGCCAGCCGAATCCGGGTCAAGGTGATACTGCACAATAAATGTAGACAAAAAAAACAAAAGCACAAACAACAACTTCAAGGCGAGCGACTGGTGAGGAATAGTGATTAATTTTATGTCGGTTTGTTGAGTTACAGGAGTGCGTCTCTCTCTTTCTCTCCCAGCCCGAAGAAAACAAAATGTGGATTGTAACACTTTTGTGTTCTTAGCTATCTTTCTGGATATCTGGGTTGTTTTGTCAATAAAGTCGGCTCTGGTGGAAAATATAAGTCAGACCTCTATAATTTGTTCTTGGTTAGAAGTCTAAGTCGGAAGGCATGGAATCGTGCGGTCACCTGTGCGAGGCGTTATCTTCCGAGTTCCCTTGTCTCTTGGGCTCGACTGGATCTCTCTGCGAACTGCACTGCTCTTGGACTGCACTGCCAAAAACTAACTTCACTCTCACTAAAACACCCGAAGACGTTTGCTTATATGGACGCCGATCAAACCCGGCGTGGGTCGGACGTGGTGTGGCCACCACGTTGATTTCAAATCCCCAATAAGGATTTTCTTTGTTTTCGGTCAAAAACACTTATCATTTTCCATTTTTGGAAATCTTCTTCCACTCCCACCCTCTTCTGCTCTCACATGGGTATCTCACCACACTTTAGAGGGCGTCAACGGTTTTCCCACTTCCTCGCAGCAACATCTCATACCTATCCTCTCAATGGGCGGTGGCGGGCCTCCTCCCTGCGTCACATGATCACGTCCGCCTGGCTATTCGGCCAATAGGCGTCAAAACAGTGTGAATCTGATAATCTCAATTTCTATCCAACTTCACGGCATATGGAATTCCTCAATCAAGTTTTTCGCCAACATTAAGTGGACGGAATTTTGGCGAAATTGGGTTAATTAAAAATAAATCCAATAACATGGCTTTTGTTATCACAAACGAATTTCAACAGAACACAGATGTCTTGTCCAACCGACATCTCCCCAGCCCAGGGCCGGGCCCTGTGTGCGGTCGACAGATGACCTATTAAATCCTTTCCCGATAATATAAGTTCGTCATCTTGACACAGTTAATGTTTTATCTGCCCAAAAAACTCTGGGATTCATCAACTAATTTTTACGACAATGAGCATCAGAATTTTCGCCGTCCCTGTTATCAAAACAACATCGCTTTGTGGGGGGCCTTTTTCCTTATCATCTAAGTTGTTAAATCTTGTCCCTCTGTTTCTTTCTTTTCTTTCTCTTTTTCCTTCCTTTGTCCTCGCAGAGAATTCTCATCATTCTCTGATAATACTGTTGTCACTATAACACAGTCAATGGGTATCCATTCAAAACACTTTTCACCGATCCCTTGTTTTGGGAAAATAACAAAACAAAAAGAATATCGCTCAGTATGTCTTTCGTTCTATCTATCGGTTTAAGTTATCGCTCAGTGTGTCTTTCGTTCTATCTATCGGTTTAAGTAATCCCCGTAATTAACTTCTGTGGTTAATTAATTAGTTAATTAACCTTCTGTTTCTAAATAGTGTTACAGGTATCTCACCATATTTTAGAGGGCGTCAACGGTTTTCCCACTTCCTCGCAGCAACATCTCATACCTATCCTCTCAATGGGCGGTGGCAGGCCTCCTCCCTGCGTCACATGATCACCTCCGCCTGCCTATTCGGCCAATAGGCGTCAAAATAGTGTCAATGTGATAATCTCAATTTTTATCCAGCGTCACGGCATATGGAATTCTTCAATTGGAATTTTGGCGAAATTGAGTTAATTAAAAAAAAATCCAATAACATGGCTTTTGTTATCACAAACGAATTTCAACAGAACACAGATGTCTTGTCCAACCGACATCTCCTTGACTCAAGGTTGGGCTTTGTGTGCGGTCGACAGATGACCTATTAAATCCTTTCCCGATAATATAAGTTTTGGCTATCATGACACAGTTAATGTTTTATCTGCCCAAAAACTCTGGGATTCATCAACTATTTTTTACGACACTGACCATCAGAATTTTCGCCATCCCGTTATCAAAATAACATCGCTTTGTGGGTGGCTTTTTTTTTTCTTTATCATCTAAGTTGTTAAGTCTTGTCCCTCTCTTTCTTTCTTTTCTTTCTCTTTTTCCTTCCTTTGTTTGGGGAAAATAACAAAACAAAAAGAATATCGCTCAGTATGTCTTTCGTTCTATCTATCGGTTTAAGTTATTGCTCAGTATGTCTTTCGTTCTATCTATCGGTTTAAGTAATCCCCGTAATTAACTTCTGTGGTTAATTAATTGGTTAATTAACCTGCCGTTGCTAAATAGTGTTACATTGGTAAACGGCCCTCAAAATGAGGAGTATCAGCATTTTTAAAGCATTTCACCCCAAGCAAAGCGGGAGTACCACCAGCACGCAAGGGGTTACAGAGAGTGAGAGCAAGAGTAAAGGCGGATTGTTTGAGGAAAGGATATACAGAATGACAGGGATCAGGATCAAGGCATCAGAAAATGTCGATTGACATTACATTTGAA
Source organism: Acanthosepion esculentum (assembly GCA_964036315.1). Taxonomy (NCBI): domain Eukaryota; kingdom Metazoa; phylum Mollusca; class Cephalopoda; order Sepiida; family Sepiidae; genus Acanthosepion; species Acanthosepion esculentum. Next base: position 3,785,669 of record OZ038506.1, read on the forward strand.
GATTATAGCTATCAGGGAAGCAAGTAAGAGGAAGGTATTTCTACTGTCAAGAAGTGCGAGAGAAGATGCTGTTGGAGTAGAAGAAGCGGTTACATTTAACTGTTTCGACAGTGAAAGGGTGGGACCGAGATGCCAACCTAGTAGCACGATTAAATCCATGCAGTTGGGGTAACAGTGAAAGTAGCTCGTACAGTAAGTACAGTTGCCATGAAAATATTTGTAGAAAAGAGAGAGGGAAGCCGCACTGTGTCTGTGACTATAGACGAGATGCCAGATCAGGACCTATCACATTGCATATCTGCTTCTTGATTTTGTTCAGTACCTCGAGATGAACAGCGGGGGCACCAGACCATATATTGCAATAATATTCCAGGCATGGACATATGGTAGATGTTTTACTCAGGATGGACAAAAAACAACTTCTGGCACGACACAGAGAACCAACTTAGCCACAGGAATATTTGTTGGCGCTTTTCGCTGTTGTCTTTCGTCACTTAGCCCAGTCAATAGGACTGATTTTTAAATTTCTGATACCGCTCTGGCACAAATATCACCAGTTATTTCTATCCAGGGCAACTCGCTCAAAGTTAGTATGAGGCACATTGACAACTGAGAGGGTCACTCTTTAGCTTGTCTTTATACCTGAGCGATGGCCATCCAACAATCATTTGTCCAATGTCAATCTGGTTATGTATGAGGACCTTAGGTATTTTGTCATCACTCACCCTTGCAACATGACCAGCCCAGCGAAATTGTGACATCAAATTCGAATGAAAGACAAACCTGTGCTTAAATGCACTGGAAATTTTAAGAAAAAGTAAATAAATAATTTTATCTGATCAAACAACCAGAATGTGCTTTTTCTTTTTTGTTTGTACTGAAGCTGTTAACATCTGCTGGAT
>OZ038506.1:3791570-3836570 GCA_964036315.1 Acanthosepion esculentum
TCCCCCTCAGTCCCTTAATCCTTCAACAGGGGTCTATCTACCCTGGCTATAAATACTGGCTGACCCTTCGTCTCTCTCTCTTTTTCGACTTAGGGCTTGGGCCGCCACCTCGCGTGGAGACGAGGTAAAATCTGTCTTTTCGACTTAGGTCTTGGGCCGACACAGCGCGTGGAGACGAGGTAAAATCTCTCTTTTTCCACTTAGGCCAATATGTGACCTCTCACAAATACAGCGTTTCCCAAATTCTAGGAACACGCTAAGAACAATACACGTACGTACGAACACTCACAACACACACAAATAATTTCTCCATACAAACACTATGTAACTGTTCATGTCTTTGTGTAACTTGTTATTAATATATATTCGTTTACACATGTATAACGGTCTTGTTTGTTTTCTTTGTCTTCTTTGGACTTAATTAAAGTCCAACATTCTCATGTAGCTGGACCGGCTAGCAGGGAAATTTTAACCTTCTGATATCTCTTTACATCTTCACCCGCACGGTCCGCTACACCCTTTACGCCATATATCAGAATGTCAATACCTCCTTTCGAAGATTGCACGACTTAAAAGTTGCATTACAAGTAATCTGTATATATTGTTGATAATCTTCATTAGTTCCCTTATTAGTATATCGGTATTTTATTTTATTTTATTTTATTTATTTATTTTATTATTTTTTTTCAGAGGAGATTTACAAATTTAATAGCAAAGAAAATGTTGATGGAATTTTACATTTGAATTCAATTCAGTAATTGAATCTAATTCAGTAAATACAGTAATTTGTTTTCATTCATAACTAATTATTAGATAAATAACCTGAATCAATCTTCAATAAACAAAAAGTTCAGTAGAATACTTGAGATTGTAATACAATAAACAAAATTCTGTATGAAAAGTAAAAGATTTCCTTTGAAACCTACTCCGCAGGGAACAAAAGCCGGTTGAGAACCACTGGATTAAGTAATGTGAATTAATCGTATTTCATTTGCATTTCAGAATTTCTACTGTAATTCCTCAATCAACTTTATTCAAAATCTTCCGAGGAACATGCTCGAAGAAAGAATGATCATTCCTTCAGGTGTGTAATTTTCTTCTTAATAAAACATCTTTTTAAAACTACAAAAAAAAAAGAATTTTAAATAGGTAACAGAAGGTTAGTATCGCATCTCAAACAAAGGGAGATAATCGCCTTTTGCAACCCTACATGGATATAAATCTGACAATGTGTGTAATATAGCAACAGCTGTTGATCAGAGAAGCCACTCAAGATGCTATGCAAGAGTTAGGGCTCCTAACTACCAGTCAGTAACAGCAGCGAACGAACTGTCTACCCGGTACCCTCAGTATGAAGAGATATTGCCACAGACCGTCACAGTAGTCATGTTGGGTAATGTTGGTAATGAAAGTGAGAAGGCCTAAAGTAATAGTAGCTGACAGTCATTGTATGTGACAGAGAGAAAGGAGCTGGCGTAGCCTGCAACATAATATGGCCTCGGGGCTGCCCGCCGGAGGTGCATGCTGGGACACCCTTCCATGTGCGACATGGCACTACAAGCACCCCTGATATTATGCAGCTGTTGATCAGAGCAGCCACTCAAGATGCTATGCAAGAGTTGGGGCTCCTAACTACCAGTCAGTAACAGCAGCGAACGAACTGTCTACCCGGTACCCTCAGTATGAAGAGACATTGCCACAGACCGTCACAGTAGTCATGTTGGGTAATGTTGTACCAACTTTTTAATGTGTGTAATATAGCAACAGCTTCTGAAGCTTTATTCGGCTCATTCTGCAAAACGTAATGATAGATAGTTACAAGTGAAATGGCATGTGCTTATTTTATTACCACAATGTGCATACAAATATACCTTTTTTTTTCTTTACTTTTTACTGTGGAGGGTTCACCCTGTACCCCAATGATACTCGAAATAGAGCGTTACATAATAAGAGGCACAGTTTATGCGGTTTGGTGGGGAAGATAACTTGAACAAGTTAAGATTGTATTGATCGGGAAAACAACCCCTTGGGAGCCGGTCCCAATGAACAGCGGTTCGTGAGAAGCTGCTCGAGTCGAACTTGCATCTCAGCTATGGAATACGAACGGAATGAATGTGGTAGCATGACGGGTTTTAGCCGTAAACGTTAGAAATGGTGGAACTAAAGGGTGTAGTTCGTCTGAGCACTTTCCATGGAAACAGCAATAGAGCGGTGAGAGGTTTTGTAAGGTTTCGTCTGTGATAGAGGCGGGTTGCAGAGTGGAAAATTATTTGTCATCCACAAAGACGTGGAGGCACTTTTGGACTCCATCGAGTTTGGAATTTGCAGACTCGGAAGCTCCTGTCCAAATATGACAGCAGTACTCCATTTTAGGCCTCATCTGGTTCTTGTAATGGTAGAAGATATCACGAGGAGCCAGGTACTTATTGTTGGCCGGTACAGGGAACCGACCCTTTTCTCCAGTATCTTTATCGATGGATATATTACAAGGTGCACTTGAGGTCTGAGTTGAGTTTAAGGCGCAACAGTCGTTCATGGTATGAGGCTTCCCCGAGGGAACATCAATTCATCGCGATTGATGATAGTTCAGGATCCGATCGGCAATGAAGGGATGTAATTAATTTGCTTTTCGAATCATTGAAGGTAACCAGCCTGCCCCCCACACACACACACACACACACACACATACACACTGGGCTGTTAGAGCAAGATTAGAGATATGTTGCCGATCTCTGGTCCTATAGATCAGTGATTCTCAACCTTTTTCAGATCATGGATCATTTTTTTCTTCAAAAAATTTAAATGGGTCACTACAACTTTTACATTTAGGCTGTTCAATTTTCACACGAAAATCCTCAATGAAAAGGCAATGTAATCTATTTACACTTTAAAATTTATTTTAGCAAACAAGGATAAACACAGGATATCAAAATTGATTTTCCAGTCTTAGTCAGTTCAGCTAGTGACTACCTTGATCTTGGTGTTTCTCACACAAGATATCATAATCAATTTTGATGATGTCATTCAGTCTTTATCTATTCAACTAGTGACTACCTTGATCTTGGTGTTTCTCACACAAGATATCATAATCAATTTTGATGGTGTCATTCAGTCTTAGTCTGATAGTTCCTCTGTTGTTGAGATCTAATTTATTTCTTTTACTATTAAAAAAATCCACAACAGCCGAAAATCCAGATTCCACCATCCATGCGGTAGGGAAAGAAATAATGCTTGCTTCTACATGTTGAAAAATATTTGGGTGTGAGTCCTTTATTAACATGTAGGCAAAGACAGCTTTATAGCATTACATAAAACCTATGTAATTTCAAAATTTTCAAATATAATAAACATGTGTGCAATTAAACGAAATATTATATCTTTTAATTCTTCAAAGTATGAATAATTTAAATACATTTTTGTGAAATGGCTACAATTTTTTATGGCTACGAATTCTCTGTGGACCACAATAAATGCTATGTGGAACACCGATGAGAAACACTGATCTATAATTTTGGAGGTGCGCCCATATAGCGTTGTAATCTTAGTTCCAGAACCATGCTAGATTATCCGTTTTGCTGGGTCAACAGATTCCACGTAATGACAATTGATCAACGTGCCTCCAACCAACTAATTATGCATTTTTCCTATTTCTATAAACACGATCGACTGCCATAAACTTATATAATGTATGTATAGCTGGCCACTCGCATTCGAGGATACCCGTCTACTAGGGCAGCTAGCCAATCCCTATTAAGGACGCTTGCTCAGGCGCATTTGGGTTTATTCAACACCCACAGAGCCCGCTTGTGGTTTATATTGCAACTATCCTGAGCAGACCTTAGTTACAGTTTCAGGAAAAGGGTATGTTATCTAGCGTGTTCAACAATCTGAACAAGGCCAGCACGCTCAATCCCTCGGCCACGATGACTTGTGACTTCGTGTTAGCACAGCTATCGACGGCCCCCAAGGAGTTTCATGTTCCTTATGGTAGGGTATTGGTATTCAGGTTAAGAGTGATATCTAGGTAAACAACAATTTTGAGGTTAAAAGTAATCTATATCTTAAACCCCAGTAACTTAAAGGCTCTAATATTTTTTTCTGTAGCTCCGGGCTTGCTGGAAAATCGGTGAGTAACTTGTATTATAAAACAATGACAAATATATTTCTGAAAGGTTTCCTTAATTAACAGATATAAATATGAATTATTATGTATTTCCTTCCTATTTCTTTAATGCCATTAAACTTCCCAAGGTACACTCTTTTGGGTTTTGTAGCATGTAGGTTTTTACGGCGTGGAAATGCCAGCTTCATGGCCAATCGGATTTGAATTCAGAATTATCCTTCTCCTTGATTGGTTGTCAACCAAAGAGCCTCGTCTGTCCTTCTAAAGAGATAAATTCATACCTTTCCTAAAGTTATTTCTGCGAAACTAAACGTAAAGAACTGGGTTTGAATTTACATTCGACATACTGGTTGCACTTTCCGTGCCGATAAACGCTACACCATGCGCACATTATTGTGTACACTTCGCTATAAGTGTACACTTAATTTATAAGTGTCCACTTAATAGTGTACACTTAGCTATAAAGCTTACCGAGCAGAAAAGGATATATATTAAAATGTTTTCTCTTATTTTTAAGTACAGGTGATGGGATTGTTGAGTGTGGCGCATGTGTGGAAGTGCGGAAGAAGTGAGGTATGATGGGATAAGTCTGGAAAAAAAAAATATAAGCTGGAACGAGATGAAGGCTAACCTTTTATCATTTCACTTGATTACTACCGGATTGGCGGTATTTTTTGTGCATAGAAATTTCCTCGTTTGCATTAGAGCTAAGTAAAGTGTTTTCATTTTGTTCTATTGTAGAATCGTATGTTTACATCACTCCTCGACAAGGTAAGAAGAGATTTTGTTTTATTTCCACTTTGAAACACCGAGCTATTTCGGCAACTAAAAATCAACTTACCTACAGCTTCATAAAGAGAAGAAATTATGGATGTATCAGCTTACAAGGGCATGGACAATCACCAACTAGAAAAGGTTTGGGGTTGAACTTTGTACCTAGCATCATGGACATAGACCTCAGGACGGTACTGAGAAGGTTGAAAAAACAGAAGTATGGCTTAATTAGTAAAACTTCTATCACTAAAATTATTATTATTGAGCCCCCCCCCCACCTCGCGCCGAAGCAAAAAAAAACTCTTAAAATGTAAAAATATTTTCTAACTTTAAATAACCTGTAAAAGGTTGATAAACCGTCAAAAACGAATCAATCAATAAATCAACCATCTAGACAAGGGTTTGGATTGAACTTTGTACCTAGCATTATGGCAATAGTTCTCAGGACGGTACTGAAGAGATTGTAAAGAGAGAGAGAAGTACCACCTGCTATAATATGTAGACTGATCACATTGTAACACCAGTTCCCGTACGATCACCGAAGTTAAGCAACATCGAGCGAGGTCAGTACCTAGATAGGTGACCGCTTGGGAATAGCTTGGACATGCAGTGCGTATAATGGATAATGGCACAAAATTGTTAATCGGAGAGCCGAGTTCCAATTCCAGTTGCGGTCGTTATCTTCACTTACGCGCAAATACCCTTGGGAAAGTCATGAACCCACCTCCCCCACCAGATATGTGTTAATTAGTAAAACTTTTATCACTATAAATCATTTTTATGTAAAAAAAAAAGAAATTCTTACAATGTAAAAATATTTTCCGGCTTTAAATAACCTGTAATGGGTTGATAAACCGTAGAAAACGAACTACTCAATCATATTTACAATATAAACGTACTACTAAACTAGACCTGCACTTTGTGTCCACGTCGGCCCAGCTAACGAGGAATGTTCTTGCAACTCTGCGGCTAGATTGTATTTTGTTTGTAGGATATGTAACGTTGTGGGTGACGTTACTGTAACGTTGCAATAGACTATTTTCCTGACCCCCAAACTGAGCGCTCACCCCCTCAATATTGTCACAACGTCATGGTGACGTTGCGTAATGCTATCGCGTAAAATTCTTCCCTACAGAGGTTTGAGAACAAGAGTAAAGAGGCATGTTTGAGGAAAGGATACAGAGAAGGACCGGATACAAGCCCAGGGTGTCAGATATCGATTGACATTACACTTGAATATTTGAAGATTATAGTCATCAGGGAAGCAAGTAAGGGGAAGGGAGTTCCACAGACAGGAAATGCAAGAGAAGAAGATGTTTGAGTAAAAGAGACGGTTACATTTAACCGTTTGGACAGTGAAAGGGTGGGACCGAGATGCCAACCTAGTAGCTCGCTTAAATTCATGTAGTCCGAGGAACCAGCGAAAGTAACTCGTCGGAACAGTTGCCGTGAAAATACTTGTAGAAGAGACAGAGGGAAACCACGGTATGTCTGTGGGATAGCGATTGTAGACTAGATGCCAGATCAGGACCTATCATCTTGCATATTCGTCTCTAGATTTTGTCGAGGACCTCGAGACGTACAGCAGGAGCACCAGACCATATATGACAGCAATATTCCATGCAAAGATGGATGGTTGATTTACAGATTTAAAGGATGGGCTCAGACGAGAAAAACTTTCTGGCACGAGACAGAGAGCCAACTTTGCTTGAGGTAGATGAAGTTATTGATTCAATGTATTTATTCCACCTCATGTCAGTGGACAGCGTGAGACCAAGCAGGTGTAATGAGGCGCTCTCGAGGAATTGGGAATCATCCATTCTGATGGGAGGCAGGGAGGGTTCTCTGTGGTGGGTAAAGGAGAGCAGTTCGTTTTGGAGGCATTAAAGTTTACAAGCCATTTCCTGCCCCAGTCAACCACAGATTGGAGGTCCTTCTCTAGATCAGCAGCCAGGTTAGTTTTGTCAAAGATACCAGATTTACAATTAAGGCAGGAGTAAATAGTAGTGCTGTCCGTGTAGATGCCAACATGGGAACTGATGACATCGGGAAGGTCATTGATGAAGATCAGGAACAGTGTAGGACCCAAGATAGAGCCTTGGGGAACACCAACGTTCGTAATAAAGGAGCCGGAGAAGAACCCGTTTAGGACGACTTTCATTTCAAGGTTTGACAAGAATGAGTGTATTAAGTCAAATAATCGTCCTGTAATACCGTATCCCTGAAGCTTACTGTTATGTTTGCGTGAGTTCTGAGGACCGAGCAATGCATTTGTTGATTGGAAATAATTACCAAGAACGTTTTTAGGTTTACAGCATTTTATTAATTACTAGATAAACTGAGTTAATACTACTCTACAAAAGAATTAGTGAAATATGGAGAGACGTTTGCCACACGTGTTCCGGGTAGTCCGCCATCTTGGATCTCTCCCCGTATTGCCCCACGTGACGTCTGACGTCACGATGTCCAAAGCAAGTGGGATAACTCTTACAATACTTTGGAGTTATCTCCCTTTGTGTTTTCTTCCAACACCTCCCTTTGAAGTATGATAGTCGTAGGATGATTGTTGAGGATCTACTTGTAAGGATGAGGTTGGTTTGCCCTTACGCTGCGTCCTTCTAGTTGGTAATTTCTTTTGAGACTTACTTTCTTTACTACATTTTGTTTGAACAGTTTGGGGTAATTCAAATGTGTTCAGTAAAACGTTTAAGGGAATGACTGTGTCATTAGATTATCTTTCAGGAAGGTATGAATGACGTAGCTGATTCGCATGTCTGACCCAAGTAGTGGATTGTACATCTACATCATAGATTACATTACCAGAACGGCGTATTATGTAACCTTGGGTCCATTTTTCTTTACCATTGCGGTAATCTTTTGCCCACACAGGCTGTCCAGGTAGAAATTGACGTGACACTGCTCCATGGCGGTGGTTGAATTGTATTTCCATGGCTTTATTTCTCTTGAGAGAATTGCTTGGCGATGGACGAATAATATCAATTGGTAGCCGTATTTTTCTATTCATCAAGGCTTCTGCAGGTGACTTTCCATTCGGACAGTTTGGATTTGGGGTAGCTCTATAGCTACTTAGAAATATGTCTATTATTTCTCGTGTAGATCCTTCCCCTTTTAATTTTAAGAGTGCTCTCTTAAACGTGTCGACGAAGCGTTCGGCTTGACCATTTGATTGTGGATGGAAGGGTGGTGATCTGAGGTGTTGAATACTGTTCTTTTTACTGAATTCTGAAAATTCTGCTGAAGTAAATGCCGTACCGTTGTCAGAAACCAAGATTTCCGGAGTACCAAATCTGCTGAAGATCTCCTGTAATTTTCTTACAGTTTCAGTGGATGTAGGGTGATTCATGTGAAAGACCTCCAGCCATTTGCTGTAAGTATCCACCAATATTAGGTAATGTCGTCCATTTATTGGTCCAGCAAAATCAATATGGAGTCGTGACCAAGGAGATTCTGGAGTAGGCCATGAATACAGTGTTGTTTTCAGAGGAGACTTTGCAACCAGTTGGCATTTGGTACAACTCTTAACAAGTTCCTCTAGTTGTTTGTCCATGTTTGGCCAGTATACGTATCCGCGTGCTAAGGCTTTCATCCGATTAATCCCTTGATGTCCATAGTGAAACTGTTTGAGAACTCTGTTTTGAAGTTCAAATGGAACAACAACGCGTTCAGCAAAAAGTAGAATCCCATCGATTTCAGATAAGGATGATCTCCGCTGAAAAAATGGTTGAAGTTTCTAGTCAGTGCATATATTTGGCCAGCTAGTGGAGTGAAAATGTAGGACTTTCTGCAGTATTGGGTCTGCGGCTGTAGCTTCTTGAATCATCTCTGATGTGACAGGTAGTGCTCTAACTGTGGAAACAAGTCCCGAGACAACTTCAGGTTCTACTGATATAGCTGCGATGACTCTGTCCTCCGGTACTTTTTGATTCGAAGAGATGAGTCTGGACAACGCATCTGCTTGACTAATTTTGCTGCCTGGTTGGTATTTTATTGAAAAATTGTAGTCCAGAAGCATAGTGGCCCATCTTTGCAACCGGTTAGCTGTATAAACAGGGATTCCTTTCTTGGAACCAAATATACTGATCAACGGCTTGTGATCTATGTTCAGGGTAAAATGACGACCATATAACATTTTGTGAAATTTCTTCACAGCGAAAATAATTTCCAGAGCTTCTTTCTCAATTTGACTATATTTGCGTTCGGTGGGTGTCAAAGACTTGGATGAGTGCGCGATAGCTTTTTCGCTTCCGCCAGGAAAAATGTGTGATATCACAGCTCCGAGGCATCAGACACCACAGTAATGTCTACGGATGGGTCATAGTGAGTTAGTAATAAGTCCGAACTAAGAAGGGATTTTATCTTCTCAAACGATTCTTTACATGTATTTGACCAGTTCTATTTAGTATCTTTTTGCAAAAGATTATTAAGAGGTCCACGTAACTTGTGCAGTTCTGGTAAAAAAGAACTATAATGACTTATGAGGCCCAGAAAAGAACGTAAAGTCGATACATCCGTTGGTGCTGCCATTTGCTTTATCGCATGGATATTTTCTGGATCCGGTCTACGGCCATTTTTGTCAAATATAAATCCAAGGTATTTAACTGAAGTTTGGAAAAATTTGCATTTGTCTGACCTTAAGCGAAATCCATATTGTTGAATTCGATCCAGCACAGAAGTTAAGTGATGTAGAAGTTCCTCTGGGGTTGTGCCTGTAATAATGATGTCATCAATGTAGGCAGAAACTCCTGGTAATCCTGTGAGCATTGTATCCATTGTTTGCTGGAAAATTGCTGGTGCTGACTCGACACCAAATGGAAGGCGACAAAATTGGAATAAACCTTTGTGTGTGTTAATCGTGAGAAGATTTTTGGAATCTTCATCCACTTCTATTTGAAAATATGCATCTGCAAGGTCCAATTTTGCAAAACAAGTTCCACCGTTTAGTTTTGTGAACAAGTCTTCCGGTGCATGTATATCCAGTGCATCATTTAGTCCTGTGGAGAAATCTGCACATAGACGTACCTTGCCGTTTGCCTTTTTCACCATGACAATGGGTGCTGCCCAGGATGAGTAGTTTGTAGGCTGGATAACTCCTGCTTGTTGGAGGCGGTTTAGTTCCTCTTCCACTGTAGCTAAAGCTGCATATGGTACCGGACGCTTGGGTCTGAAAATTGGTTTTGCGTCGGATTTCAGTTTTAACGTGGCTTTAACTTTTGTGCAACATCCGAGACCCTCTTGGAAAACATTGTTAAATTTAGCTTTCAGCATGCTCTTAAAATGTTTTTCCGTGTCTGCTGCAGAATTAACTTGGCAGGTATTGAAAATGGTGTTCAAGGAAACCTTGAAAAGGTCAAGTTCCTCAATAAAATCAAGGCCAAGAAGATTCAAGTTTGAAGAGTCCGTAATGTAGCACACACCTGAAAAATGTTTGTCTTTGAAAGAGACATCACAAATTAATTCCCCATTTAATCGTATTTTATTCCCGGAAGCACTACACGCAACATGCGTTGTGTCTTTCAGGGGTGGTTTTCCCAGTGACTCCCATGTTGCACGTGAAATCAAAGTGATATCTGAAGCAGTATCGAACTGAAACTTTATCGGTCTTTTGTTTATGGATACCACTATGTATTTCCTCCGAGCTTCAAAATTTACATTAAACGTAGCAAAAATCGAATTTGAAAACGACTTACGGGAATATCCTGTCTTTTTGTGATGAGGTTTTTCTCTTACAGGTGTATTATTCTTTTTCGTAGCTTTGTTATCTTTGCGTTCACAGAATCCGTCCTTATACCCACGACGTGAACAGAGTTGACACGTGTGTTTTTTGTATGGGCAAAATCGAGCATAATGCCAATCTCCACGTGACCAGCAAGATGTTGGGGGTGTTTTCCTTTTAGTCGGGGATTTTTCCGTCGTTGTTACACGGCTGGAAATGGATGATTTAAAAGGCTCCTGCTGTATCATTTCGTTGTCGCGTTTCAGTTTAATCAGCCGCTGACATTCCATAGTCAATGTTTGTACTGATATGTCTCTGTCTTGATCGAGCATAGATAAAAGACGTGTACGAATGTCTGCGTCGTTTGGGGATTGTAGACCAGCGACAAAAATAAGGCATTTGAATTGATCTTCGGTCAGCGATTTCAGCTGAAAATTTTCGCATTGTGAACTCACTTTCCCAGCGTATGCAAAAAAATCTTCGTTATCATCTCTCTTCAGCTTTAAGCAATTATAGCGGGTGTTAAATAAAGAGGATAATTCGCCGAAAATGTTTGTTAACTGCGCAACCGTCTCCACAAATGTGAAGTCTCCCGGTTGTTTAGGTAATATATACTGTTTATAACGTAGGTGTTCCCGACACCCAAGCTTCCATAGTAGGAGGCGTAACTTCCATTCATCGTCCTACATGTGAAATCCATGTCGAAAGATGTCTTCCCAACGACTAAACCATGCTATGAATGTCTGTTTCGTCTCCGGTTCGAATTGAAACTCGGTTATTGAGTTCGCTATGCTATCCGCAGAATTCTCATTTTTCTTGTCTGTTGTCAGTTGTGTTTGAAACTGTTGCGTTAACGTTTCAATTAGACGGTTCTGTGCCTGTAGAAACTGTTCCTGTTGCCTTCTAAGAATTCTTTCCAACGATGCAGGGTCCATGACGAAGAAAGGATATTTTACTTTTTTTTTTTTAAGAATTTTTTTTCTTTACGAAAATATCTTTTATGTGACTGGCAGCACCAAAAAAAAAGAGTTCCTCAAAGAAAAAATGTACGTTTAAATTCGTTTACCTTTAGGTTTTTTTTTAAAGAGGTATATCCAATGGAGAAAGGTAATCTCATCTCGTCGCCAAATCTGTTATGTTTGCTGAGTTCTGAGGACCGAGCAATGCATTTGTTGATTGGAAATAATTACCAAGAACGTTTTTAGGTTTACAGCATTTTATTAATTACTAGATAAACTGAGTTAATACTACTCTACAAAAGAATTAGTGAAATATGGAGAGACGTTTGCCACACGTGTTCCGGGTAGTCCGCCATCTTGGATCTCTCCCCGTATTGCCCCACGTGACGTCTGACGTCACGAGGTCCAAAGCAAGTGGGATAACTCTTACAATACTTTGGAGTTATCTCCCTTTATGTTTCCTTCCAACACTTACAAAGAAGGCCAGCATGCCAAACCCTATCAAACGCTTTAGAGATGTCTAGAGCCACGGCTCTAACTTCTCCATTATTGTTGAGTGATTGGTATACAAATTCAGTTATGGCCGTGAGCATGTCAACGTAGATCGGGCAAAGCGGAAACCATATTGCTTGTCGAAGAGCAGATTTGTAAAGTAATGTAAAGTAAGGTGCTTAACCCATTTGCCGTTGATTAAAGCCTCGAAGACTTTACCGAAGAATGATAGAAGACTGATAGGACGATAGTTAGACGGATCAGAAGGGTCACCAGAGTTCTTAAAGACAGGCCCAACAGATGAGGACTTCCAACAGGCTGGAATGCAAAAGTCGGTGAGGCAGTAGTTGGAAAGTTTAGAGAGGACAGGAGCCAATTCAGGAGCACATTTTTTCAAGAAAATGTTCGGTATCCCGTCTCCACCACTAGCGTTATGAGAGTCTAATTTAGAGATGATGTCCAATACCATCGTTGGGGTTATGTGCATTTCCCTCAGTAGAGCCGCAGTTGCGGGATGCGGGATCAGGTGTGGGTACACCAGATGAGTCTAGCGTTGAATTGGATGAGAATTTACTAGCAAGGCATTCAGCCTTATCAGCTGAGGAGGTCAGGACCTCAAATTGGTTGAATAAAGGAGGTAGTGTGGGTTTGCTGTTGTTCATCACGCTTTTGCAGAGCCGCCAATAATCTTTTGAACCAAATTTGTGAGACGCAGTACGTTGTTTCATTCTTTCAACAAAGAGTAACTTTGCTTCATTGAGGACACGCTTGCACTCGTTACGGGCAGTGACAAAGAGACGTCTGTAGCAATTAGACATGTCTCTATGGTACAGACAGAAGTAGTGATTCCTGTGGGCGAGCAGCTGAGAACCAAGGAGAGGAACGCGATTTACTTTATATTTTCTTGCAGGGATGAAAGCCTCGATTCCAGTTTTTATCCAAGATGAGACCTCGGACGCACATTTTTGAACGGGGAGGTTAAATGCAGTATTCCAGGGGACATCACGAAAGAAAATCACGTAATCGTGCGTAAATTCCCAGGCCATGCATGTGGGTAATAGACTCCTTTCTAAGAAGAGGAAGGTAAGCGAGAATCGAGAAGTCAGAAGAGGGGATTGATGGATTAAGATTGGTCTCGCAGAGAGCTAGTCTATCAGGAGACTTCTCAACGATGAACGATTCTAAACTGCAGAAGTTGGTCCGAATGCCACAGATGTTGGTAAAGGAAATATTTAAGGGTTTGTTGATTTTTTTAGAGCTGGTTTAGGTTTACTTCTTTGATTGTTTGTAGTCATGTTGGGTAATGTTGGTAATGAAAGTGAGAAAGCCTAAAGTAATAGTAGCTGACAGTCATTGTATGTGACATGGACAGAAAGGAGTTGGCGTAGCCTGCAACATAATATGGCCTCGGGGCTGCCCGCCGGAGGTGCATGCTGGGACACCCTTCCATGTGCGACATGGCACTACAAGCACCCCTGGTATTATGCAGCTGTTGATCAGAGCAGCCACTCAAGATGCTATGCAAGAGTTAGGGCTCCTAACTACCAGTCAGTAACAGCAGCGAACGAACTGTCAACCCGGCACCCTCAGTATGAAGAGACATTGCCACAGACTGCATATATCACAAGGGATTCATGACAGCACCAATACAGAGGCCAAAGAATCAAGCAAGCTGACAGGCGACAACACCCTGGATCAGCAGCTGCCACACGTGTAGGACGTCACAACCGGCGCCGCGGCCAGACCGTCATAGTAGTCATGTTGGTAATGAAAGTGAGAAAGCCTAAAGTAATAGTAGCTGACAGTCATTGTATGTGATATAGACAGAAAGGAGCTGGCGTAGCCTGCAATATAATATGGCCTTGGGGCCGCCCGCCGGAGGTGCATGCTGGGACACCCTTCCATGTGCGACATGGCACTACAAGCACCCCTGATATTATGCAGCTGTTGATCAGAGCAGCCACTCAAGATGCTATGCAAGAGTTAGGGCTCCTAACTACCAGTCAGTAACAGCAGCGAACGAACTGTCAACCCGGTACTCTCAGTATGAAGAGACATTACCACAGACTGCACATATCACGACGGAACCAATACATAGCCCAGAGAAAAGCAAAAGATCCAGAAACCCTTTCCTAAACGGAAAACAAGGGATGGACCTCTATACCTGTTCAAGAGAAGGGGGAGGAGTATTGACCAGGCGATAGCTATACCTATCTACTCCTATTCATTTATTATCCATTTGCTGTTAATATAACATTACAAGGAAACCAGTGTAATATAATAAAACAATAAAATATTGGTTACCAGTGTTATAAACACGCGTATGACAGGACGAAAGAACTAACTGAACAAGTATCACCGGTGAGGCAGAAGGAAAAGAAGGTAAGTATAGTTAATATAAAATTCTTTGTTTTGCTGATACAGAAGATGTGAGTGGAATGTCTCTTTGTGGGTAAGGGAAATAACTTGGAGGAAATGTGGAATTGGTAGGATCTAGAGTTGATGCACTTGCTGGGTCGATTGAACGAGGTCATGGGTGGTGGCACTGAGAGCTTACCGGAACTCAACAGCTGACTCATTCACCGTGACTCTTTTTCAGCCGTGAAAAGCGATTCATTTCGGAATCAGAGGGAGCGTTGTTCGTTCTTCCGTCAGTTGAGGGCCGTTCCTAGTAGATCCGGTGCGCCTACTTTTAATGGAGGGCTGGAATGCCACACTGGAACCCAAGTTAGAGAGCGAGGAGCCCGCGGCAAGTGGATTGATCGTATCCTGGATGATCTGATCGATGAATTTGGTCGATCGATACCAGGTCAATTATCCCATACAGGAGATATGAACGTAGGCCCTTAATTGGCTGTCTACCCAGGTGGTTAGCTACCTGAATAGAACGTGAGTAAGATGAGTCGATCTACACTTGCTAGATTGTCCCATGTTCCATTGGTTAGGCTATTCGGACCACAAAGTTTGTGGTCGGATGGCTGGAAGTTCAACGTGTCCTTACTGAACGAAAAAGGACATCCGGCTACGGCTGATTAGATTAGTGCAGCGAGAATTAGTGGGGTGTTAGTTGGAAATAAGTGGTGGGAGAGCACATTAGGTATTTCACCACCGAATATAGACAACAATTCGCCTCAGATAAGGCTAAGAAGATGAAGGCATTAAATGATAGTCTGGCTGGGTGGTGACTGGGAGTTCCCTAGAGATAGGCTTAGTTGGAAGGCCGTGTAACATTCTACTAGCAAGCGCTATCAAGGCCAGGTAGTTAGAGCTAGGTTAATGAAAATATATAACGAAGATGCGGGCAGAATTGCGAAAGAAGGAAATACGTCAATGTTCTGATCGTTACATTCGTGAGGTCGACACATCGGATGGACGTAGCCTGCGGTTGAACAATGGTATATGCGGCACGTTTCAGTATCAAAAACAGAAACCAGCCTGCTTTACCAAGGAGACTGGTCTCTGTGAGCAAGTTTCACAGCTAGTTAGCTAACTTTTCTCGACTTTCGTCGACTGAAACGGCTGGCTATGAAGGTGAGAATATAGTGGGCGAAGTCAATGTGACATTGGCAAGTCTCCGAGACTTGATGGTCTGTCCTGCGAATTGTACTTAAGACTATCGAACATGTTTGTACCGATCTTGATACAGCTGGTTCTTTCAGGGATCTGTCTCCGAGTGGATCTCTAGAGTTGTAGTAACACTGTTAAAAATGACTAGCATGGTGGCAGGAAACTAGACGACCTACAGGATCATAACTCTGTGGTGAACACAGAGTTAAATATTTGGGTAAAGATCCTGACTACGCGTTTGCAGTCAGTTGCCGAGATTCTGTTGGTACCGGAGCAGATTTGTGTTGTGAAGGGCTGAAAAATTCAGAAGAACCTGCATCTGATCCACACGATCGTAGAGGGTGTAGAAAACGACGAAGAGGCCGCACTTATCATTTTGTATTAGTCCAAGGCATTCGACAAGGTATCAGTACCTGACAACTATCCTGCAGGCCGCCGGATTCCAAGCCGATCTTTAAGTGGATTAGCCTGCTGTATCGTTTTTTTAAGTCTGGGAGGTGCAGGTGGGCAGAAAATCATCGGTCGTCTTTGAGCTGTCAGGGTCGGTTTGTCAGGGTTGTTTGCTGTCGCTCCTACATTTCGCTCTGGCGCTGGATCCTCTCCTGCGCAGGCTGAAGAACAGGGCGTATAGTCAGGCCCTATGTGGAATTGGTCTCCCTGGAGCTCGAGCCAGGGTTTTCTGCTTACGCCGTTGACATGTCCATTTTCGCGTCGTGCTGCAATGACATTGTGGAGGTGCAGAAGGTGCTTGAACATTACGGGGATCAAGATTAACGGCGATATATTTTCCGGGTTACAATTGTGTTTGTTGAAGGGCGTTACTCTTCCGGCCCCCTTTAGTTGGACTGACAATTCGTCCGCATTCTTGGACTGTGGTCCGGGCCGGATCTTCACCTGGAGAAAAAATGGTCGTAGGTACAGGCAAAGGTAGAAGCAGCGATCCGGTCTTGGCTCCGAAGGCAGTTGTCCTTAAAGGGGAGGACTAAAATGTTTGGCGTGTACATATTCCTCCTTATCTTTTACCGAGTGTCGGTACTCCCTCTCTCTAAGGATCGTCTGAAGACGCCCGAGTACTTGCTCCTCTCCATCTCGTGCGGGAGAAGCAAGCCAATGGTCCCCAGAGAAGTCTTTATCCAGCGTCCGTGTCATGTTGTGGGATGGGAATGCCGCACTTGGCGAGTCATAGACACGCCTCAAGGCTGCTCTTGTTACGCCGCACGTTGACACAGGACGTTGGTAAGGAATCTTAGAGTTGCCTCCCCTAGCCTCACTATCACTTCTTTTCAGCCCGGGACTGAGTGCAGTCGTTAGCCCCGGCAATTACCAGGGAGCTTTCTTCAGCGAGTGTCGTCAGGCCTTACGTGTTACTCCGCGATCCATCTCTGTGACCGGTTCGATTAGTCGGCGATGGGGTTTCGGTCTTTCTGGTCCTGGGTGCCAGCGGAAGATTATCTTCGTAACCCTGGCGATTGACCCGGAATGACTGTCTCTCAATGAGGACGTGAATTTCAGAGGTATGGAGAGGGACGGATTCTTATGGCGATTGCCTCAATTGTTATAGTGAGTGGGTCATGAATCAGATTAGCTCGGAGTAGGATAGAAAGTGTTGACCAGCCTCCACCCATTTTCCCTTCATCCATATGCCACAAATCAATGTAATGGTTCTACAAAAGGATGCTGAGAATACCATGCACTGAACATGTGAGTAACGACGAAGTTATAGAGAAAATGGAAACAAAAAGAAAGAGATAATTGAAATTTGTAGGACACATAATGAGGAAAGAGGTCTTGGAAAATTTGATACTCACAGGACAGATTGAGAGCACTCTTTGTTTCTAAAGAAGTTTTTTTTTTTTTCTTTCTGTCTCTTAATACTCTGGTTAGCTATTGGAACAGATCTTTGTCTATCCCAATAGTTAACTTCAAAATCAAACTGAAAATTTTTGAGCATTGATTGATGATTGCTCCGTGCGAATGGGACAAAGGATGAGCCCCGCCAAAACCAACGTCGCGGAAGCAGAAAGAGAGAGGCAGACAGACAGGTGGCGGCTAACTAGCCCGCCAGAAATAGCGTGCCTACAGTTACATCGGCACACTCAACTCGTGTAACGACTTTTGCTCTTTTCGACAATTAAAAAAAAAGTCGAAACGTTCACTCGCACGACACGTTAATGGAACAGATGTTTGCTTATGGTTGGAAGTAGTTGTGTCGAATTGAGCTCCTCATTTTAGATGGAAGATTGAATTATTTCCCTTTTAACGTCTGTACCAAAATAATCTAACAGTTGTAAAAATGAAAAAAATAAATAAAATGGCCACTCTCGTTTTAAAAGATTCTTAAAAATAAAACAGCCACTCTTATTTTTTTAATGTTTATTTTTGTTAAAACGAAAAAAATATTGTTGCGATGACTGTTTTTAGCTTAACTACAAGCAGCGGCTCACGAAAAGATTCACGTGGAAATGGCGAACAAATGAACAAACATTTTTTGTTTAAAAATAAAAACAATTACACAAAAATTGCAACTTTTGCAAACAAATACCATGCACCGAACATATGAGTAATGACGAAGTTCTAGAGACAATGGCAACAAGAAAGACACTTCTACTTAACATCAGAAAGAGACAGTTGAAAATTTTAGGGTACATAATGAGGAAAGAAAGCTTGGAAAATTTGATACTCATAGGACAGATTGAATGTAAGCGGGACATAGAAAAACAAATCTGCTCTGTATCGTAAAATAAAAATGCAATGAAACTAAGAAATAATTTAGTTAGAAATGCTTTTAATTGCTTTTATGAATAAGATATATTATGGACACTATTGTCTTAAGAAAATTATTTTTAGATGAATAAATTTTTACAAGAATTGTTTTCATTTTTTTAAATTATAATAATTTATAAAGTTTTAAATATTTTAAAATTGTGTATTGTTTAGTATAAACTATATAGTATTTTATAAAGAATTTTGTGTGTGTATAACACACACACACACACATACATACATACATACATACATACATATATATTATATATATATATATATAAAATTAAGTTTGTCATTTAACTGATTGATGTTGCCTTCAGCATCTCGACTCCAGAGTTTCGTAGACGGACAGCGCGTCCACCCGTCACGGGATATTAGCAATTGACTGCTTACTTCTCGATTTTTATATTTTATCTGCCGATTTTTTGTAAATACGGATGTCCATACACGACTTTATCAGAAAATAAGACGAAGGTGGTGTGAAACTGATTCAAAAAATATTCACACAAAGTTTTAACAATTTTATAAAATAATGGCCTATTCAATAACAATAACATTCATTCACTAATGAATAAATATTTAAAATTTCATTTAAATCGGATAATTCTCTAATTTTTGGTAAATTCTTAAATCAAAATGAAAAACTAGATTTTTTCCCTACGCACGCATGCTGATCATGTCTCTACCCTTGTTTATTTTGCTTCCATTCGAAAGTGCAGACAAATTTGGCGGCAATAACTAAATAATATTAATTTTATTTTCCTTTTTTCTTCTTTTTTTTTTTTAGACGAACGATAAAGCAGACAGAAATTTGCGGGAATTCGTCCCCATCTGCTTATTTAGCTTTGTCCTTAGCAATATAATGTAAAAATTTAGTAAAAGTTTAAAAAAATATTTCAGAAATAAATAATTGTTTTAAAAATTCATTTTTCATCGAAATATTTTTTTGCTTTCAGACAATATTGTCCATGTTCATCAAAATAAATAAAAGCAATTTAAAAGCTTTTGAAATTAAATAATATTTTTGTTTTATTGAGCTTTGTATGTTACAATTCAGAGATGATTTTCAGGTAGATGTGGTCCAACTAAAAAGAAATAAAAACATGATTTGGTTTCCTCAAAGCCTTGTGCTTTTAACTAATCACTAACCTCAAAATTGAAATTATAGTTTTCGTACAATTAGTTAGGTGGGGGCTATACATATGAAAAAAATATTTCTGCCATGACTTTAATAAAAAAAAAAAAAACATATTTATAATAAGTTCCATCATTTGTGAATAGTTTTTTAAAGTTTCATTAACTTCCGACAATTATTTTTATTTTGGCAAGATTTTCCAAATTAATGTGTGTCATACAAAAAAAAACGTGCTAAAAATTTTATATTATTTTACGAGTTCCGGTGATACAAAGAGAAACAAGGTTTTTTTTAATCAAAATTTAGAATGTTCTGAATAAGAAGGAAAAATTTTAAAAAATAATTTTAAAATACTTTGATCTTTCCTCTCAATAATAACATAAGCATTTAGATGCTAAAATTTTGTTTTCGTGAAGTTTGGAGTCTTTTTCATCATATGCGCTGTTTTTAGCGATCTCATGAAGGTGACTATATATTATAAATCAAGTCACAAGTGTGACAAGATAATCTACTTCCTTTGACGTTTTTAAAGTTTTCACTTTCAGGTTATTATTCCCCATCCTGTTTGTGTTTCGATCCAGGATTTTTAATGTACATTTTCCTTCCTTTTCATTTAATTTTAAAAAATAAAATAAAAATAAAATAAAAAGGTTTTATTTATTTATTTCAAGGTCATAAGTTTCACCGCAATTTGGAGATTTGTACAACAACAGGTTTCCTACTCCGTATTATTATTTTTCGATTTCTTTCTTTCCAGAAATAAAGTTCCGGTGTTGGGGGAACAAATATAACAACAAAGTTCATTGAGTTTAGAAAATGAAAATACAAATGAAACTTTCTTTTCTTGGTATTCTTCACTAACTTTTGCTTTATATCGGGACTAAAAATATCTATATTAACTTTATGATGTCTAATAATTATTTTATTCGCTAATTAATCCGGAATTCTTTACCTAAAGAGACATTTGTTATTCAACACCTGTAAAGAAAACGTTATCACCCATATTTGAATGCATCTTTTTTTTTTTTTATAAAACTTTCTCGGTGGATTTAATGACAACAAAGATTGTTAATTTGCTTATTGTTTTTAATCTTCAATGATGTGTGTGAACAGTTTCTAAGATACTTCTGTAACGGTTTTATTAATCATCTGGTCGAATATTCTGTCAACAAATGTATGGCTTCTTTTTTTTTATTGAAATTGTGCTACTGAACATTTAAACATAGTTATAAAAAAAGATTAAAGAAGTTTTATTTATTTTAAAACAATGCATTAACAAAATCTTTGAATTGTAAATATTATTTAATTCTAGTCTTTTAAGTTTTTTAAGAAACAAAAATAATCTTATTTGGACAAAGGAATGATGAGAGAAGCAATTAAAAACACTCACTTCTCTCTAAAGGATACATACACCCTTCTCTTCCTTCAAGTCCATTTTCCTTTCAACATGTCTTTGGCAACAATTTAAATTCAATATTATCTTATTAAAAAAATACTTAATTTCCAAAGATAAAGAAGAAGACGGTTGTATGAAAATTTGTAGATTGTTAAAATGGAAATTCATCTGTTTTTAAACTACTATAAAATTTGATTTTTTTAATTAATTTTTTTTTTTATTTATCGAATAACTTTTTAATTTTTTATTCAACTTTCGTTTTCTAGTTTTACAGCCTTAAACTAAAGGAGGCATTAAATTTTTTTTTAAGTTAAATCAAGTCTACCGTCTTTGTAATGTTTTGAATTTTACTTTTACTTCAGTATTTAACCCAAAAATTTAATTGAAAACCTATTATATTTTAACTTTTAATTAAAATAACAAAAAATTCCTTTATATGTACGTAATAATTGCATTTTTACTTTCCTTGTTTTGCTTTTGAAAGTTACCTCCCCTTGCTTTTGTAAATTAATTTAACAACTCTGAGCATTTTCCTGATAATTCTTTTCCAGATATTGTCCACCAAATGGAATTTATTAACGATGTAACGCAATTAAAAATCGAATCTGTCCGTCTAGACACATTTCATTGCTGGTCGATTATGTGTCCCGTTCGGCCTGAAGAACTGGCCCGTCAAGGTTTTTACTTTACAGGTACCGACGATTCAGTCAAATGTTTTTGTTGTCATGGTCAGTTGAACACATGGACAGCCGGAGATGTGGTATCTACAGAGCACAGTAAATGGTACCCCGACTGCTCTTTCGTCCAGGGAAAATACTGTGGTAATGTACCCATGATGAGGACCCACATCAAGCATCCACCTTACATTATGTTTTACGACCGAATGGAAAGTTTTCGAGAGTGGCACACGGCAAATAATTTATCAGCAAACAGAATGGCTAGTGCAGGATTTTTCCAAATCGGTAAGTTTATATATTTAAAAAAAAACAAAACTGAAATTAAAGAGAAAACTAAATTTGCCCTCTTTACTTCAATCTATGACAATGATTGAAGCAGTATTTTAACATCAATTTTCAAAGTAAAACATCTTCACTTTCGTTTTATTTTCTACAAAGCATTTTAACTTCATAAACTTTTAAGTCTTACATACAGAATAAGCAAAGAAAAATATAAAATCAAATAAAAAATATATTTACAGTATGATTTTTTTTAATACAATGTCCCTTCAGGATGCGCACGATGACAGCTCTCTACAGCTTCCTCTTTTTCAATAACTTCAAATTACTTCTTGGAAATGATAGTGGAATAAGTACGGTTTTGAATTCAGAGTTGTCGTTTTAAAATTAGAAAAAACTAAACAAAATTAGAAATTTATACACTTCTAACATATATTAAACATGACGAACAGAAATAAAAGTCAGTTTTTAAAAAATAGCCAATTTCACTGAAATAGGTAATTCTGGGACCTCTGTATATGAATACACATTATATGTGGACTTTATACTTATCCATATTATATGATATATATATATAATGGAAGTGCAAGTAGTGTTAGGTTTAGTAGCCCAGAATGAGGAATTGGCAAATTGAATACAAATGTCAGCCAAGTTTGTGACATTCACTCTTTCACAAATGCCTTGTAAGTAGGGGGGGGGGTAAAATATGCTGTCTAAGTAGTCCACCACTAGTAGTAGTTTACCTACTTCACACCTCTAGTAAGTATTGTATTTTGTTGATGTTATAAAGATTACCATTTCATTTCCAACCTCCGTTTTAGTTATTCCTCATTCAGTAACCTTTTCTACTTTACAACAGAAATACAGTGAGAAAAAGTCTGTGTTACAACTCTCTTTCACTATTTCAACATATATACTATCCATAAATCTTTCTTTGTTAACTGTTATGTCCCTTCAGGATGTAGGTGACCATGTCCCTTCAGAATGTAGGTGACCATATCCCTTCAGAATGTAGGTGACCATGGCTTGCCACATATATTCTTTGAGTATCTCGACATCTCCAGTTGCCTTGATCTATCCACTTCCCTTCTCCACATCCTTTCACCTTTCATTCCTATCTGCTCTCGCTCCAAATCTTCTGTAACCCCCTTGCCTTGATCGATCCACTATCTTTCTCCACATCCTCTCCTTTACTACTCCTATCTGCTCTTCCTTCAAACCTTCTGTAACCCCTTGCGTGCTAGTGGCTTCCAGCCTTACTTGGGGTGATAAGATTAAAAGAAAAAAAAAATCTGTGACTTACTTAGCTTCCTTAGAAATGATTTCCTAATGCCTTCTGTGTTTCTCTTGGACTCTTCTGGCCTAGACTTTGGCAACCCAATTAATGTGCCACATTGGAATCCTAAAATTTAATTCAGACTTGAAAAGAATTTGAAGGATCTTTATCAAAAGCACAACAAATGTTTTTGGTGCTGGTGATCTTTTCTCTCTCTCTCACTCACTCACTCACTCACTCACTCACTCACACACACACATTAGACAAAAAGGAAAACTTAACCAATGTGTTTCACCTCTGATGGACTTTAACAAAGTAAATGTAAGGATGTTATTTTTTCTAAATTTGTAGATCTAAGAACACTCAAATGTTCATCAGACTAATTGAAAAGCCAAAATAAATCATGGAAGATGCTAAGTGACATAATTTAATGTCTAATAAACAAAATTGAGTAAATATTTGTTTTTTTATTATATAATGTAATTAATATTTATATTATAGTTTGTGATTAATTTGTATATTAAATATTTTAAACAATAGCTGGTTATGAATTTAACTATTTTTTTTTTTTAATGTTTTTATAACCATGTATGTTGGCTTGTGAAAGAAGTAATTTTTCAGGAATGGAGATATTTGAAAAAAAATCCAAGATGCAGATTTATATTTTGATAAGATTCGATAACAGCATTCTCTAGAATTTTCCATCTAAGTAAATTACTTACTCTTTTAATAAGTTTGGCATTCTTTGCATGAAAGTTGTGGTTGAATTTATTTCTATGTATAACTCATGCATTTGATAAATTTTTTGTATAATATCCTTTTTTTATAAGTTTTCCTTATTCATATTGTCCTCTTACAGATATATTTTTAGTTATATATGAAATACAAACACCACACACACACACACACACACACACACACACACACACACACATATATATATGAAAATGCAATCCACGATATGGACAGTTTCTCCCACCAAATGTAAAAATATAAGAACACTGGAAAAGCTAAATAAAAAAATTAATAAAATTTCCATTGTACATCATATTTAACAAAAGATCTTTAAAAAGAAAAAGGATGTGTGTGTGTGTGTGTGTGTGTGTGTGTGTGTGTGTGTGTGTGTGTGTGTGTGTATATATATATATATAAACAAATTTCTGGAGCCACACCAAGATAAGATAATTTTTAAAACAGGGATCGTAATTTATTTCTAAAATAAGATACAATAGTATCACACCAAAATAAAATAATAACTTCAGGTACCTTTCAACAGACTCATCTTCAGAATTTGATATCATTGGTATAAAACTAAACTGGCAAAACAAAAAAATTTTTGCAACAACCTAAGTTTAAAATATAATGAAAGGCAGTAGTGGATACAAAAAAAAATATTTTCCCTCAATTTGTCCGAGAATTGGCTATGGATTCACCAAAGAATTGTGACTTTGTTTTAATACTCTTTGCTTACACAGG
This sequence comes from Acanthosepion esculentum, assembly GCA_964036315.1. Classification (NCBI taxonomy): domain Eukaryota; kingdom Metazoa; phylum Mollusca; class Cephalopoda; order Sepiida; family Sepiidae; genus Acanthosepion; species Acanthosepion esculentum. The sequence continues at coordinate 3,816,225 of OZ038506.1, forward strand.
GTTGGACATTGTATATTAATAACAACTGCCTCCAACATGTTAAGGTGGAATCTCATCTGTGCCCTGTGTAGAACAGAGAAGAAATCCTCAATGTAGCCAGTCCTACAAGCAACTGAATCCAATAAATGTTCATCAATAACAGACTCCTTTGCCTGTGAGCACCTGGATGTTACAGGCATAGATCCACCTATTTGACCAGGGGATATGCTGGGTAATTCTAACCTCCAGCCCCTGGATAGTCTTACCCACATAGTCAGCCTCACACTGACATTTATTAAACAACTAAACTCTGCTGATGTGTAGGCAAGACATCCTTATGGACAAAGGGGAAAGTCTTTCTGGTAGAGAAAATACTTTGGACCACTATGGAATTAAAACTCCGCCTGACCAAAGACAATATTTTATCACTGTATTATTTTTTTTTTTTTTAAGCGTATCACCCCAAGCAAGGCTGGAGGCCACTATCACGCAAGGGGTTAAAGAAGGGTTGGAGGAAGAGTAGATAGGAGTGGTAAAGGAGAGGATGTGGAGAAAGAGAAAGACAGTGGGTCGATCAAGGCAAGGGGGTTACAGAAGATTTGGAGCGAGAGCAGATAGGAATGAAAAATGAAAGGATGTGGAGAAGGGAAGTGGATAGATCAAGGCAACTGGAGATGTCGATTGACGTTACACTTAAACCGTTGGAGATTGTATTTGTCAGGGAAACAGTAATAGGGAAGGGAGTTCCATAGGCGAGATGTGCGAGACATGAAGCTATTGGAGTAGAAGAGACGTCTACATCTAACAGTTTCCACGGTGTAGGGGTGGAAGCGGGATGCCAGCCTCATGGGACGTTTAAATTCACGAGGCCAAAGGGACAAGCGAAAGCAGCTCCTCGGAGCAATTACCGTGAAAGTACTTGTAAAAAAGGCAGAGCGAGGCAACATCGCGTCTGTGAGAGAGCGACTGCAGACGAGATGACAGATCAGGGCCAATCACGTTGCCTATTCGTCTCTGGATCTTATCAAGAACCCTGAGGCAAACAGCAGGGGCACCAGACCATATATGGCAGCAATACTCCATGCAAGGCGAATGGTCGATTTATAGACTTGGAGGATCAATTCCGGGGAGAAAAATTTCCTGGCTCGGCACAGGGAACCAACTTTCCTTGCGGTGGATGATGCAACTGACTTGATGTATTTGTTCCATCTCAGATCAGCAGACAGCGTGAAACCGAGCAGCCGCAAAGAGGAGCTCTCAAGAAGTTGGTCTTCAGACATTCTAATGGGATGCAGGGATGGATCCTTGTGGTGGTTAATAGAGAGCAGTTTTGTTTTAGAGGCGTTAAAGTTAACCATCCATTTCTCGCCCCAGTTCACAACCGATTGGAGGTCCTTTTCAATTTGAGCTGCCAGGTTAACTTTGTCAGCTTCACTAGATTTGTGTTTGAGGCAGGAGTAAATTGTGGTGTCATCAGCGTAGATGCCGACTTGGGAGTCTATGGCGTCAGGAAGGTCGTTTATAAATATGAGGAACAGAGTAAGGCCTAGGATGGAGCCTTGAGGAACACTTGCGTTAGTGGGATAGGAGCTGGAGATGAATCCACTGAGAACGACCTTCAAATCCAAAACAATCGACCTGTGATACCATAACCCTGGAGCTTGCAAAGAAGGCCGGCATGCCAAACTCTATCGAATGCTTTGGAGATGTCAAGGGCCACGGCACGAGCTTCACCGTTATTATGGATAGCTTGGTAGACAAATTCAGTGATGGCCGTAAGCATATCGGCAGTAGATCGGGCAAAGTGGAAACCATACTGCTTGTCTGAGAGCAGATCGTGGGATATCAGATGATTAATCACTTCGGTGTTGATAATGGCCTCGAAGACTTTGCTGAAGAGGGATAGGAGTCTGATAGGACGGTAATTGGAAGGGTCGGAGGGGTCACCAGAGTTCTTAAAGACAGGAACAATGGTTGAGGACTTCCAGCAGTCAGGAAAACAGGACTCCTTGAGGCAGCAGTTGCATAATTTAGAGAGGGCAGGCGCCAGTTCAGGTGCGCATTTCTTCAGGACAATGGCTGGTATTCTGTCACCACCAGTAGCCTTGTGGTGATCTAAGTTAGAAATAATGCCCAATACCGACGACGGGGTTATGTGCAATCCGTCCAAGAGGGCCTCAGTTCTGGGAGGGAAATCGGGCAAGGGTACACCGGAAGAATCTAGCGTAGAATTGGAAGAAAACTTCCGAGCGAAGCATTTGGCCTTGTCGGCAGAGGTGGTCAGGACCTCAAACTGATTGAACAGGGGAGGAATGGAGGGTTTGTTATATACCTGACTACTGGGATCAATCCATGGTAGTCTCATACATACAGGGCACTTAGATGGATCAAACACTTTAACTATTAAACTTATCAATTTTAAGTCCAATGGTTGTTGTAATCACACATTGAAGGTAATCATTCACAAGAAACAATTGTTTAATTTGCCTGAGCTTGGCATTAATCTTACACTCCAAACATAATCATCAAAGCACAATGAGTGAGAGTTTTGATGTGATTGCTTTTCTTGGTTTTGGGAGAAAAAGAATCCCAACTGAAGCATACCTCCGAAAAGATACATTTCCTATAAACACTAATGAGAAAATCTAACAGTTCTCTCAACCAGCAAATCCAGGAAAGGTAACTTATTGTTCTGTTCTACTTCCATAGTAAATTTCAAAGAGGGGGTGGAGATTATTTAAGTATTGAACAAAATTTTCCACTTAATTACATGAAGAAAATGATGTAAACGTATCGTCAATGTAATGGAATTAACAATAAGGCTTTAAGATTTTGTCAAATAATTGTCTCTCATGGAAACTGACAAAGATGTTAACCATTAGAGGTTCCAAAGGACTGCCCATTACGCTTCCATCAATCTGTTGATACAAGCAATTGTTAAAACTGAAGAAGACAGACTTGGTAGCCATGTCCATCAACTCAACAAAAACAACCTGATGGAGGCTTCACAGGGCCACAATATAAAAAGTCCACGCAAATATCAATGGTTTCATCAAGTGGAACATTTGTAAACAAAGTGGATATATCAAAAACACAAAAAACTCAGTGTTAATAGTGGGTCGCAATTTGGGCATAAATGACACAAACTGGAACAAGTCTGACACACAATATTCTGAATAAAAATCTAAAAACTGGATCAAGAACCTCAATAAGCCACTTAGCCAATCTATTCTGGGCAGAACCCATTATAGACATACATACATACATATATATATGTCTATAGTGGTTCTCCACAATAATTTCTCAATAGTGTTTATTATAAACAGATCATTTACTTAAATATTTGTGTCTATAAAAAGAATGTATAAACATAAAAATGTCTTAAAATATATATAAGTGCCCTTTTGATTTAAGCTTAAATTTCATCTCATAAGGGCAAAACTGAAGTACTTCAATTTTTTTATTTTTATTTCCTGTCTTATGACTAGTGGCACTAAACAAACCCATCCCACAATGGATGACTAAAACAATGGAAAAGGGAAATTATAGCACACCATATGTAATAGTCGCTCTTTAAAAAATGTGGACGAAACCAGTTCCAGTTTTTGAAAACTACCAATGGTGAATAAATAAATGTTCCTATTTTATGCTCTGAAAATCTAAACACGTACAAAAGGGAATTCACAAGGCGGCCATTGTTTTTATTAAGTAGTTTGAATGGGTGTAGATTTGAGAATAAGCTATGAAAATTACTTGGGATGAAATGATTAAGAAAAAAAAAAGTAAAATAGTTGATCATTTTCAGTATGATGACAATTCATACCATTTCAATACCATGCATGGTATTGTCAATCCATTTCAGTACCATGCATGGTATTGTCAATCCATTTCAGTACCATGCATAATATTGTCAACCCATTTCAATACCATGCATGGTATTGTCAATCCATTTCAATACCATGCATGGTATTGTCAATTCATTTCAATATCATGCATGTATTGTCAATCCATTTCAATACCATGCATAGTATTGTCAATCCATTTCAATACCATGCATGGTATTGTTAATCCAGGTAACCTTCATGGAATTTCCAACTGATCCTTTATTTAATTTATGGAAGTGCATTGTTCTCATTCTCCTGCCCATGTCCAGGGATATTCTATCTAGTTCTTATTTAGTACTGCTCAGTTATTGCTGGTCTCATTTCTACTGATTCCAAGTACGTACTAAACTCCTAATTACTATGTCACCAAATTCATGAATCAGTGCTTTAATCCCCTCAGCTATTTTCCTGGGGGACAGTCCTGTAAGACAGTCCTGAGTGGAGACCATGAAGACTTAAGTCTAGCCTGCCTGCTGCTATATGCTTTTGCTGCATGTCACACTTGACTGCATTCACCAAGACTTCTATTTTCTATTGTGGATGCTGCTACATATTTTTGATAAGTTGTTGAATATTTCTTGACCCTATGCTCTTCCCAAAATATGACCACACATCAGAATTTTGCTGTTGTAACTTGTTGGTCAGGCTGAGAATTTTTCAATATTTACATTGCATCCAGTTCCTATGAAAACAGCCCAAACCAGATGCACATGAATAAAAATGACTCTACCACATAACCTGAACCCTACAAGAATCAAGAAATATATACAGTATAAAGGTCTGCATGCAAATTGAATTAAAATTTGAGTTCTGTTATAAATCTGGTCAAATTTAGCAACTGTTGATTTTGAAAAGAGTTAAACTTCAAACAAGTCCATGAACGCCGTTTTTTTGTGGAGTCATTTTAATAATATGTTATTCTTTTTCAATGATCAGGCACTTGAACATTGTACCCATAAATAGAGAATATGGTTACATTTTCCCTACTGTCAATGTAGTCCTCTACAACATAGCAATTGACAAAAGCAGATTTTGCTCTCTCTCTTTAATTGGGGTTTAAATATTCAGTATGTTGTCCCCTTTTCGTTATTATTATTTTTTCATTTGCTTTTTAATTTTATAAGTCTATTAATTCCTACCAGTGAAATAATTGACTGATGTATTTGAATTTCTGCGGAAATGAGAAATAGAATCAACAACAGCATCAAAAAAGAGGAAAACAATAATAGCAGGAAAACAGGAAACCACAAAATCATCAAAAGAGAGGAACCACCACCAACAACAACAACAAAAAAGCAGAAACAACAACAACAGCAACAACAAAAAAGAGGAAACATCATCATCATCAAGAAAGAGGAAACCTCAACAACAAAAAAGAGGAAACATCATCATCATCAAGAAAGAGGAAACCTCAACAACAAAAAAGAGAAAACATCATCATCATCTAGAAAGAGGAAACCTCAACAACAAAAAAGAGGAAACAACATCATCATCATCATCAAGAAAGAGGAAACCTCAACAACAAAAAAGAGGAAACATCATCATCAAGAAAGAGGAAACCTCAACAACAAAAAAGAGAAAACATTATCATCATCAAGAAAGAGGAAACCTCAACAACAAAAAAGAGGAAACAACATCATCATCATCATCAAGAAAGAGGAAACCTCAACAACAAAAAAGAGGAAACATCATCATCAAGAAAGAGGAAATCTCAACAACAAAAAAGAGGAAACATCATCATCATCAAGAAAGAGGAAACCTCAACAACAAAAAAGAGGAAACATCATCATCATCATCATCAAGGAAGAGGAAACCTCAACAACAAAAAAAAGGTAACATCATCATCAAGAAAGAGGAAACCTCAACAACAAAAGAGAGGAAACATCATCATCATCATCAAGAAAGAGGAAACCTCAACAACAAAAAAGAGGAAACCTCAACAACAAAAAAGAGGAAACATCATCATCATCAAGAAAGAGGAAACAACATCATCATCATCAAGAAAGAAGAAACCTCAACAACAAAAAAGAGGAAACAACATCAGCATCAAAAGAGAGGAACCAACAACAACAACAAAAAAGCAGAAACAACAACAACAGCAACAAAAAAGAGGAAACATCATCATCAAGAGGAAACCTCAACAGTAAAAAAGTGGAAACAACAACAGCAACAGCATCTAAAAAGAAGAAACAACAACTGCATCAAAACAGATAAAATAACAGCAACAAAAAAGGAAACAGCAACAAAAAAGGAAACAGCACTAGTAAAAAAAGTTGAAACAGCAGCAAAAAGGAAACAACAGCAACATCAGCAGCAAAAAAAAAATAAAACAAAACAAAATACTAACCAGTTATCACTCATTGTGCTTTACAGATCATTTGAGGCCAAATCATATAAATATATACACGACTAAAATCCAAGGTGTGAGAAAAAATCTGCTACCAGATAATGAACAAATATGAATCATAGATTACAATCATGGCTCTCCACAGATTACTTTCCTTTATTATCTGCGAATAGCAATGATTTCTTGGGAAAAATAGTGGAATGGATACACAATAGTCCTTCCTCTTAATTGGCTGCCACTCAAGTTTATAGATCCCAGTCTTTGTAGCCTATAGCTGGGCAGGAAGAGATAGATTCATGCCTTTTCCAGAACCATTTGGGTGAAAGTGAATTGTAACAGATGACACTGGAATTTGAACTCAGTACCTCAATTTCACTTTCCATGCTGATAACTGTCACTAAAGTACCTGATAATGATTCAGAGCAGTAATTACTGAATTAGAAATAATATAAGTTCATAATACTTACTGGAGTATGACGTACATATTATATGTTGTGTTTCATATTATTACATATTACAGACTTACAATAAGTATTAGGAAAACTTCCAATTCAATGTGTGTGTATAATTGTTTATTTGGGCAGTAATCCCTCTTTTCTACATTCCCATAATTCTAGATACATACATGAAAAATTTATGCATTCAATTAGAATTAAAAATTTGAAATATTAAATGTTAAAACTGTCTCATAGAGAGCTCAATGTTTATTTTCATTAAACAGAGCAAAATTTTTTGTATAATTGGAACTAAGATACCTTTAGTTAATGACCAGTTTCATCTGCAAATTTTAAAATTCACAGGATTTTTCAAACTGTTTATGGATAAACAGTTTGAAAAAATATATATGAATAAAATATTTTTTTATGTTATATGTTGTTTTGCTGAGCCTGCTTATTGCTGTCAAATAAAAATAAACACACAATTCAAAACTTTATAATATTTTATTTACTATTGGATGATAATAAATGCAAAACATGACCCCAGGTGTATTACTGGTAGACTGATAGTTTGAAATATGACGTGTGAGGATACATGACTGCAATCTTGTAAATCCCTTTTCTTCTCTTTAGTCCTAGAGAGTTCTGATCAAGTGGCATAACTTTGTTTGCTCACTTCTTATGGCATCTGTCCTAACACTATATTTATGGATAAAAGTGCTCTATCAGGGATAGAGCATATATAGTAGTGGACACTGAGCGGCGACAGTCTGTTTCATTCTGGAATGCAATCTTCAGAACGTGTGTGTTATGTTTTTCAAAGCAAAAAAAGATACCTCAAGTCTCCTTTATGTCAGAGGATTGATATTAAGTAGCAGTTCAGCACTCTTTTTGTGTAAAGATAGATTTCATGTGCGAAATCATGATTGCCCACACAGAATTTTCACACTTGATAAAATACAAAGAAGAATCTGTAATGTTATCGATCTTGACCTGGCATCTTGGCTTCAGTTACTTTTCCTGTGCCTTATCTGTAAATGTTTTCATGGTAATTGTTCTGATGAGCTTTCCTCTATGTTACCAAAACTTTATGAATTTAAGCATACTACTAGATTGGTGGCAAGGTCTCGTCATTCTACGGTTGAAATGATTGCTAGATGTAACCGTAGGTCCTATGTTAACACTTTCTTCTCTCATACTTCTCTTCTGGCCTCTTGCTTTCCAGTCAACTTTGATCTTCAAAAGATTTTAAATGCAATAACAGTCATTATCTTCTGTTGTCTTAATTCCTGTTCTTTTATTTTTCACTCTTCTTAATAATGTGTGGGGAAATAAAAAGAAAACAGCAAACAGCGAGTAAATTCAAGCTCTCCCAACTAGTATTCCAACCTCGAGTCGTTCCTTCTTGAGTTCTGTCTCAAAATCGCACTAACAGACTTTTCCAGCTGCCAACCGTAAACGTCACTCCAACAACCCAGCACTGGGAAAAATTACTTGCTTTTATATTTGTCCATATACCCATAATCCCTTGCGTCTTCATGCGATCCCATAATTCATTGCGTCTCTGTCCCATAATGCATTGCATCTTCATTGCATAAAAATGCAATGTAAGTCCCCCCTTATTCTTTTACGTTATCTGGCCAAGGCAGAGCGGTAAGTGCTTTTTTCTCCTTCATTTCAACTGCAGTAGCTTTACATGCTAAGCAAATACGGGCTCTTTTTTGGCGGGGACAAGGCAAGTCGCAACCAGTTGTGCTCATCCCAGGTTCTGCCTCATCATGTCTACCACATAATGTCTTTTTTTTCATATTCTTTCACACTCAGTAACCCTTTGTATTAGTGGCTTTATTGCTTTGCTTGGGGTGAAATGATTTTAAAAAATGTGGTTCTACAGAAGGATGCTGAGTTTCTTGGAACATGTGAGCAATGTGGAAGTTTTAAGGAAAATGAATGAAAAGAACATTTAGAATCAGAAAGAGACAGTTGACATTTCTGGGGCATATTATGAGGAAAGAGGGCTTGGAGAATATATAGAAAACAAGAGCAATAGAAGGAAACAGCAAAGTAACCTCTTCCTAACAATATTGTGTGAATGGACAAAAGAACAGGGAGTGGAAAAGTTAGCAAGGGAACAAACATTGCTTAGAGCTATAAAGGATAGGAAATTGTGGAGAGCCATGATTACTCACATAGAAGATTGGATTGTTGTACCAAAATAAGCTAAAGCATTAATATGTGTTGATATTTGTAGAACAATTTTTTTGTTTGTTTAAAGTAGCCGCCCTTGACTTTGTAAAATTTTGTTTTAATTATTCTATATTATTTGTATTTTGGTTATCATGTTCAATAAATTTATATGGAATTTTAAAAATTCTATTTTTAATAAACTGCAAAATATTTTCAGCTCCATTTGATCATGTGAAGTGCTTCAGCTGTGGCATTCGTCTCAATAAATGGCTACCAGAAAATGACCCCTGGGAAGAACACAAGAAATTTTCTCCTAACTGTCCTTTCCTTCTTGAACGATATAAATATTATTTGGGCAATGATGTAAGGACTATTTTTTTTTACACCTAATCTGTCTTCTTTTTTTTATCAAAAGAAAAATAATTTTGGATGAAATTAATTCCGAATCAGAGAAATTCAAGATTAAAGTGGCATATTAGCTGATATACGAGGGCTCTTTGTTTTAAGCTTCCACCACCAAAATATATGACAACAAAATTATTTTCAAAGTTGAGGTATCTTATATGCCAGGGATTCCCAAAGTGGGCTCTGCAAGTGATGTCTATAGGTTTGGCAAGCCTTTCTCTTGTTGCACACATTAACGAGTCTTGTGTCAAAAGAAAGAAAGGAAGCTTTAAACTCAAAATAAAAATTTTAATGTGTCAAATATTTATACTTTTGAGAAAATAAAACGGGTAATACTATATTTTGTGAATAGATTCTGTAAGCATCATCACGCTTTAGATACTGTCCTGGGTAAGACGTTAAACTACATCCGCGTCCTGGGTAAGATGATAAACTACGTCCAGCAGCAAGGCCTCTGATCAGGAGGTTTTGAGGAGCATGGAAGCACCTCTTAATTGCTGGTGTTCCCAGGTCCAACCTGACCCGGGGTGGTAACACTTGTTAGGGTCCCAGCTATGAGTAAATAGTTTACTATTACCAGCAATACTTTTTTGAAAAAATTATTACCAGCAATAAAATTTTGAAGGAAATAATATTACCAGAAACAGAATTTTGACAAAACAAAATATTACCAGCAATAAAAAAATGTCGGCATTAAATAACCCATTGAGGTTGATATGCCGTAAAACAAAATAAACCAAACCAATCTAAACCAAAGAATACATATTCTATTCATACGAATCTATCCTAAAAATGTTGTCGGCATTAAATAACCCATTGTGGTTGATATGCCGTAAAACAAAATATACCAAACTAATCTAAACCAAAGAAAACATATTCTATTCATACGAATCTATCCTAAAAATGTTGTCGGCATTAAATAACCCATTGACGTTGATATGCTAGAAAAAAAAATAGACCAAACACTTTAGATAAAATTTTAAAAAAACAAAACAACAACAAAAAAACACTACCTCCAGTTTTTTAAAAATTTATCCAAAATCAGAATTATCCAATTTAAATGAAATTTTCAGTACTTATTAGGGCTTTGCAAAAAAACCTTTATACTACTTAAGGTTTACGGACATATAGCGTTGAAACACTAATTTCCATTCAATCATGTTAAGCAATGTCAAGCCCGATCAGTACCTGGACTGGTGACTACTTGAGAATACCAGGTGATGTAAGCTTGGATGTCCAGTTGGTATAATAGATAATAGAGTAAAGGTAGTTAAAACAGCAGTGTCCTGGGAAAAATTTTTGTTGTGACATGTTTGCCTTATTGCAGGCGTGTTTGCCAGTAATTGTTTGTTTTTTTTATTAATTTCTGATTTAATTGTTGGCTTTTGTAATTAAATTGCTTAGTTTGTCAGATTAACCCATCTTCTGTCCCTGAATGTAGAAAACAACTTAGCATTTAGATCACAGCTTGAGAATAAAGGGAAGTAAGCAATGTTGACATAAAATAAATGCTATCAAAATGTTTTAATTCAAACAGTTTTGCTGATACCATTTCTGAAAAAAATAACTGCCTAGTGCAGCTGAACAAAGGAAAGGGGAGTTTATCTGAACAATGCCAGGTATCATTGATAGTACATATACATAAGTTAGTGTGTGTAAATATTTAGGTGGCTTATGGCTACATCACATTGAAACATCGGTTCCTGTATGATTACCAAAGTTAAGCAACATTGAGCCTCATCAGTATGTAGATGGGTGACCACTTAGAAATACCACATACTGCAAGTTTGGATGTGCAAGTGGAATAATGGCATGGAATTGTTAATCAGAGAACGAAGTCCAATTCTCATTGAGTTTATATTCACTTACCTGTAAATACCTTTGGGAAAGGTATGAATCCACCTCTTCTCCTTCAGCTATGGGTTAATTAGTAAGACATATCTTTAAATCATTATTATCTTCCCCATCCCCACAAAAAAAAATTCTGGCTGTAAATAACCTGCAAAGCATTAATAAGACATAGAAAATGAATCAATCAAAATATTTAGGTTCCTTACATAAATTCTGAAAATTCTAAACTTAAAGCATAAACCATTTTAATGTTTCCCTATTATTTTTTTTCCCCCTATTAACTTTCTATTTTCCCTATTAATTTTCAGATGACATCAGAGATTGCCTCATTTGAAAACCTTCATATTGGCAACAGTGAAAACTTCAAAATTGTTCCACAGGAAGAAACTCAGCACCATTTTCCACAGCAGGAAACTGTCCCATTTGGACATGATAGTCCGCAGCCCCACAATAATGACTACATCCTACATGCTTTTGCAATGCTTGGCCATGAATCCGAGCCTTTGCAATCAAGTGCCACACTCCAGCCACAAGCAGAAGCTAGCAAAGAGCGCTTAGATAATCTTGACATGTTGGGTTAGTTTCTTTCTGTGTGTTGTATCCTTTCAGGATGTTATCATTCTTTCTTTTGTGGCTTTCAGTAATACGTGAAGACCCCCTTTTTCTCTTCATAGTACTCCACTATTTTGCTCAAATATGTCAAGTAGGTGAGCCACAGATTTCCTCTGCATCTCTTGCCTTCAAGACTGAGCATCAGCCGGGAGTGTCAGCTGCTTTTTTCCAACCCTCTCTCACAGGCCTTTGAATGTCAACCATTTTTCTTCATCCCCTGGCAAACCATGGACATTGGCTGCTCCTCCAACATTCTGTGACCATCTCTTACACTCCAGCCAGCCACCCAACCACCCAATGGGTGTTATGACCATAAACAACTCAACCCAGAGTGCCATGACCATTATCCACTATTCTTTACCCAGCAGTGTGTGGTGACCATAAGACCCTCCACTCCACCCCCATGTGTTATGACCATAAGCTACTCCTCTATCCCACACTGGTGGGATGTAATCATAAGTTGTTCATCTTTCTCCATCTGCATGCTGTGACCATATGCCACACCTCTTTCTCCACCTCTATGTTATGTCACAAATTTCAGCCACTCCTCTTTTCTACCCAGTATGCCACAAGCATCAGCCACTTCTTTTTTCCCTTCTCTGTAGTAAGAACATGTCTTCTGTCCATCACAGTAACTTTTCTTACAGTATATTGTCATAATTGTTCCGTTTTATTATTAATTATTGTTATTAATCTCTTATTGCAGCTAATTTATAAATTAAACTTTATCATAGATATATATGTAGGAAACCATGAGTGATTATCACATGTGACACAACTGATGCTTTTGAATAGCAGTGCTTATTATTTGGACATGGGGGGGGGGGGAAGCACTAAGAAATGAAAGCAGGCAGAATTGTTATTGGTCTTACCAGTCTTGTTTACAGTTCTGGTCTCTCCAGTCTTGTTGACAGTTCCAGTCTTGTTGACAGTTCTAGTCTCTCCAGTCTAGTTGACAGTGCTGTTGTAGTAGATGGGAGACTTAATAAATGGGGTATGACAAACCTTTCTCTTGCATGAAACTTTTTCAAGTTTACATCCACATCATGTTCAAACACCAGTTCCTGTACTATCACCGAAGTTAAGCAATGTTGAACCTGGTCTTGACTACGACATGCTGTAAGCTTGGATGTGCAGGTGGTGTAATGGGTAATGGCAACATTGACAGAAGAAGATTATGGTCCACCGGGGGGATTATATTCAAAGATAAACCTCATTTGGCCACATTCCCTGAGAGTATCTTGATCAGCCACTGAACTTTTCTGGCAACCCTTGTAAGTCCAGTACTGAATGACCTTCTTGAGAACTGGGCTTTGCTATTAAATATATATGATTTCTATATTCGTTCCCATTTTGGATAGATTAATATTTTCTGCAACATGTACCAAAAAAGATAATTTTTCTTCTTTTTTTTTTTACCCAATGTCCACAATGACTTCAAGTCTGTTGTTAGCAGGAGCAAAAGATGGCTTGTCAGTTTTAAGACCTCCAAAACTAAACTTCTCTCCATTAATCATCTGAGAGACCCCTCTCTGCTTTCCATCAGCTACATGGGAAATTGGATTGTTGTTGTTCCAAGGTCAACACTGACCTAGTGTGATAGCACCTGTTAGGGTCCCAGCTATGGGCAAATAGTGAACCCCCAAACAAAGTCCGTGAGGGCTTTGTGCAAGTCTGCTTCATTGTTGAAGGATTTCCCATGAAGATGATTATCCAGGGAGTAGAAGAGGTGGTAATCGGATGGTGCAAGGTCAGGTGAATAAGGTGGATGGCACAAAGTCTTCCACCCAAGTTGCTGTATGGTATCCCTGACCACTCACATGACATGTGGCCTGGCATTGTCATGGAGGAAAAGCCCACCTTTGCGATTCACCAGTGCTGGCTCCTTCTGGCGCAATGCCTGTTGCACACGTCTCAATTGCTGCAAGTATAGGTCTCCAGTGAACGTTTGACCCATTGGTAGCAGTTCATAATGAACCACTTAACGACCTGTCCACCAGACACAAAGCATAATCTTGCGTGGGTGCATAGGCGGTCTTGCGGTGTGAGGGACAGCATCCTGAGGAAACAACCAATGTCTGGAACACTTGGGAGTTTTGTACAGAACCCACTTTTCATCACTGGTAAGCACTCAATTGAATAAGGATGCGGTACGGTGGTGAGAAAGCAGTGATACACAGGCTGCCACTCGTTGTCCCTCATGAACCTCCAACAGCGTTTGAGGAACCCACTTGCTCAGTTTGTACGTTTTATCTAGGCAGTGCAGGTGAAGTCTAACTGTTTCATCGGAAACGTTGAACTGTCTTGCAAGTTCACCACATGTTAGACTACTGTCCTCTTCAATGGTCGCCTTCAGGACTCCGTCATTCAAGACCTGTGGTTGTCCACTGTGAGGCTCATCATGGAGAGACAAATCTCCCAACTTGAATTTTCGAAACCAATGCCTTGCAGTACATTCATCCACTGCACTATCTCCAAACGCTTGACATATGCGGTAACTTGATGCAGCTGCTGATAAGCCCACTTTGAAGTCGTAAAGCAAACAGCCCCGAACGAGATCTCTAGACACTTCCATCCTTCTCACAGCAGTCCAGCTTATAACTGATGGCCAGTCACGGTGCGCGTGTTTTTTATAACGTCTGATGTTCCTACTTCTGGCTGTCCGAATTTGAAAACAATTGCTACACGAATTTCGTATATATTTCAACTTCATTTAATGACTAATCAAAAAACAGAGAGAACTTTTTTGGTTACCTTGTACTTATATGTCTAAACAATAGTCTGTTAATTTAAGCTTACAAAAATGTTTTCATTTTCAGGCCCTGAGGAGTTGAAGCAAATAATCATGGAGCAAGAAGATGAACGGCTGTGCAAAATTTGCTTTGAAAGGAAACTGAATGTGATCTTCATACCTTGTAATCACATGGTTTGTTGCACTGAGTGTGGAAAGCAGCAACAGCTGTGCCCAATCTGCCGAAGAAAAATTGAAACTGTCAACCAGATCTACTTCTCCTGATTCAATCTTTCATGAAGTCTTTTATGCTCTGCAGGTAGCAGTTTGAGGAAGGAGTTTTATATATATATATATATATAATTTGCCTCTCTCACTAGCTGCGTCAAGGTACACTCTATTGAGTTCTATTTTATTCTTAGTAGGCAAAATTTGTCACCTTTAAATACTTATTTTATTATTAAAGTGTGCAAATAGTATTTTAGCTTTTTTTTTCTTTTCTTTTTTTTCTTTTTTTTTTTTAGTTCTGCTGCAAATTAATTTGGGGATATTTTTTTGTAAACTAGCTGTTATCTAATTTGATAGTCATGACAGTATTTTCAGTACAGGTCTCATGATTTTACACTTGAAAATTATTTGATGGAACCGTAAGTTCTATGCTGATAGTTTCTTCTCTTGCACATCTCACTTGTGGATTGGTCCTAGCCTGGCATCTCAGCTTCAGTCACTTTCCCACTGCCATAAATAAATTTCCCTCTGCTATTTCTATAAATATTTTCATGAATTTCAAGTAGTGTTACTGCACTTGTACCTGAGTTTCGAGAAGTGTTAGTGGATTTGTGGCCAATTTTCGAGAAGTGTTGGCACACTTGTGGTCGATTTTCAAGGCTTGCTTTTACCAGAGTTCCACAAGTGAGAAGTGTGAGGTAAGAAACCTGTTCTTACATTTAGAGATAAATAATGCAAATATGTAAATTTAAGTCCTTCAATCTTCATTTTGCATTTTGGTTTCATTCAACAGTTTAAGAAGGAATGCTTTATGTTTTGTTTTTGTGTATGTGTATGTATGTATGTGTGCCTTATTTATTAAAAGCTTATCACTATTTGTGAAAAGTAAGAAAATCAGTTGCTTTTAGAATGAATATAATAGAATTTAAATTTAAAAAAAAAAACCCATCTCAAATTAATGTTTTCATCAAGACAGTGTTTCAAGCCTTGTTGTCTTATTACATTTCTGCTGATAGATTGTTTGGACTCCCTCAGATCTATAATTCATACATTTTTCTTGTATTATAGTGCATTCTAGACCAAATAAAAATTTCTGAAAATAAATCTAATAGTTTGAATAAAAATGCTATTTCTATTAGCATAAATGCTGACAGTTTTTAGTTATGGATGTCCATAAAAGTCATTTATTTTTTACTCTACTGGGTATTGGTTTCTCTATAACCTTGACTAATTATTCAAGTTAGGTTTATGTAAAAAATAACTCAATGAGAAGAATATTAGTAGTGGGGGTGAGGTTATTTAGTTAGAATTAAGTGATCATCCTATCAAAATGCAAATCAAAAGAGGGGTAGAAAGGGAAGCTATTTAAAGTAAAAACTGTTGCTTAAGGTTAAAGGTCAAACTGTTAAACAGTTAAAATAGACAAATATGGTGAACCAAGATTATTTGGATAAACGTTTGTTTGGTGTTTTTGTTTGTTTGTTTTTTAAAGAAATTCCATTCAAAAAAGAGAAAAAAAATTAAAAGGTTTCTATTTACTTGGATTTAAAAATAGTTAAATAAAACAGATTTTTAGAAAGTCACTATATATATATATATATATATATATATAATTTTCTGAAAGGAAACCTCAAATCTTTTCCCTGGATAATGGGTTGAAAATCTTTTAAGGTGAGTTAGCACCAGTGGTATTCAATAAACTTACCTTGTTGATCTTGCTGTACAGTCAAACTAAAAACAAAAAAAGAATTCTACATTTTTATTTATTTATTTTTACATATTTATTTTTTGTTTTCTTCAAGTTTTTCTTTGCATCCTCAACTCTGGTATAAATCAGCTCCATAATGTTTCACTAATGAAGACTTCTTCATGTTTCTTTTTCTGTTTTTTATAAAACATAAGACAAGTTTAATTTTGACGCTTTCATTCCCATGGATCCTTCAGAAGAAATGTTTTTAATAAGCAAATATCAAATGTTGCCATTTATTTGATCCCCATGCTAAAATTGTAAGTGCAGATCTTTGTCAAGTTAATTACATAACAATTTCAGCTATCAGTCTTCCATGAAGCAAAAAGTATGCGTTTGGTTTGAATTACAAAATAACAAATGCTGTGGGGTCTGGCACAAAACATCCAGCCCTGACATTTTAATTTCTCATACCACCAACTCCAGCTACAACTCTGACTCCAGTAACCCAAAGTTCCTCTGACGCTGCAAAATAAAACACATCTGTCAGATTAAGAACTA
Organism: Acanthosepion esculentum; assembly: GCA_964036315.1. Lineage (NCBI taxonomy): Eukaryota > Metazoa > Mollusca > Cephalopoda > Sepiida > Sepiidae > Acanthosepion > Acanthosepion esculentum. Next base: position 3,833,134 of record OZ038506.1, read on the forward strand.
CAACAACTCTATTAGATACCCCAAAAATGCACCCCACCACTTTTTTAATTTTGCCCCCCCCCCTATTAGGACTACCTCCCGTTACTCACACATTGGCAGAAAAGAAGAACACGAGTATACGAGTTGGTAAGAAGAGAAAAATGGACATTATGAAAATATTTTCAATTTCGTTAACACATTGATTTTGTAATGTATATATATTGTTAGCCATTGATGGATATTTGTATATATTGTGACATTGGCAAGACTTTATGGAAATATTTACAATTTTGTTAAAACATTTTACTTAAAGGTATTTATAAACATTTCTTTACAATTTTATTTCTTCAAGGTCTTGTTATAGTTTGAAAGTTTTGTTTTTATTCATTTTCCAACCACCCTGTTTATTAGGACCTCTCCCATTAGATTCACTCATACCCCCCCCCCAGTTCCCCTTTTATTATTATTATTATATGGCAGTGAATACTGGACAATTTCCTCACAGATGAAGATGAGACTTGAAACGACAGAGATGAGGTTATACAGAAGACTGCCCATGAATACCTTGGACACAGCATGTAAGTAATGAGGAAGAAAATGAGAACAAAAAAGGCAGATTCTTACCATCAGGAGTTAAAATTTCTGGGACATTTGAGGAAGACGGGCTTGGAAAACTTAACACTCAGAGGAGATATTAAAGGCAAGAGAGGAACTTAATGAACTTGTGCAAAGTTTCTTAGAGCTACAAAGCACGGGAAGCTGTGGAGAAGCATGGATTGCCATGTCCTGAATGGACACTGCATAGAAACGGAGGAGAATACATCATTTCCTAGTGTGATCAAAACATTGTCACATTTTTGCGAATCATGCCAATTACAAAAAACTGGCTTATGAATATGCGTAGAATATAAAATGTTGCTCTCGTACGGGAAAACTTGGAGAGATGATGGTCAAGGGGATTAGTAATTTGCCAGACAGTAATAAACAATTTTATACATTCAGGTATTGTCTATTTCAGATTGGCTCACAATGATCCACATGGGTATGAAACCATATAGTTGATCCACAAACGTGTTTTTTATATAATATATATATATGTGTGTGTGTGTGTGTGTGTGTGTATAGTACCATATTTATGATGCAAATGGCCACATTGCTTCAAAGATTATATATTTTATATCAGTTACATGCACAATGATGAGCAGTTATTGTTGCTTGTTAAAAATGACCTTCAGTCTGTTGGCAACAAATGTTCTCCTCTCCAAGCAATGTATGCAGTGTCTTTACAATGTGATTCTGTCGCCAGTATGCAACTCTCTCTCTCACTGTCTGACTTGTCTCATGCTAAATTGTGAGTGCAGATCTTTATCAAGTTGATTTCGTAACAATTTGCTTCTGTGAAGCAAAATGTAGACTTTCTGTTCAAATGACAAAACAGTAGTCGTACACAAAACATCCAACTCTGACTCCTCAATTTTTGGTACCGCTAACTCCTGCTGCAACTCTGACTCCAGTAACCTAAAGTTCCTCCGACTCCCCAGTTTCGCAAAATAAAACCAATTGAAAGAGGGATTTTACTCAACTTGATTACAACAATCTTAAATACCCATAAAAAATGCACCCCTCCTTCTTTTTAATTTTTCGATTACCAGCCCCATTCAGATTATTAGGATCCCATCCAACTTATTGGCAAAAGAGAAGAATATGAGTGAGGAAGAAAGGGAAAGTAGATATTTTGAATTTTGCCAGTTGATTTTTTTCTCTAAATCATATATTGCGTATATCAAATTAGCTAACAAAGATATGAGTTGGAGTTGTTGAATATAAAAACAATTTTTTTTAAAAATTCATCTTTATATTAAATGTAAAAAATATATGTATGTAAAGAATTATGAAATAATTTACACATTTTAAAACAAAAAATAAAGAACTTTGACTTGAGATTACTTGAATTCAATTTTTTAATCCTATAGACAATTTGTAATATGCTTGCTTGCTTATTTCTCCTCATGCTCTCCTTGCCCACAACTCTGCCAGCGTTCTCCCTGTTGAATCTGATGTCATCAGTCCAGCATTTCCTTGGTCTTCTCAGTTTTTTACCATCAATGTGACTCCCCAGAATGTGGGTGCAGAGGTTCTGGGCCCTGTTTATATGGCCAAAGTATTGCAGATTTTGCTTCCTTGATTTCTGTAATATATAATAGGATTATTTTTATTTTTATTACCAGATTTAACCACTTGAATTAAATTTAATTACAAATTTAATCACTTGAATTAAACTGTGTTCATCTTGTCTGCTTTTTGCATGTCAAGAGCGCTTCTGTTGATTGAGGAAAAAAAAACTGGTGTTATATAGCTCTTCCAGTCTCAGACCCACACTGACTGTTGCCGAATACCTACCCAGTATTATTCATATGCAAACAGTCAACATTACCTACTCTAAGTAGGTCTTTTGACAACAGCCCATTGCAGAAGAGGATGCAACTCCTGGTGTTTACAGCATCACATACAACCACTTCAGAGTCTTTTATCAAGCTGACCTGATTGTCTGTTAGATAAACCTGCTGGCAAATCTCAGTGGAAGTTGCCAAACTTAGTCTATTGCTGTTGTCCACAATAGATGTACAGTTATGATTTTGTATATTCATTAGGATCCTTCATTGTGTGACTTTATTTCTGTTTATTTTTGTTTGGGTTTAGAGCAGTCGCTGATTGGGAACCCACAATGGCCAAACATGTAAAATTAACACATTACAGAAAACTCGGACTTCAGTGCAGTGAGTCTATATAACTGGGGTCTCAGAATGTTGCAGAACCTAAGAAAGACATTATTGGAATTACAGATTAATGGACTAATGACTTGGTACCAAGTACCAACCCATATACACATCAGCCATTAATTTTTGTGACATTATTCCTACAATAAGTCAATAATTACAGCTGTCATCCTTCTCAATCCAATGACTGCTGCCACCATGCACCCACCAATCCAATGATTGTAGGCGCCAGACGATCACAATCTAATGATTAATGTGACCACTATCCAAATGGCTGTTGCTGTCATGTGACCACCAATCCATTGACTGCTACCACCATGTCCCCACCAATCCAATGATTGTTGACGTCATGTGGTTACAATCTAATGACTAATGTGACCACTATCCGAATGGCTGTTGCTATCATGTGACCACCAATCCATTGACTGCTACCACCATGTCCTCACCAATCCAATGATTGTTGACGCCATGTGGTTACAATCTAATGACTGTGACCACTATCCGAATGGATGTTGATAACATGTGACCACCAATCCATTGACTGCTACCACTATGTCCCCACCAATCCAATGATTGTTGACGCCATTTGGTTACAATATAATGACTGATATGACCACTATCCAAATGGCTGTTGCTATCATGTGACCACCAATCCAATGATTGTTGGTGTCATGTAAACAT
>OZ038506.1:3854355-3856855 GCA_964036315.1 Acanthosepion esculentum
TTTTATGCATGTGTCTATATGTTTATGTATATATGTATATATGTTTGTATATGTATATGTGTGTGCGTATATGTGTATGTGTGTGTATGTATATGTGTATGTGTGTTTATGTATGTATGTGTATATATGTGTATATATATATATATATATATATATATATATGTATGTATGTATGCGTATATATATTTGTGAATATGTATGTATGTATGTATATGTATGTCTGTAGATATATATGTGTATATATCTATGTGTAGTTGCGTATGTATGTGTGTATATATATGTACTAGCGGATGTGTATATGCATTTTTATACTCATGTCGTTTTAATTTACGTTTGTTTAATTTTTCATGTATACACTTGTATTTGTAAATGTCTATATATATATTTAGTGTATATACATATATGCATGCGTGCTTATGTATGTACATCTAGCTGTGTATGTATGTATGTGTGTGCTTGTATATGGTTGCATCTTTATATGTATTTCTTCACTTGCCTTATTTACTTTTCTGCGTCGACGTATGGGCCATTATATTTATATGTGCTTATCTATGTGTATGTTTATGTACGTAGGTCTGTGTATGCGTACCTATTATCCTTATATGTGCCTATGCGGGTGCATGTATTAATTTATATGCGGATGTGCGAGTGTTCAATTATATGTGGAGGTAGTTATTTACTTTTGTCTGTAAATGTGTCGAAAACTATATGTTTTCAAAAATGTATATATGTATATATATGTGTATGTGTGTGTATATGTATATATATATATATGTATATATATATATATATATATTTATATATGGTTATTTGTTTAAATTTTTCAAGTTTAAATTCGCTTAATAACATATTAAGCCACGAATAGCTTCGACATTTGACCGTCTGGATCATATTGAATGTAGATGTGTGTGCCTGTGTGTATCGATGTGTGTGTGTAGGTGTAGTGCATTTGCCTATGTGTGGTTTGCTTTTTTGTATGTGTGTGTATATATCTAGATGCGTCCGAGCGTTTGGCATGCCGTTGTTCGAGTGATTTCACGTGAGAGGCGACTAACATGCTGAAATGTAACGAAAAATGTATACATCTATGTCTGGGACTCTAAATACAACTTTCAACTTAATTTCAATGAAAATATAAATTAAATAGCATATATATCTTTTATTTTTATTTTTAGATTTATTTATTTATTTATTTATTTATTTTTTTTTTTTTTTCTCCTTAGTTTCTACAATTTAAAACTTAATAGAGATCTGATTTAGATTTCTAAATAGGTAATTTTAATTTTTTACTTTTAATTTTAATTTCAAATTTTATAAATCTTTTAATATCTAGATAGCCTTGCTTAGTTGTCAAATTTTTCGAATCATCCTATACTTGTTTTTTGATTGGCCACTCTGGCTTACGTAACAGCGTTTACTCTTAGCTAAGGATCGTTGATTAATTTGAAACTTTTAAAACCATTTATTCTATATTATCACTTGACAAGACACAAGAAGTGTTGAAACAAAATGGCTACTTTTGTCGTGATTTTATAACATATCTATGTTGTAATATTCAAATAAATAATTATATATATGTATATATATATACATGTGTATATATGTATATATATATACATGTGTATATATGTATATATATATACATGTGTATATATATATATATATGTGTATATATATATATATATATATATAAAAGTGGACATGGAAGTCAGCACTTAGAGGCGACAGTCTGTTTCATGCTAGTGCAATCGTCAGGCGACTAGTGCTGTTATTTTTCTCGGCTATTTATATAAGGGTCAGTGGTGCATTATGGGTAGTCTTCAACCTAAGAAAAGGCACACACAAACCATACAGAAAACCGAATGATAAACCACAGTACATACATATATACTCCAACCACCCGCCTTCTATAATCAAACAGATACCTAAATCGATTAACCGCAGGCTTTCCGACAATTCTTCCGATGAATCTATATTTAACAAGGCCAAGGAAGACTACGAAACAGCCCTAAAAGATAGCGGATTCCCAGCAACACTCACATACTCACCACAGAACACAAAAAAGACCAACAGAAAAAGAAATATCATATGGTTCAACCCACCGTACAGCAAAAACGTAAAAACAAACATAGGAAAAATATTCTTCAAGCTTTTACACAAACACTTCCCGGAATCAAGCACCCTACACAAAATATTCAACAAAAACACAGTAAAAATCAGCTACAGTTGCACCGAGAACATGGCACAAATAATAAAAAAGCACAACAGAAAAATTATTAACAAACCACACGAACAAATTAAACCCACGTGCAACTGCAGAATAAAAAACGAATGTCCCTTAAACGGTAATTGTTTACAAAACAACGTAATCTACCAAGCCACGACAAAATCAGCAGATAATGAAGAAAAAGTATATATAGGAGTAACCGAAGGACCATGGAAACAAAGAAATTATGTACACAAAATGTCTTTCACAAATAGTAAATATGCGAACAGCACA
>OZ038506.1:3861855-3989355 GCA_964036315.1 Acanthosepion esculentum
AAAATCAAAAATGTAATTTTTTAGAATCCTTCAATAACACTGATGGAAATATATTTGTATTTTTATACTCATATTTTTATTATGCTCTTTTGAAGGATGGTACAGAGGGGAAAATAGAGCGATGAGATTTGCAATCCCACGAATTTGGAGAGAGCCAACTGACCACTCGAGCAATTGCTTCTTCTGCATGGTGGACCCTTCGAAACGCCGAGCTGGCAGGAATGCACCTGCTATCATATATCCAAACCTTTTGTCATCCATCGCCCCAGTGCCACACTGCCCTGAGATCCCCATACCTATTCCTCCACAGAGAGAGCAGCTGGTTTCAGTAGAGAACAGTAATTCAGAAGAGGATGAAGTCATTGATCCAAATTACAGAAGCACAGCTGAGGAGAGAAACCCATACTACCCCACCCAAAAAGACCTCAACGACCTGATCAGAGATCTTGGTCTCAGAAAGTCCAATGCCGAGCTTTTGACATCGAGACTTAAGCAGTGGAATTTATTAGATGATAGTGTGCAATTCACAATTCGGAGAAAACGTCACCTAGAATAAATAAATACTACTTTTGAATTGTATGTCATTTTGTTGTTATTTGCATGAACGAGAATGTTCACATACCAGTTTCCCCAATGGGAATAGGTAAATTTCAGAAATATCTTTATTCTGGTCACAAAAACAAAGTTTGAAGGAAATATTAGCGATTTTTCAAACTTTCTAGGCATAAGAAAATAGGAAATATGTTGCTATCCAAAAATCGTGTTACAGTGTAATTTCACCTTCATCAGAGCTTTGGTGCACTTCTACATTGGTGACTTTTTGATGAAAAACTTTAGTCAAAATTTTAAGTTTAAAAGTTTAATTTTTCCTCAACTTTTTTTTGTTAGGCTTCACTGACATTTCCTCAATCATAAACCGTGACTCATTACAATAAGAGCAATTCATTTTCCATATCTACAAAATTGCTAAAGGATTGCCTGGTCTTCAGCTGATGTTGAAATACCTTTTGAAAACTTGGATTTTATTCAGCAACAGGTGATTTTTTTTTTTTTGAGAGAGAGAGTTTATTTTAACTTGTTTGGGTTTTATCATCAGGGCGATACATCATTCTGATTCAATGAGTAAAAGATTAACATCTTGGAAAAGTAAAATAAAATCTTAATCTGAAACTTTTGTCTAAACAAAAATAATTTTACATCTAATGAGAAGTATTTTATAACAGTAACTTTGGCAGGACAGTAAATATTTTTAAAATTGACCTGCTTCTCCCTGAGGTAGCATGTCGTATGAACACAGGCAAGATTGTACTACAAATCTTGTATGACAAAAAAAATTATAATTTTAAATAAAATTTTTATTTACATTTGTGATGGTAACGTCAGTCAGATTGAATAAGTTAAAAAATCAGACCTTCAAAAAAATGAAATGGCATGCAAAAATTTTATACATATCTTGCCATAAGGCAGGCAAGTTTGTTACATTTTTTTTTAAAAAATTAAAGGTCAAAGGTTATATTCAAATTCCATTATTTGACCTGAACAAAAAGTAAATAGATCACACTTTAGATCTATCCAAGTACTTTAAATTGATATATAATTTAGCTTTATAGGTAAAAAAACAATTGAGATATTGGTATTTAAATTTTGTAACTATTTCCCAAAATTCACCTTTTTGTCAAAGGGTCATATCTCTAGAACCATTTGGCCAATATATGTAAAATAGGCATTATTCAATTTGTATTGTAAAGCTCGACAAGTGTATCAAATTTGAAGAAAATCGGTGTTGGTGATGGTAATACCCTTGTTGATTTGACATGGAATAGCTCACTTTTAAATAGGCATCGCCACTAATTCAGTATAACTAAGGTTTGTAATAAATTTTCATAAATGAAAAATCTTTCCTGAAGCTTTCATTTTAGTTTTAATTGAAAAGTAAAGGATTAAATTTATTTCCAGTAAGCAAAATACTCTAGTGCATTTCAAACAGAAATTCTATTGATTGGAGTCGATTCCTTTTTTTTTTTTTTTGTGAGTGTCCCCGACTTTTTAAGCCATCTGTCATTACAATTTATTTTTCTTTATTAAAAAATGTTCCAAAAATAAAATATACTTAAATATACCTTAAAGTTTGAGGAATATTAGCTGATTTGAAAAAAGTATTATTTATTTAAGTTGAAATCAGAAATGGATTTTTAAAAAGAATAGTAATGGTGATTAAGTGCTTGTCAAGACTCGTAAATGACTTGACCTGTGCTTCAGAAGCACATGTCAAGTGATTTACAAGGTGTTGACATGGTTATTGTTGTTCTATAGAGACTTTATCTATTAAAACATAATTTAAGAAAATGACAGTTGAGCACTTTTTATGTACTCAGTAATCTTAAAAATGTTGCAAATATTCTGTAATGTAATTTTAGGAATGTTGACTTTAAATTTACTATCATGATCGATCTTATTTTCTGATAATGTATATGTTCACCCATACTTTCAAAGTTGGCATGTTTATACACATAAAACAATTTAAAATTATTTTAAAAATCTTACTGTGTGAAACTTTTCAATTTTTGCTAAGTACATATAGTCTTCATTTAATGATCTGAGGACAGTTTGGAAGAATTTTTAAAAGATTTGTGAAACTTATAAATTATAATTTTAAAAAAGAAAAAATGAAAACAATTGTAAAAATTATCGAAAAAAATTTTTTTCTTCAGACTGTAATGACCATTTATATGTATTAATATGTATTAATGCCCTTAATATGTATTATTCGTAAACGTTTATTTAATTAATTAGATAGTTTTATTGCAGTTTTTATTTTAAGATTTGGAGCAGATTTTTAGGAGCTGGGTAACTGTTTAAAAAGAAAAAAATATATGATTTACATTCTCCAAGGGCTCCTGCATTTAACTAATAAAACAAATTTGGAATACAGAATATAATTTTTGGAAATTAAGTAAGTTGGGGGTAACATGTAAAATAAAAAAAATTTTTACCAAGATTTTCTAAAAATAGTTTCAAAAATAAATTTATTCATTTGTGAATAAGTTCTGAAGGTTTCATTGAAATCTGACAATTCGATTTTTGTAAGAATTTTCCAAATTAATGTGTTATTTTACTGGAAAAGGTGCTAAAATTACCATAGCCAATTCTGTTACACTGTTGATGCATAAAAACAATTTTTAACCAAAATTTGGAACGTGTTAGAAAGGAGTAAAAATGTTTTTAAAATACTTTATTCTTTCCTCTTAATAATGACATAAACATTTTGACTATAAAACTTTGCTTTTGTTAAGTTTGAGGCCTTTTTTCATCATGGTATGGTCTTTTTTCAGCGTATTAGTAGAGGTGCCTTCTTTTAAGAAATGTTATAGTAAATGTGCCCAATTTTAAGTCAGTAACCCTGGCTTATTCAAGTTTAGATTAAATATAATAATCTAATAATAAATTTAGATTGTTTTTAAATATTTTTAAAATGTTTATACAAATTAACATTTTAATGTTCCTTAATAATTTCCCCCTTTCAGCACTTAATTGACTTGTTTAATAGGAAGATTTACGTTTATTTTAACTTTTGAAATTTTTAGATGAGAACAGAAGCAACTTTGAGAAAATACAGTGTGGTACAAAGTGGACAACCGGTGCTATGTGGCCATATTTTTAAGAAAATGTTTGAGAATTATGGGTCACTGTGGAAGATTTCAGAATGGGCCTCTCTGAAGAACATCAAAAATGGCTTTCCTCCAATTGCATTGATTTCATTTGTGCCATTTTCTGCAATATACAGAAAAAGACATATTAGAAATAAATGCCAAAACATTGTGAAGTGTAGGCCTGTTCTGTTGCAGTTTCATGTAAGTGTTGCTCCAACTTGAGATTGCCCCTCTGACCACCACCCAGAGGTTAAAATTTGTTAAAATAAAAGAATTAAGAAAGGAACCGACCCAAAAAACAAGATTTCTCAAACAGAAGATAAAAATACTTAAAAAACAACTTGCCAAAAAAAAAAAGTCCAATGAAGAATTCACTGCCAGAAATTTAGTTTTCTGAAAAATTTACGACAGAATGATGATTGCTTAGAGAAGCAATTCATAAGATTTCATAACAAAGAGGCCCTTTTCAAAGCCACAAAAGTTTTTCAAAAGTCTGAAGTCATTTGTACTCATTGCAGCAATATTTTTATATATACATGTCGGTTGGGATGAATTGTGTTTAAACAAAATAACTAAGGTGTAAATGATAAAATTTAAAATACTATTAAAAATTTCATAATATAAAAATTAATAAAAAAATAAGCAATAAAATAAAAAACATCAACAAGAGTATGCGGTGTGAAGGAGGCAGATGTACCATTCCTGTTTGTCATACCATGTATCCAATTCTTGAAAAATAGTACAGGCTTATTGAAAAAGATGAGGTGTCTCCTAATTCTGCTTTTCTCTGAAATGTTTGAAAAGTTTTGTATTTTAACGCTAATATATCAATATTTTTATAAGCTTTGTGAAATCTTAAAACCAAGTGTCTTTATCTTATTTGCACTTACAGCTCCAGCTCTATGCTAAGTTTAAAAATACTACGGGTGGCATTTAAAGTTGTAATATTAATTATTAATATTAAGCTGTAAGTCTTATCTAATAAGTGGGTAGGACTTCCCCCAAGAACAGCGGCATCTTGAATCTTTGTGAGTTAAATTTTCTTTTCCATCCACATTTTTAGATTTTCCTTTTGAAATGTGTGAGAAAAATAGGAATTTAAGACAAAAAACTGTTGAATGAAGAAAAGGTAGCAACAATTGTGAAAATTAATTTTTAATTATGAGTAAAATTTGAACAATTCACTAAAATCTGTTTACACAGGATTCTTTTGCATTATGCAAATTTGTCTGTTGAGTCAATTACCTTTATTTTATGTGTTGTGCTTTAGTTTATATTAATTTACAATAAAACCTTTATTAATAATTAATAAATTACAGTAAGTTACAGTAAAACCTTGATTTAAAGAATATTGGACTTAAGTAGGTACCTCCACTAATTCAATATATGTAAAGTTTAAAATAAATTTTAAAAAATGAAAAAGCTTTCTTGAAGGTTTCATTTTAGCTTTAATTGAAAGCTAAAGGTTTTAAATTTTACTATCTACAGTAAGTAAAAAACTCTGTGGTGTATAACAAAAGTTAATTCTCAGTTTTAAAAATCTTGCAACAATTGTGAAAATTAATTATTAAGAGGTACATTTTTTAAAAATCTTTTTTAGAACTTTCAAAATCTTTCATCAATGGGTGACCATAGAGTACTTTAAGGGAAATCTCTCTATAATGATAATTTTCTTTGTATTTTACTTAAAATTTAACCTTGTGTGGAGTCTGAGGGAACCAGATTTACCATTCCTGTTTGTCACACCATGCATCCTATTCTTAGTAGTACAGATCATTGATAAAAACTTATTGTAATTATGCTTTACTATCTTGCATATTTCATTATTTAGAGTTTGTTGTTGCAACATTGTAATGTATCAATGTTTTTATTTTTAGAAGCATTGTTAAATCTTAAATCTATTGTATTTATCTTATTTGCACATACAGCTCCAGCTCCATGCTAAGTTTAAAAATACTTAGGGTGGCGTTTTAAGCTGTAACATTAAAGGCTGGCCTTAAGCCTGTATGTCTTATTTAATAATTGGGTGGGACTTTCCTAAGAACAGCTACATTTCATATCTTGAATTTTTAAATTTTCTCTTTTGTCCATATTTTTAAATCCTAAAACTGAAGTGTGCTTTAAATATAATTTAGAGAACTCTAAAATGTAAGGAAAAGTAAGCAATGTATATCAAAGCTAATTTTTAATTTCAACCAGCCTCTTCATTTTGGGGGACCATTTTATTTAAATCGATGCTTCTAAATGTCACATCTGTTGCATAAATGCTATCAATGTATTTCTAGTTTAAATGAAATGTTAACATGCCCAGTGTAACTGTTCAAAACCTTTTAACAGATTTGTGGTGATATGCAAAGTAGTATAATTTGCATATGAGCAGGTAGCTCATATATATAAACCGACACCAACTAGAACATGTGAAGAATGCTTACTCAGCATTATACACGACACAACAATGGCGTCGCCGATAGGATTCTCTTTGGTCCTTGAAGACCCAGAATACGTAGATACATGGATTCGCTGCTAATGCGAGATGTAAAAAGTTGAAAGACATCAAAAGCAGAGGAGGGGAAAATGAAATCACCGACTTGTTCATGGCTGCCGCTGGTTGTGAAGCCATTATGAAGGTTGCTACAATGGTGTACCCTCGAGAACTAGAAGAAATGACTTTCGAAGAAATAAGTCAGGTTATCAAGGGAAACATGAGGCCAAAGAAAAGACTGGTGATTGCAGAAAGGACCAAGTTTATGGCAATGAAGCAGGAAGTGGATGAACCGATAGTAAAATATTTACACCGGTTAAGAAGTGCGAGTAAATACTGTGAATTCGAAAAACTAGGAACAGGAGAGCAGACAACGGAAGAAGAATTAATCCAACTAAGATTAATTGAAGGTATGCATAATTCAGCACATAGATATAAGTTAATGGAACAGTTACAACTTACAAACATGCCCTTGAATATGTGTCTAGAATTTATACAACAGCAGGAATTAATACATACCTACAACCAAAATAAAAATAAACCCTACGAAGAAATAAGAGCCGAAACATATACGGTACAAACAAAAAGAAAAAATTGTGCGTACTGTGGAAAAATTCATGAAATGAAAAAAGAAAAATGCCCAGCCTATGGAAAAACATGTTCAAAGTGTTTAAAAAAAAATCACTTCAAAGCAGTATGTAAAACGAAAAATGTGGAAAGAATAGAGGATGAAAATAGACAGATTTTTAATGTAAAAAATGATAATATACAAAATAATGGATCTAAGAACGGAGATACAAAAATGAAAATCAATGACTGTGTTGTTGAAATGCAAATCGACACAGGTAGTGAAGTCACGATAATACCCAGAAATTTGTGGGAAAAAATGGGAAAACCATTTTAAAAAAAAAGCAACCTACAATTGCGTCAGTTTGATGGCTCGATTATAGCAATTATGTGTTACTTTGAAGGTTCAATAGAACTAAAAGAAAAATATGAAATAGTACCCATTATAGTTACAAATTGCCGAAAAACGCATGGACTACTGGGGAATGACGTATTAAAAATAAATTCAACGAAGTTGATTAATGAGATGGAAATTGAAAAAACAGGAAAATTAAAAAACTATGAAGCTAGCCTGAAATTAAAAGAAAATGTTTCCCCCTCCTACTATGAAGCGAGAAAAATACCAGTGCATTTATTACCGTTGGTAATAACTAAATTGCGAAAATTAATAAAGGAAGACTTACTAGAACCGGCCCCTTCAGGAGGAAGTAAATGGGCATCACCCATTGTCGTATTGAAAAAAAAAGATGGGGACCTGCGGATTTGTGGAGATTATAAAATAGGGGTGAACCATAAAGTCTGCGCCGACTCGTACCCTATTCCGAATGTGGAAGTAGCTTTACATAAACTTGCTGGAATGAAAGTATTTTCGAAGATAGACCTAAAATCAGCTTACCACCAAATACCGATAGATGAAAATTTTAAAGAAGTGACGACCATAAACACACCTATAGGCCTGTTAAGGTGGAAAAAGATGCCGTATGGCATAAAAACAGCAAGTGCAATTTTTCAAAAAGCTATTGAAAAAGTAATAGGAAATGTTGAAAATACCATCTGTTATCAAGACGATATATGTGTTGGCGATTTAAATGAAGATGGTTTAAAGAAAAAAACTGAAAATATACTAAACCGGCTAAGAGACGCTGGTATGACAATAAATACAAAAAAGTGTGTAACCAACAGTAATGAAATATCATTTTTGGGTTACTCAATATCAAAGGAAGGGATCTCTCCAGATAAAGTACTAATAGAGAAAATTTTAAAAGTGGCTACATCAAAAAATAAAAAAGAGTTGGAGTCCTTTTTAGGTTTGGTAAATTTTTATAGAAAATACGTACCGAAATATAATGAGTTGACAGAACCATTTGCAAAGTTAAGAAAAAAAAATGTGAAATTCATTTGGTTAGAACGCCAACAGAAAGCCTTTGACAACTTAAAACAAATTCTGGCAAAAAAGCCAATAGTACAAATTTTTTACCCTAAAAAGGACATAACTCTAACTACTGACGCCAGTGAGCAGTCCATATCTGGTATCTTATCACAAGAGGGGCATCCCATAATGTACTTATCAAGGAGATTAACAACGACTGAACACAATTATTCGAATATAGAAAGGGAAGCACTAGCCATAGTGTGGACAACGGATAGAGCAAGACAGTTTTTGATGGGAAAAACATTCTTGTTGAAAAGTGATCACAGACCACTGGAATTTATTTTCAACCCAAGAAAAGAACTACCGAAAGTTACAACGTCCAGAATATTACATTGGGCGATTAGACTGATGGCGTTCAACTTTGACATTGAATATGTTAAAGGGAATACGATACCGCACGTTGATGCCTTATCTAGATTGAGGTTTTATATAGAGGAGAAGGACAAAAACGACGAGGAATTTGAAGACACATTCTTGCACCTTGTAGAAACCGATGTAATATCTGTAGATAAAATGGCTAATGAAACTACAAATGACCCAGTGTTAAATAGAATAATGTCGAGGATAAAACAGAATCATTGGGGAAATTGTTCAATGGCTGAAAGACCATTCAAAGAAATCAGACATAAAATGACTATAGAAAACGGGGTAATATGTAATGGAGACTTGGTAGTTCCCCCAGAAACACTGAGGAGACAGGTTATAAAAAGTGTACACGATGACGTACATTGTGGAGTGGCAGCTACGCAAAGAAGATTAAAATTGGAAGCGTGGTGGCCAGGGTTCTCAAGAGACGTAGAAGATTACGTAAAAAGATGCAAAAAATGCACAGAACTCAGGAATTTCAAGCAAAAGAAAATACATGTGTGGCCCCGAGAAGTGGAACCATGGAGCAGAGTACACATGGACCATGCCTATGTCAATGGGATAGGATTATTATTAATATTAGTAGACGCATATTCAGGTTGGCCTGAAGTGGTGAGAGTACCTGATAAAAAAAGTACCACCATAAAACAAATATTAAGAGTAATATTTTCGAGAAATGGGATACCGAGAACATTGGTGACTGATAACGCACCAGAATTTGCAGATATTGATTTGCATGAATGGCTAAGAAAAATAGGATGTAGACCTTACAAGACCCCTCCCTACCACCCTCAAAGTAATGGGACAGCGGAATGGATGGTCCAGACGGTAAAGAAGGGCATAAAAGCATGCTTGCAACAGAAGGAGGAAATCGATGCTTTCCTACCAAGACTATTATTAAGTTACAGAACAATTCCACATGCGGGCAGGCTGGAAAGTCCATCTGCCTTAATGGGCAGACAATTAAGATCCCCTTTGACTATGTCATATGTCACAAATCAAAAGATGTGGTACAAAAGAAATAGGAATATGCAACCCGAGTCAGCCAAATTTATTATGCAGAAAGGACATAATACTGCAATATTAAATAAAGAAAATGGGAACAGTGTTCTAGTTCATGCTGACCAAATAAGATCTCAAGGAGAAGAATCGGATGAGGAAATGCCTTCAGAGATGCCCATTATTGATGTAACAGAAGAGTTAATGCAGAGTGAAACTGCGGAGGAAGAAGTAGAGTGGGACGAGTTAGAAGAAGACCAGAGCATGCCAGAGGAACAGTTTGATCATAGATGTGATAGATCTAGATCTCCAAGGGAAAGGAGAGAGATAGGGGAAGATGTTCAGGAGGGCACAAGAAGAAGTACAAGAAGTACTCGCGGCATAAGGCCCCTCCGTTATAGGGAGATGTGGTGATATGCAAAGTAGTATAATTTGCATATGAGCAGGTAGCTCATATATATAAACCGACACCAACTAGAACAGGTGAAGAATGCTTACTCAGCATTATACACGACACAACAAGATTCATTATATTTTTCAGTTCAAACTACAGGCCTCCTTTTCCCATTGTGCAGTGATGTACTGTTCAAGAGTATGCGGGAATTTTATGTTGCAAATAAATACTCTAATTGAAGCCCAAAGAACATTTGAAAGATAAGTTTAAAGATTGGCTTAGGCAATTTTCTTCTTCAGGGATGGTGATGCACAACTTTGGCAGGTCACATAGTGTCTGGAACCCTGGAGATGGCAGCATCTGTCAGACAGAAATTTCTGAGAGACTGGTCATAAAAAATGGGCATATCTATCTTCTCTATAATGAATGTTAACTAATGGCACAGATTAGTTACCCACACTACGTTCTCAGGCTTCAGAAGAAGAGGGCAAATAATGATTGTTTTTAGGAGTGGAGGTAATATTTCTAATGGAGACAACAAAGTTATATTCATTATATAGGTAGGTTTTATCTATATGAAACAGTTGATTTAATCTTTTTAGACTTATTTGGGCTGAGCCATACAGCATTGAGTCTATTAAAGTTCTCTGCACCATAGTAAACACACCCATGTTTTGATTTCTTATATTTCATTCTCAGTATTTGGTAGGAACATGAAATTGCTGACAGATAACTCTCAAGCGTAACTACTTTGAAATTCAATGTTCTGAGAATATTTGCAGGTCCTAGTTTATCTATTGGCCTTTACGGCAAGGCCTCATGGCTTTAGGAATGTAGCAATTCATTAATGTCAGAACAGGTGTTTCAAATAAAAACTATAGGTATTATATAAATATCTTAATTTAATCTTTCTCTGAAGATGCGTGTAGTAATTGGTTGGGTTTAATTAATTAGAAAATTTACTTATTGTGCTCACAGCTCCATCTTAACTTGGTTTTGTAGTCAGGGTGGCATTTTAAGCTGTAACAGAAAATGCTGGTCTCTGAAGATATGTGAAGTCACATGATCATGGCATTCTTAAGAGCATCAACAATTTTTCCCTCTATAGGCAGAAAAGAAAAATTTAATTATTTGGCAGATTTCATTTTGTCTTGGCTGTAATTCAATATAAAGCTGGGTAACTTTATTCTCTTCAATAATGTCCATTGCTGGTTTGAAAGCATTCTTCCAATAACGATACATACAGATACTGGATGCTGCAAGATAGATGACTTTGATCTTCACCAATGCTGAGGTTGATTGCTTTGTTGTTGGTCATTCAATCTCCCCACTTCTGCTCTCATACAGAAGAAAATAAATTTTGACTTATCTTTCAAGTTTAGCAGGTTATCAGATTTAGTCATGTTGGCTTTTAATGTATTTTTAATGCTTTGCATATATTTGATCCATTATTTAAGCCTAAAATTTTTACCCCCCTTGTAGATTCTGACAGAAGAAAGATTTGCTTTAAGTGCTGCTAATTCATAATAAGCAATTTTTTTTGTTGTAAGGCTGAATGCACACAAAGCAAACCACAGAGTTCCCTGTGAGGATATCTCAGTCTACTGATTTCTTGTGAATAATTGTCACAAAATCTGAAGCAATGGTTGCCATACAGCATTGAGTCTATTAAAGCTCTCTGCGCCATAGTAAACACACCCATGTGTCATCCTCCATTTGATTTTTTAACCTTTTCTGTGTCTTTAGTATTTTTTGTGAGTCTGTAATTTTTCTTCAGGGTTTCAATTTCTAGTAAACTTTAATTTGCTAAATCAAATACATTGGGTAAATTGTCTGTGCAATGATGTCTGTATATTTGCTATTCTTGATTTCCAATATGATGAAAAATTAACCACTTCTGATGCTGAGGCAAAGAAAAATACTGTCAATTTTATTTAAATTTCTATTTGTCAAAAAACTAGTGAATTGATTAATACATATCCTTCCCCAGACACCCCCACCCATAGATAAATTGGATAAGAAACTTCAATTCTCTTCTATTACCTTTCTTTTAATTATTATTGAATTTCTATTTTTCATCAGAAAAATGTAATATATCTTTTCTTTCCTTCACTGAAAATATTTCACCTGTTAATTGATTATTTTAAAATATTTTGTAATGCTATCTATAATCAATTTGGATGGTTGTTTGAATGAAATGAAAAAAAAATGGTTATTTTCAAAATAACAAAGAATATGAATTTGTCTCTGTATTCGATAATTCTTGAGAAGTGGATACTTGGACCAGTTGCAACAATTAAGATTCTTCTCACACACCTAACACCTTCCATACAGTTCTTTTGCTTTCTTCTCTAATGCCAGTAAGATGCAATTGGCTACTGAGAGTGAAAGAATGAAAAAGACTTTAGAAGGAACCAGAAACCCAATCATAAGGGGGATACAAAGGGTAAACTTCTACCACCTATGGTGACATGCTTAAGTCTAGACTTAAACTACGAACCTGCAATGAATGTGGAGGAAAATTGATCCAATGGTGCCTGGCCAATGACCAAGTAATAGCCAACACATGGTTCCAAGAAAATTTGAGACAACTATGGATATGGAGAAGCCCAGGAGGAGAAACTAAAAACCAAATTGACTACATAACTATCAACAAAAGATTCAGGAAAACCTACCCAAGTGTTGACTGCGGAAACAACCATTGTCCTTTTATATGTAAATTAAGAGTGAAACTACAGAAACTGAAGAAGCCTAACCCAGCACCTAAATTGCAATACAACAAACTCATGAGTGACCTATATCTGGAAAAATATATGGAGAGTGTGAAAAGAAAATACATTGGACATAATGGAAATGGAAACATAAAATGGGATGCACTAAAAAAAAGCTTTAGTGACATCAGCAAATGATATCATTCCAAAGAAGAATAGACACAGAAGAAAACAAATGAATGGATCACTGATGAGATTCTCAACATGATGCAAAGGAAACAGAAAACTGCCAAAATACAAAACGGAATACAAAAAACTACACAACAAAATAAGGACCAAATACAAACAGGCTAAAGAAGAGTGGCTAAACAAAAAATGTGCAGAAATAGAGAGACTGAGTACCACAGACAAAAGAGATATGCATAAACAAATAAGGGAACTAACAGGACAGAAGACATGCTTGTCAACAGGCTGCATAAAATCTAAGGATGGAACACTCATATTAGAGAAGTGTATAACTCTTCAGCAGTGAAATGAATATATTGGAAATCTCTTCCACAATGAAAGAGAACAACTGGCAATACACAGAATTACTGATGGGCCTGAAATTCTAAAAACTGAAGTAGAAGATGCACTCACCAAATTAAACAGAAACAAGGCTGCAGGGCCAGATAGAATTGTAACAGAGATGCTGACAGCCTTAGATGATTTTAACATAGACAAGATTACAGAAATAATAAATGAAATCTACAACAGGGGGGATATACAGAAAGATCTTAGCAGATCTATTCTCACAGCACTGCCAAAGAAATCAGGCACAAACAAATGTGAACTCCACTGAACAATCAGCTTAATGAGCCACATAACAAAACTTATCATCCATATTCTGATGAATAGAGTGCACAGCAGAATCAGGCTGTAGATAGGACAGGAATTGTGGAGGTTTGTTAAAGACATCGGAACAAGAAATGTGATAGTCATGCTCAGAATGTTTTCAGAAGGAGCAATGCAAATGCAGAAGGTCATGCACCTGTATTTTATAGACTACACAAAGGCATTTGACAAAGTATGCCACAAAGATCTGTTGGAACTGCTCAGCAATCTTGATATTGGCAAAGATATTAAAATAATCAAGGACCTATACTGGCAGCAAACGGCTTGCATATGGATAGAAAATGAGTTTAACAGATATACAAAAGTAGAAAGGCGTGTAAGGCAAGGATGTGTCTTCTCACCGGACTTATTCAACCTATACAATGAAGCAATTCTGACAGAACTGGAAATCCTACCAGGATTCATCATTGGCGGCCACAATCTTAACAAGATATGCAGATGACACTGCTGATAGCAGACATGGAAAGGAAATTACAAAACTTCCTACTGAAGGTAGCGAAGGCGAACAAGAGGAAGGGACTAAGCATAAACTACAAGAAGACAGAATGTATGATCAGCAAATAGATGAGCCTGAAATGCGATTTACAGGTCAGGGAAACTAAAATCAAGCAGGTGCAGAAATTTTAAATACCTACAAAGTGTTCTGATAGAGGACAGTAAGTGTGACATTGAAATCTGAAGATGTATTGGGATGACCAAAGACGTATTCTAAAAGTTAGGCAAAGTATTACGAGACAGGAGGATTTCATTGGTAACAAAGAAAAGATTACTGAACTGCTACGTGATATCATCCTCCTTTATGGCAGCAAATGTTGGATGGCCTCATCAAAGATGAAGAAGTGACTCAAGGCAATAGAGGTAAGGTTCTACAGAAGGATGCTAAGGATACTATGGACTGAACATGTGAGCAATGATGAAGTTTTGGAGAGGATGCAAACAAAGAGGAAACTTATACTTAACATCAGGAAGAGGCAGCTGAAATTTCTGGGACGTAATGAGAAAGGAAGGCTTGGAAAATTTGATACTCACAGGGCTGAATAGAGGGACAAGGGAAAACAACATAAAAGTGACATACCTAGTGGGCTTAAGCAAGAGGATAACAGAACAGGGTCTGGGAGAAGTTGCAAAAAGACAAAATTTATTGAGAACTACAAGGGATAGGAGGAAGTGGAGAGCCATGATCGCCTATGTTCTGAAGGGACATGGCACATAAGAAGAAGACTTAAGAACTTCAGTAGAAAATTGATTGTATTACAAATGGTATGTGTCTTTAATATGACATGTAAAGTATTAATTTGGATTCTAAATTGGCATTTAAATGTATGTGAATGAGTATCAGATATTTTTAATGAAATTCCCTTTGGAGGTCTCTTCTATGATGAAAAATGGAATTACCTTTGAATAATATGGAACCACATTGTTGCTATTTTTTCTGAGATTTGGCGTTCAAGTTTCAGGCATTAGTCTTGAAATTGTTACATGAGAAGTGTGTCTTCAAAATAGAATTCCAAATTACCTTATTTCTTGTGGGTTGGGTGGTTTGTATAATTGGCATGATTTGAAATTTACAAACCACCAAGTTTTTATCTTGAAGGTAATTTCTTTTGTGACACCTACTGGGGTGTTCTGGGATTGACTGGTTAGTCACTGCCACCAATATGTGACCCAGTCGATTGGCAGTCATCACTACCCAGTGGTTAGAGTATCAAATGGGATGGTTGGTCGATTCTAACAGCACGAAACATAATGACTTCACACCAGATGCAACCAGTTCAACACCAGCTCCGTCATTCTCAGCTCGCTTTCAATGACTGGTTAATGAAGTAACTACTTCGATCTCAAGTCTAATCTACCCATGTTGTGATTTTGATCTTAGGTAGACAAGATCAATCAGACACCAGGGCCATCATGCAAGGTGAGTCTAAACTGGAGGTGACGTCACACAATTATTAATTACCAGCAACCCAAATAGTGTTACATTGCCACCATTCCCAAACCTTGATCTCCTCTAGGGTAGGGAATAGGTAAATTTATAACTTGATATAAAGATACTCTCTCTATTCAACAATGGAATAGACATCAAAATTAATAGCTTTCTATTCTCCAGCAAGATCACACATCCCAACACACTATAATATTTCCACAATTCTTTGGTGGGATCTACTGGCAACCTTAAATGATGGTGTAATTCTATCTGTATTCCAAGTAGCAATTCTCTCAAGTAACCTGGGGTTACTATGCTCAGAGACAGGTGTCCCAATGACAACATGTCTAATTGAGCTCTCACATGCTCCAGCAAGGTTGTCAACTACTGACTAGTTTGTCGCACCTTATTCATAATTGACATTTTTGCATTAATCCACTCAATCCCTGTAATTCCACCATTACAGTTTCTGTATCATTAATTACTTCTTGTCTCAACTCTGCTAGGTTATTTATCAACCAATTAATTCTGGCTCTGTTCTTGGCCAGTTCCAACCTTGTCACATTTAATATTGACACACTCCCCTTGCCACTTGGGCTAGCATTCTCTGTTTCATCTCTACTTCTCCCAGTTTTCTTATGATTTTAACATCATCTTCAGTCACTGTTCCAAACAAGACATTGCTTTTCCAACAATCGGAACTACTGACCTCTTCACTCTCATCTGCAGTAGTTCTATTTCCTTCAGGTAATTTTTCATGTCCCTCCATTGAGCCTCTATCATAGTGGCCTCCACATCTAGGGAATACAATAATCTGAGATATCCTTTCTCCTTGCGATAATCTTGCTCTACCTTCAACCAGCTGTCTTAGCTCATTCTTTAGTTTACTTAACAGCGACTCATACAGGTTTAAATCTATCATGAATGTGATCAACCATTTCAACCTGGTTATTATTACTTCACTCATCTTCTTAAAAATGATATTCTGGCTGTGCCTCCAAGCTTCTATCATCCTTATCATCATCATCATTATCAGTCCTTTCATTTTGGCCATTCCTGCAAGGCAACAAGATTTTCTTGTTGTTATTCTTCCTAACCATTTGGTATTGTTCAATTCTTCATGCAATTATTCTGGGATAATTTCATAATTTCTTTTCCTTAATTTACAACCTTTCAACTCTTCCCTCTTCTAACTAACTTTTACTAGATCGATTGATTCGGACAGGTGCACAAGACTCTCTCTTCAAAGGTTGTACTTCTGTGACACTACTGCTGGCCAGGCAGCAAATGCTGATAAATTTTTCCATTCCTTGTGAGGTGCCGTGCACATTTCTATCTCCTCCAACCACATCCACCACAAGTCAGTGAATAGGTTTTAGGATGAGCCAGTATTGTTACCTGTTGAAACTGAATGCTTCTATCCTTCACAGCCATTTTTGTTCTACTGAGATTTGGGTTTCTCCACCCCTCTCAATCTCATCTTCAGAGGTAGTTCCTGTTCAACCTCTAACCTTCTTTCAGTTTTCAATTCTTCTTCAGGAGGTGTCTCATCCTTTTCCTTCTCTCTTGATTCTTCCTTCTGCTCAAGTAGCTTTAAGTCTGTACCTTGGACTTCCTCATTAATTTTTGATTCAACCTCTAGATCTTTATTTCTTAGCCTGTCACTGAGCTGGGGAAAGTGGTATCTCATCCTCTTCCCTCCACTCACTGAGCTCTTCTCATTCAGGGTGTTTTCCTTTAGAATCCTTGACTGCCTTACTGGATTTCTTTGCTTTTCTCTTCCTTCTCTTTGGATGTGAGGGCGAGTGGGTGACATCACAGGGTTCCTTCTGCACTGACTCAGATGATGACTGAATGCCACTGGCCTCTGCCAGTCCCTACTGAAGGATCCAGCTCTGTCACTCGCATCACTTTGCTTTGTCTGGATGGCTAAGTTGATCTATCTTTTCATCTTCTTTGGAATCCTCTTCCGACTTCATTTCTTCTGGTTCAACTAGAGTTACCTTCCTTATTCTCAGTTCACTCTTTTCCAGATCAGCTATTTTAGCTTTCTTCAGATCATTGGCATGGGCCCTCTTTGTCCATCTTGCCATTTGATCCCATATTACATATGATAATGGACCCGTCTGCTCTACTATTTTGTAGTATGGTTCCCATCTCTGGTTCAGTTTTTCTTCTCTCAGATGAATCTTGTAGTAGACAGGGTCTCCAACCTTCAATTCTACTACTTTTCTTCCTGCATTCACCTTCTCATTTCTGTGCCCTCTTTATTCTTCTTCTGGTCTGCACAAATATCTTATGCTGTTGTTCCAATAACAGCTGATGATGATCTCCCATATACCTTCTTTGGGGCTTCAACAAGTTATCTACAGCCAGGACCACGTCTCTGCCAAACAACATAAAGTATGGCGAAAATCTGGAGGTTTTTTTAATTGTACACCTCACAGCTTCCAGTACAGATCCCAATTTTCTGTATTTTCTCTAGCCAGTTTAGCTAATACATCTTCCAAGGTTCTGGGAAACCTCTCTACTTTAGCATTTCCTTGGGGATGATATGGAGATGTTTTTATGTGCTCTATATTCAAACCTGTCAGCACCTCCCTCATTATACTGTTTATATTCTCTGGGCCATTATCAGTAACAAGTTGCACAGGAGCACCATACCTAGGGAAGATCTCACTATCAAGTTGGCTACAGTTTTAGCCTTCTTGTCTGGTACTGCAAATGCCTCAGGTCAATTCATCAGCCAATCAATAAAACTCACTATATAGTTATTTCTTTGTGCAGTCTCTCCATATGGTCCTGATACATCCATACTCACTTTTTCGAAGGGGAAATATGGTACATCTATCCCTTCCAATGGTGCCATTTCATGCCTTCTACTCTGCGATTGGCACATTACATAACTTTAAACATAATTAGTGACCTCTCTGTACAATTTGGGCCAATAGTACTTTCTCCCTATTAGGTCATATGTTCTATCAATTCCCATGTGCCCCAATTTCTCGTGGTACTGTTCCAATATCTCTGGCCTCAAACTTTTGGGCACATACAACTTGGCTCTAACCGAGAGATAATACAGCCTCTCATCTATTACTGCATACTTGGTGGTCTCTCCTGTCCCCACCTTTTCTCTAAGAGCAGCTATCTCACTGTCTGCATGTTCCTTTTTAATCCCTTCTATCCAGTGGGGATCAGTCACCATCTGTGCATCCTCTTCTTCATCTGATGATGATCCTTCAATCTGTTGGAGTTAATTATTCCAATTTGGTAATCCCTATCATCTATCCTCTGCTCCACTTTTACAGATCTCTCTTCCAGTTGTTTTGGTATTCTAGAGAGTAAATCAGCACAGGTATTCTCTCTTCCTGCCAAATACTCTATCTTACCGTGGTAGCCACTTAATTTTTGTGCCCACTGTTGAATCTTATTATTTGTCCACTCTGCCTGCAATAAATACTGGAGGGGACTATGGTCTGTCTTTATAGTAAAGACAGTACCATTCAAATAGTAGTCCAGTTTTGGGAGAGCATACATGATAGCATATGCCTCTCTATCTATTACTGGCCATCTCTGTTGTGCTCTGGGAGGTTATGAGAGAGAAAGTATATCCTTTGGTATGCCTGGCACTGAGATCTTGGGGCATGGCTGGGTGAGGACTGCTCCTACACACTGCTCGCTCACATCAGTATATAGCACCATGAGCCTGCTGATGTCTGGGTATGTCAGCAGCAGAACAGCTGTCAGCTGCTACTTTAAGGTATCAAATGCCCTTTGGCAGTCCTCTGTCCACCTGAATCTAGCATATTTCTTTGTCAGTTCTACTAGGGGTATGGCAATTCTCCAGAATGCCGGAGTAAACCATCTGTAATATCCTATGGCCTCAATGAATTCTCTTACTTGTCTCACTGACTTGGGCTCTGGCATTTCTCATAACTTCCACCTTATCCATGTTGTGTTTAATACCTTCTCCATTTATAATAAAGCCCAAATATCTAGTTTCATCCTTCAGGAGATTGACATTTTGATAATTTTAATTTTCAACTGTGCTTTCTCTGTCTTCCTATTTGTTTTAGATAGAAAAAGTGTTATTTTTGGCATTTCTGAAAATACCATAGCAAAACTCTTGTATCCCCCTAATACTATTGACATAAGCTGTTGGAAGATTCCCGAGGCATTTGCCAAACTGAATGGCATCACCCTGAACTGAAACATTCCTTGGTGACACGCAAATGCGGCCTTTTCCTTGTCAACTTCATCAACGGCTACCTGCCAATACCCGGACGCTGAGAAGTACTTCACCTTCCCCAGTAATGCCAATATGTCATCAATCAGTGACAATGGCACCGCCAAAGGTTTAGAGATGGGATTCAGTTTTCTGAAATCCACACAAAAACTGTATCTACCATCTTTTTTATTTACTATCACAATTGTGAAAATCCAAGAGAAAATTCATCTTGTCAGCTTCATCAAGAGCTAACTGCCAATACCTGGACCTCAAGTCTAACGTTGAGAAGTACTTCACCTTCCCCAGTAATGCCAATATGTCTGGCCCAATTCCTTATCCAATATGGCCACCACATCTCGATTAGTTCTCAGCAGACCTCCTACTCTGGCCCTAAACTTATCTAGTGCCAATATCATTTTGTCTGCTTTTCTGCCTGTTTGCTCCAAACATTTTCTTTCCTTCTCATTGAATTTCACTTGATGCAAAGTTCTCAGAGGTAAAACCTTTCCTACCTCATCTCCTTTCTTAACATTCATTGCCTTGTGGGCCTGGTTCATCATCATGATGGGCACTGTTTCAGCTGCCTCTACCACTGCCTCACATAGGGCCACCTCATTCTCTTCCAGGCCCTTCTCCTCTACAGGGACTAATTGCAAGATTCCTCATTTCCTTCCCTGTCACCCATCTAACCTTGCCTGACACTGCTGTTCTAAGGGGTATCCTTATATTTTCCTCCACCACTGCAATCATAATTTCCTCTGGTGGACCTCCCAGTGGCATTCTCTCACCATTTAATACCAATACAGTGGGGTCAAACTCTATACAAGCCCTTTGAAGTCAATCTTCTTCTAAGATTGTTTCCATACACAGATTGGGTGTTACATAGAAATTCAGGATTCTTCTTATTTTTCCTATTCTTACAGGAAGCTTCACCATTCCCTTTATCTCTTCACCATCCACTTGTGTGACCTCTATATCTGCTTCTTGCATCCATCCCTGCCTGTATTCTTTTTCCTTCAGCAATGAAACAGATGCTCCTGTGTCTATTAAAACTTTCATTGCTATTCCTCCTATCTTTGCCTTACAAGATAATTCACTTTCTTGCATCAGTAATAAGAACACTTCTTCTCCTGAGTCCCCAATTCTCTATTCTCCCAGTCATAACCCTCTGTCACTCTCATTACATGGAGTTCTTTGCCTTCTCTCCCTGGGTGGTCTTGATGGAACACTTCCCAGTTTCTCCTTGTTATTTCTATGAGGACAGCTCCTTTTCAGGTGCCCTTCTCCACAAAACCAGCACCTTCTTGTTGGACAGTTCACTTCAAAGTGGCCCACCTGACCATATACCCAACATCTCATAACTTTTCTTCTTATATGGGCCACTCTCCCTCTTACTTCTGGGGTGGCCCGCCATCTTCCTAAGTGGCTCACCTGACCACATATCTAAAATCTTATACCTCTTCTTCTTATATGGGCCTCTTACTTCTGGGGTGTCCCGCTGGCTTTTCCCTGGGCCTGTCTTTCAAGTGCAGCCTTCTCCGATAATATTGATGGAGCACCATTCTTTATCCTGCACCACTTAGCTAGGTGTCCTTTCTTCCCATACCTAGTGCACTTAACTCGATCAAAGTCATCAGACAGTCCACTGCTCTATGGTCCTCGTAACCACATGTCCAGCAGACTAGTCCATAATGTCCAGGCATGGGCTTAAAAAACCTTGTTGACCAAACCTTTCTTCTGAGATCCTCTTCCCATTCCTCAGGCTCTACCAATTCTCTCTTAACCTTTTGATTCCATTTGGGGGTTCTCTTTCCTTCTCCCTTCCTGCCTACATCCTGACCTTTTCCTTGTGCCTTTCTATTCTTTACCTTCTCCCAAACTCCCTGACTTTCCTTAGCCAGTGCCACTGCTGCCGATAACTTTATCAGTCCCTCTTTAAGGACATCATGGTGAAAATGCTTGTCACTGAGCACTTCTACATACAAATCGGCCAACTGGGCCTGCATTACTGCATTGTTTTTCACATCTTCTGGAAAAGCTAACATGGCCAGCTTCTCTGCTTGGGTCCCTAGATCTCCAGGGTTTTCATCCCTAAGCAGCTTCAGGAGGGCTCTCATAGCTTTGATTGCTGATCCTTCATCAGTGAACTCCTGAGTTAATAGTTACTCCAGCTTTTCCCATGTTAATTGGAGTTTACCCGTTAAGAGTCCATTCATAAACTTTGACGCCTTTCCTCTCGTGGCGTCGTATGCTAGGTACAGGGTTCTTCAGTCCAAGAGACTGTAAACTCTATGACTCTTATCTATTGTTACCAACCATTCTCACAACTCTTTAGAATTCCTGTTAAATCTTAGGTCTGCCTAACAATCTTCTTCGGTCTACTGGCAACTGTTGTTCTACTCCCTCTTCCTCTATGTCTACCCTATCAGATTTGTGGTTAGACATTTTTATACAATTAAAAAAAAATCAAGAGCAAAATATTGGGAGAAATAACTGAAAAGTATCCTACCTATCTATTGATCTTCAGGTTGTTCTCTCTGCTTGTCTGTTGATCTTCGGGGTGTTGATCGGAGAAAAAAATCTAAAGTGTTCCTTTTCTGTTTTCAGCATTTTCCCATTCTCCTCACACTGCTCTTTGAAAGTTTTTTATTTTTGACTGTAAGTAAATGATGACCAACATCATCTTCCACTGACACTCTTTTGTGAGGATATTATCTGACTCTTATAGTCTTAACTGTATACATAGTACACCGTTGTCCTGACTGTGGTATCGTCAGGATCAAGAAACCTTTATTATGGTGGCCTATGTAACACTATACTCAGTCTGTTAGCTTTCTCAGTCATAGGTTTAGTTCTTTCCTGATCAGTGCTCTTCCAGCTGTGCTGTTTTTGCCAGTCATAACTTCATATTTTAACAATTGTATTTTATCTCTGTAGGCATTTCAGATTAACTTATTCCTTTTTCTACTTGTATCAAGAGACAGTCGTCTGAATTGTGAATTACTCCTTCAAATAAATGATGAAAGGACAACAATTCTGTGTTTGCTCGTTCTGCTTTCAAAGATTGGTCATAATCTGGTGGTTTGCTTTTTACAGCTGTTGCTGTATTATCTGCCAGGGTTTACATTCAACTTGAAAAATAGGGTATGGGATAAATGTAATCACTTTTGAATTTTATTATCACTGTCACTGAAAACAAAATAAATGCTAGAAGTTATTTTTGTTGCTTTCTATGGTTAGTAAAATTTGAATAAAAATGACCCCCCCCCGATGCTATTGATAAATCTGTCAAATACCATAAATTATTACAATCAAGAGAAGGTAATATCAAAACACTTAAAAGAACAGGATGGGGCACAAACAAATATACTTTACTCAGCAGTGAGTCTGGGGTTTTGCAGATTGCCAAATTTTAATGTGGAATTGTAATATAGCTTTACTAAGAATTGAAGTTCTTGTACCAACAGAATCATCCTGAAGCAGTTAGCCTATTTTAAGATTGTCAGAAAGCAAGGCTATTCTACAGTTGACTAAGTTATTGCTTCATCTACGGCAAGAAAAGTTGGGTCACTGTGTTATGTCAGAAAAATTTTTCTCATCAGAATCCATCTTGCACATTTACAAATCTACTCTTTATCCGTACATTGAATACTGTTGCCATATCTGGTCTGGTGTTCCTGCTGTACATTTCGAGATTCTTGACAAAGTCCAAAGAAGGATCAGTAATGTCATAGATTCTGACAATGCATCTCTACATCAGCCACTTTCTCACCAACATGATGTGGTTTCCCTGTCTTTTTCTATAAATATTTTCATGGCAAGTTTGTGCTACTAGATTGGCAAGTAGATCCACCATTTACTGTTAAAATAACTAAATGTAACCACCACTTTTACTAGATATGTCAAACTATTTTTTATTTTCAATATATCTAAAACATTTTTTATGTATGCATATAGAGCTTGACAAAACATAAAAACATGGTACCAAATTTATTTTCCTAACCCAATTAGCAATTGAGTTATGACCATTGAAAGTTTGTTGGATTTTCCGTCTTGAGTACAATTGGGCCAGGCACCCATTTTAAGAGTTTATATGTGAAGATGCAAGCTACAAACAAGTGAAATTGGATGTCGGTCAGGGTGGCTGGCGAATTCAAATTTAAAAAATACCTCCTTTATATTTGATTGCACTTCAAGTTGGTTGGACATAGTGATATGAAAATGAACTGATTATTAAAGACAAAACATTGCTCTATGAGAAGGTGTAATTTTTATTTTTTTAAGTGAATTTCTCTGGTATTTCATCCACAGAAGTTTCAGCTTAGAAATTTTTGGTGAAAAAAAACTTCAAATTTTATTATAATCTGACAAAATTGATGTGTATTCTCTTTACTTTAAGATTGGATTATTTTGATATGCGTAGGAACATGCAACTCTAAGTACAACAAGTTTCAAAACATAAACATAAAATTCTCTGATTTTAAAATGTGAAAAAGAAGTGCCTATCACTGAAATGTGACCCCATTTAAAGAGACTTGGAATAAAAACTAAATTATCACACAACAGAAAAAATTGTATCTTTATAAAGAGAAAATATTAAACTTTCTTTACATGCTAATTTCATCAAAATAACTTTAAAAATACTCAAGACATTGTCAGTTGAATTTTCACTCTTTTGACCCATTTTTGCACCATAAACTAATCCCATTTGGGATACTTACTTCTACTCCAACAGTTCCTTTTCTTGCACTTCCCACCTGTGGAAATCATTTCCATTTCTTTGTTTCTCTGATAACTACAATCTTCAAAGATTTAGATGCAACGTCAATTGCTATCTTCTGTCTTTCTGAACACTTGACATTTTTTTGTTCTTTCCTCAATCCTCCTTATTCCCAGCCTTCACTTTCACTCCCTGTAACCCCTTGCATGCTATTGACATTGCCACCTTGCTTGGGATGGGCATGAATAAGTATTCAGTGTCATTGTTTGATGTGGAAGTAAGAGATATTTCATGAGGGAAAAAATACTTTCTATTAGTAGCCTCTTCCGTTTTGTAAATTAAATTACGTGAAGGGATTAGTGTGACTGCATTACCAATCAAACTGTTCAATCCACAGTCACAGAATAGGCCTTGTGGGTGGGCAGCAACAAATGTGTAACACTAGCAAGTGATATCTTGCATATCACTTCCCTTTTTTTTCTTTTTAATTACTGGTAGCACCTCCAAGTACGGATCTATAAAAATCATGCTGGTGTTGAGAAGAATCTTCATATATGTGTATAATGTCTTTCCATCAAACAAACACATCTTGAAATTTCACTGCCTTTTTGCATTTTGATAAATCAAGCTTTCAACAAACCTCTGGCATATCTCCAAGCAATATTGGATGTACAGATTTTAAACTTGGTTACAATAGTTAATATTTACTTTTGATTACAAGAAATATAAACAGCTTAGGTGTTTATGTGCTCTTTACAAGCATAACACTTGTATGGTTAAACAGTGAAAAGTTTCAAAGAAATTACTGCAGAGTAGACACCCAAATGCTGACTATCTTATGCACTCAAAAAAAAAATATAAACCTGAAAATTTCTACACCTTCATGTTGATTTATGGTTACTCATTCTGTAGGCTTTCTCTAAAATCCCTATTGATATTAATAATTATGCTTGTCCCTCCCTTTATTAATTTGCATGACAGTTATAGCCTAAAATAATGGACTATTCTGTTTTGATTATCTGGAAAGAGGGGGGAAAACATAACTTGGTCAATGAATGAAAGAAAGAAAGAAAGAAAGAAGGGAGGATAGAAGTCGTTAATAGCTGTTTCAGTGAAACTGGAAAAGTCAATCTTTCCATTTGAACCTACTTCTTAAAGTAACAACCAGATCTTGGTCAACAGCCGAAGACCACAGAATATGGTGTGAGATGCCATCGGTTTGTACATGCGGTCCTCATGTTTGGACTTTAGATTTGTCATCTTTTTCCACCCAAGGCTATAGGACCTACTCTGTCCTGCTATTTATCCATAGCTGGTGGGGAAAGGAGATTGATTCATATCTTTCTCAAGAGTATTAGCATTTATAATCTTATTGTCTAATTTCATGCAGATTTTTAGTTGATGCATTTTTGTGTAACAAGCATTTGATAATTTTTCTTGAACATAAAGATGAAACAGTATGAGAGCCATGAATTTTTCAGTTTAGCTTAGTTTCCTTTGTTTCAAGTTCCCTCTTTTATGTAAAGTTAAAATCTGCTAAAATACCTGTGCAGAAACATTTTAGATATAGTATGACTTAGATTCAAAACCTTTTCAACCTGCATCTGGACTTGGACTTTGGAGGTTTGAATATCACTGTTGCCTTGAAATTTGGGAGCCCATGAAAATTGTGGCTTATATTAAACAAAGTTTTTTTTTAATTACTTTTCACAAGAAAAATGGTGCAATTTGATGAGTTAATAGTGGAAGAATATCACCCAGGAAAGAAAATAAGTTTAGTACTAAATGGCTAGAGTAAACAAAGTATCCAAGACATTTGGTATCACTAATTATTTGTTAAGACATTCATGGTTGTTGAAGAAAAAGGTATTTGGCTGAACCAGACAAAATAGGCCATCCAGTATCACAACTAATGTTTTGGTTCATGAATTTTCTAGACAATCCTGGCAAAAATGATTATATATCAGTTAGGAAAACCTCTTCATAAGCAAAATCTCTCTTTTTTTTTTTCTTTTTTTTTAACTATGAAATTCACCCCATATTTGATCCAAGAGCCACTTGAGGTATTGGGTTACAGAGTGAGAGGCATATTTTATAGAGATATGTGGGCAAGATAAGAATTGACCTTAGGCTTCAACAGGTTAAGATTGTCGTGATTGAGGAAATGTCCTTTTGGGAGTCAATTCCACAAAGCAGTGGTTCACAGGAGATGCTGCTTAAGTGGAATTTACATCTCACTAATGGAATACAAAGGGAATGAGGGTGGTTTGCTGCAATCTGTGTGTCATGGTAGGTCTTAGCTGTGAAGGTTACAACTGGTGGATCTAAGAAATGTAGTTCATCTGTGACAAAGGAGGTTGTAGAGTGGAAAATAATTCATCACCCACAAGGATGTGGAGATACTTTTGGACTCTGTGAAGACTTTTCAGCTTGATCTTGTAAAGGTAGAAGACAGCAGGAGGAGGAATCAGTTACTGGAGCAGTATAGAGAACCAACCACTTTGCTACTAGTAAATTTGAACTTCTAAAGGATAAGTGACAAAATTAAATTTTCATAACTTAGTGAATTAAGACTATGGTGTTTTGCAGTGGCTCCAAAAGGAATGAATTCTATTTTTGTTTGTCGATACCACCAAATTGCATTTTCCCTCCATATGTGGTCAGCTATGCATGATTTTTCTATTTCCTCTTCAGCTTCAGTCTGCCTACTATATGTGAAGGGATTATTGGAGAAAATACAAAAGATAGTAAAGTTTCATGGTTTCTCCAGTTGTCAGGCACATACAGTGAATGAGCTACTTATTACAGTTGTTTTATTTTAAATACTGGGTCTCATGAGAGGAACACTAAATTATACACAGATTCAAAGCTAAAAGTTAATATAAACCTGATATATTACTGGCATGTAAATTCAAAATGGAGGGAGATATTGACAAAGACAAAGAAAAAAAAAAAAATGATGCAAACTTAAAGTTTATCTGGTACATCTATTTCTATTGGGAAAATTATGATCCAAGCTTAAAATTTATGATACATGTTTTTCCATTGGAAAAAAAAATTAAGTTAAAAAATTATAAAGCATAAGGAGCAAGTAATATGATTAAAAAGAATTTGGGGGGAGGGTTAGTCATGGTGAATTGTATTTTTGTTTATAAATAATCTCTATGTTTCAAGGAAGTAACACTGCACAGTATATAAAGCTAACATTTAATAATATTAGGATATAAAATAAAAAAATAAAAATGTAGATAGAGAAAGTAAAAGGTGGGTAAAAATTTTTTTAAAGTTTAAAGAAAAAGAGGAACACCATTTAACCTGTTACATATTAATAGATGCTTAAATGGTTAACAGGGGTAATAAGTATTTAACCTAAAATATTTAATAGGCAGTTGTAGTTGAGTAAAAAGATTTATCCAGAATCAAAATACTTTTGGAGAGAGTTTTTCTTATGAGTGCTAGCTATCATGAACTCATTATGTTTGTTCAGCAGGTTGAGGTTTTTCATATTTTTGAGAATTAATCTTTTTTCCAGCAAACACAGATTACATCAATCATCACGTCCGGAAAAGTGTGTAATTTTAGCAATGAAATTCCAATTTACTGCCGGTGTGTAGTTATTTGTTTTAACTTCTCAGTAAAATTTTTAAAGAGTTATTTTATGATGGTAATATCAGGTTTTCTAGTGGTTTGTAGTGGAACCAAAATAAAACGGTCTCTCACACACACACACCTCACACACACACACACATATGAATAAAAGACAAAAGGAAACTTTATCTTAGCCAATGCGTTTTGTCCTCTGAGGGACTTTATGAAGGCAAATACAAAGATTATATTTGTAACAAATATCTATAGACAAGAGCAAAACTGTTGTTAGTTTTTCAAAATTTTTAAATTTAAGAAACACTTATAAATATTTATCAGGTTAACTGAAAAGTCTAGGTAAGCTAAGTTATGGAAGATGCTAAATGACACAATTTAATGTCTAATAAATGAAAGTGTGTAAAAAATGTTCTTGAAATTTTTATGCAAATTAATATTTAAATTATTTTAGTTTGAAATTAGTTTATGTCATATTTTAAATAACATCAGTTTATGAATTTAACCATTTCTTTTAATTTTTTAACATTTCTATAGTCAAGCATGTTGGCTTGGGAAAGGAGTAATTCTTTCAGATATTTGAAAAAAAATCTGGGGCACAGATTCATATTTTAATAAGATTCGATAGCAGCACTCTCAAGAATTTTTCATCTAAGTAAGTTACTTCTTCTTTTAATAAGTGTGGCATTCTCTCTCTCTCTCTCTCTCTCTCTCTCTCTATATATATATATATATATATATATATATATATATATATATATGTGTGTGTGTGTGTGTGTGGACACTGAAATCAACACTGAGTGGTGACAGCCTGCTTGAATGCAATCTTCAGGATGTGTGTTTTGTGGCAGTTCAACTGTTTATATATACTGGCTGGTAGGGGATTATGGCAAGCAAGGTCAGGTATTTCAGTTGTGTTATCCTCATGGTAATTGGATAGGTGGGAACTGTTATATTCAAAATTGTTATAAATACTTTTGAGTAGAAATAAGTATGGACCAAAATGCAGTTATTTCATATTATACAGGATTATTTGTGAACTTTTAACTCATTATTTATTATTGATTACTTAGAGTATTTTGTATTTATTCATTATTATGTTGATTATTATTATTAAAATTAGTTGTGGTTATTTATGTATTCATAGAGTTTGTTAATTTATTGATTTTTAGTTTAATTTAAAGTATATTATCTGTGTTGTATATTGTGCATATATTTGCATATTTATTGCTGATGGTAAATGTAGTCAAAATTTGTATTCTTGACTGCATTTTAAATAAGTTCTGATCTTTTATTTAGTCATTTCTGTTGCTCTAGGAAAGTGATTATAGATATTTTCACCTACAAATTTTACATTTCTTTATTTATTGTTGTAGGCTATTTGTGGTGCTATTTTCCTTATCTTTAGTCTGTTTTGATATTTTTGTTTTTCTGATCTCTATTTTGTGGTCAGTGATTGGAAGCTGCTTAAGTATGCTGTGGGCATGGGTGTCCATTCCTTTGGACTACTGATATGTTTCAAGTAGGTGCTTCCATGAGAGGATGTCAAAAGAGGTGTCTTATTTCCTTGGGACATGTATGATGTTCAGGTCATAGTTACCTGATGGAAGCAACATCCTTTCTAAATGAGGAGGGGCCGAATATAGGGGTTGTAGAGGAAAAAGTGTGTGAAAAGCGAAGAAAAAAATAGAAATAATCCTCAAACATAGCTCTACAAATTTAAGTAATTTTATTATTGATTAAGAAAATAATCTTTATTTTCTTTTAAGTTGAAAGAAACAAGTTATAAGGTTCCTCACAAACAAAGTTCATACAAAAATGTTTTGTTTTTCTTTTTACAACTCAAAAGAAATGAATTGTATTAGCATATGGTGAAATGTATGTGTGAGATTATCATGGAAAATCCACAATTTTATGTTGTATTATGTGTTTGTATGATATAATTCTAGCAGCAGGCAAGCTGTCAGCTTGCTATCTGTATTATTGCTACTGCTACAATTAAGCTTTGTTTATATATCTCACTTGGATATTTTTTGTAATATAACTGGTTTATGAAAATAAGTCTAGGTACCATAGTGAAAAGTCTATCAGAACAATTACCATGAAATTATTTAAAGAAAAGGCATGGGGAAGCTACATTACAGCAGTAGGAAAGTAACTGAAGCTGAGATACCAGGTTAGGACCAATAATATTGCAAATTCTTCTTAGGATTTTATCAAGAATCTCTAAATGTATAGCAGGAGCACTAGACCAGATGTGGCAACAGTATTCAAAGCAAGGATGAATGGTAGTTTTATAAGTTTGTAGGATAAATTCTGGTGAAAAAATTGTCTAGCTTGACACAGTGAACCAACTTTCCTAGTTGCAAACTTAGCATTTGATTCTATATGCTTTTTTCACTTCATATCAGCAGAAAATGTTAATCTGAGAAGGCATAATGAGTGACTTTCCTGGACTGACTCATTGCACCTTCTGATTGATAAGTTGTACATTAGTTAAGTTTGTGATTTTTGTTTTTAATTGTCATTATCTACTTTCTAGTTCACAAGTGTTTATATTTTGCTCATTGAACCTGTTTCAATGTGCCATTTGTTTATTTGTCATCCGATTTGCTGACTACTTCAGACATTATCAACAATCTCTTGTAATCGCACTTGAACATCTGGTGTTGCCAAGTGAGCAATAATGTACAACATTGTAGAATAATGTGTTTGTTTATGCAAAATGACTAAACTGAATGGCAGACGCATTTGCCAAAATTAATAAATTTAGAAATGAAGTGAAATAAATCAACGTATAATCCACACATCATTAGTTACTGTTTTCTTGATTCATCTTCTCTTATTGTTCTCGCTCCTGTTTTTCTTTTGGTTTTATTCTTTCACACTCAGTAACCTCTTGTGGCTTTACTCTCTTGCTTGGTGTGAAATGATAAAAATGATCAAATCCAAGGCCTTCTCACTCCTGTTAGAACCCTTCCCTGTTTGACTATGTCTTCAAGAGTGTAACTGTACTTAATGAGTGCGTGGCCAAGTGGTTAGAACATTCGCTTCCTGACCATGAGACGCAGATTCGATTTATCAGGAAGATGACTTCTTGATGTTGTCAGTTTGGGAAGGCAATCCCACTGTGCAGCACCTTTGGAAAGTGCCTGAAAACCACACCATGGGTTGACAAGGCTTGTGAGTGAAATTGGGTAGCAGGAACTATTTGGAAGCTGTCGATGGCCATGCTAGCCCAAAGTTGCAAATTATTGTGATCAAGAGTTTGAATGTACTGGCCTTGTTCAGGTTGTTGATCATGCCAGATAACACGCTCTCTCCCAGAAACTTAACTACGGTCTGATCAGCATAGTTGCAGTATAAAGCACAGGTGTCTACAACAGCGGACAGACACTCACCATGCTTGGGCAATTGCGGTGAGGCTATTTAAACCATAGTTGGAGGTTTTGAATTCAAGGTTATACTCCTGGACTGGTCACCACCCTATGGCTATAGGACCCAGTCTGTCCTACTATTTACCTATAAGAGAGAAGAGATGGATTCATACCTTTCCTAAGGATATTTGCATGTAAGTGAATGTAATGAACCTGACTGGAATTTGAACTTGGCTTTCCAATTCCTCAATCCAAGCCACTATCCATTACTCCACCATGTATCTATTTATCATACGCCATTAAAAACATTTACCAAAACATATCACTTAATGATTCCAATAAATATCATATATATATATATATAAAGGCCAAATTTATTGTCTATGGTACCATTTATTGTTGACTCCTTTGGGTTACAGTGATTAAAATGGTTGACTATTGTCATAGTTCTTTTTGTGATTTTAGAGTTCATACAGGGTTGCTGTGTTCTTTCTGGTTGATGGAAATTAATTTGTTTGAATTCATCCTTTCTTCTTCTTTCTCTTTTGGAGTTGTATGTCAGGTCAAACTCACAGCCAATGAATCACCAACCCTTGTATCTCAAACTGCTACCTCAAATCAAGTTCCTCTCCACTGCAGCATCTCTAGTCTCGTACATGGTTTTCTTCTTTTTATTGGGGCTGACACATACGTGTTTCTTGTTTGATTTTTGGTGGGACGTATTATCATTGGTTGATTTTTTTATGATATTCACTGACCCACGTAAACTAAGTTCAGGTTCATGTCCATTACCACAGATAGGAACAATAGAAGAAAGGAAAGGAAAGGAAATATATAGAAGATAGGGAGAGAGTTTTTTTTACACTCATTTAGTAAAGAGGAAAATGTATATTTTCGTATGGTGCTATTACTACCTAATCCCACTATACAGTCCCCCTTCAGACATGGAGTGAATAAAGTTTTGGTACAATTCAGTCCTACTACTATAATTGGTATTATGTCCCTTTGACTGAAATAATATTTTTATCTGAGCTTGAAGTTCAATGAATTATAAAGCTGAGAAATGCTGAATAAACTGTAGCTTTAGAAAAGTATCTCAATGAGAAAAGTTCTTGTTGTATGTTTGTAATGTAGTTTGGAAAATTTTGTACATACGTGCATGCATGAATATGCCTTTAACATCTGACCGCACGTGGTCGAGACTTGATCCTTTTACAACTACATCTTGTAGCTAGAAGAGAGAGAACAAGCTTGTGTCTGCTATTTATAATTAATGTAACCATGTGACAGGCTTGAAGGAACATTGGCGGGAAAACTTGACTTGGTCACACACTGGAAAAATATTTGTATGTGGGTGGATTGCAACGCCCACTTGTGTCTTTATTAACCAATTAGAAGCTGATATTTCCTGAAAATCTGTATGAAGCTGAATAAAATTCAACATCGATAAGAAAGTGGTAGCGAGATGGTAAAGTGTTGTCTAAGCCTCTTACAACTCGAGATTTCCAAGGAAACAGACGCTCAAATTGTCTCTGCTACAATATTAGCAGTGAACATAAGGATGTTAAACATTACTCACCACATACAAACTTTTTCGCCAAAGGGCTACAGCTATGTGGACTATTTTTGTTTAGCTGCAAACAGTACAATTTATTTGCAACTAAAATTATTATTGATATAAATTGTATTTTGTTAATATGACCTTATATCATTTTAATATAATATTCCTTTAAAATTTCCAAGTTGTGTTTCATTGTTCTTCCTGATATTTTGTTACTACCATTTATTTGTTGCCACCCAAATCATCCTATTTGCGGGTATATTCCCCACAACGTGCCACTCTCTTTCTCACAAAACTACGTGTGTGGGGAATAGTATGTTTTTTTATCAAAACATAGCAGCATAAATAGCTTTTGTGTTTACGAGAAATAAAAACATACTTTATAGCAAATAAATATACACTAAGATAACAGTAAAGGCATATTAAATTGTACATTAATATACAATTTATCTTTTTTGTGTACTGATGCGTGTATTTTTAGTTACAAATGTTTCATGATTGCATGTGGTAAAAGGGAGAAGTCACTCTGTATTATTACACACAATGTCACAGAGAGAGAAGTTGGGGCATGTGTTGCCCATCCGAAGGTTCGTAGCAAAGAGATTGAACTCAACGTCTTTTGGCAGGATGTCTGTATTTCTGGCATGAACAGTTTCTGTTGCATGCTGGGAGAATTTTTATTATTTTTATTTAATTTATTTTATACACAGTTTTAATGTTACTGTTTTATTTTATTTATAATTTCTATTATTATTATCATTTTATTTTTATTTATTTATAATAATAATGTCCCTACATGTGACACTTACACGCTTCCTCAGCAAGCTATGTGACACTCAACACTCTTCCTTACCAAGCTACGTGACACTTATACTTTCTTCCTTACTTTTCCTCTTGACTCTTTTTTCTCACACATACATGTGAAGGCATCACATTTATTTTAATTTTATCAAACAACTACAAATAAAGAATTTTAACACAAGAACTTTAATAATCATACACGCCGAGAAAAAAACAGTTGTAAAAACATGAAAATAAAAATTATTTTGGTAAAGTTCGGTAGGAATTTACAGTATGTTTACAGTTGATATTGCAATTGTTTTTTTTATTCATAATCTTCATGGAGTTTTCTATATACAACAAAAAAAATTATTGACGAATACCCCCACCCAAATGTGTTCATGATATGTCAAAACTCAAAATTATTCCCAAAATATTTCCATAAAACTTTCTAAAATAATGGCCCATTTAATATAAAATTCATTCATTAATGAATAAGTACTGAAAAGTTCATTTAAATCGTGTAATTTCCTGAGTTTTGATAAATTTTTATAAAACTGGAGGGCGGGTAGCGTTTCCTTTTTTATGTTTAATTTTGGAGATACCTATAACTGTATTGCCCATATACAATGGAGCAATAAAAAAGCCTGCAACGTAGTTATCTCCTCTTTATTAAGTTTCACCCTGTGCCTCCCAGATGGCGCTACGGCTTGTTTACAAGACTTTCACGTTACCCAGTCGGCCATTTTCAAGGTAAGAAAGTTTGGTAATTTGGAGAAAGATATTTTTGAGTTCATGAGATGACATATTAAACTTTGAATGGTTCGGATTTTTAATTTTTAATTTTTTTTTGCTGTATGACACTTTAAGCGATTTGTTTGCTAAGTAATTTTAAATTTTATTTTATTGCTTCTTTTTAAAATTTTAATTAGCTATTGATAATGTTTTGATTAAATTCGTAAAAAAAAAGCAGTTTTACAACACATGCTTCAAAGAAAATTAGAAAAGCATTTTTTTTATCACTATGATTTTTTTTGACTAAAAGTTTACAATCTTTTCTACAGATCTACAATTTTAACGTTCGAAACAAATTTCGCATACTAAATAATGAGTTTAAAACTTTTAAACCCATTTTTGTTTACTTACCTCGCCTCGTATTCTGCTATCATATTGAATTTTCTGCATAATAAACACTGAGTTACATTTACTTTGACTTATTTTACGAAACATTTGTTTTTGTTTTTTTTCAAATCATTTCAATTGAAGCAAGACAATAAAGCCACTAAGACGCAAGGAGTTTAAATATGCTATTAAGGAGAGAAGATAAAAGAACAACAATTAAGAAGACGAGTGTAACTAAAAAAATGTTTTAGTTTCAACGAAAATTAAATTTCTATTGTTATTTTTTATTTTGCCGATTTTGGTTGGCTTAATAATGAAAATGACATTTTTGGGTGGACGATTCTGATTATATTCAGTTTGGAAATTTGAGGAGCGTCACCATAATTTTTTTTTTTTTTGCGTCGGTTGGGCACTGTTTGTTTTATTTTATTGATGTTATCCACTGAGACGACGTTTCAACTTTACAATCCTCTTTCTGTGGAATACAGAATCACTGCTTGGATATTTTTAATAAATAAAACACATTTTTATTTGGTTTACTGCCAAAAATAAAGAGACCCTCGCCGAAAAGTTTGGCCCTCTCTATTCTACTGACAAAGACTGTAGAACGGCACGGTTGAAACGTCGTACAAGTTTAAATAACATCGACAACACTGAGAATCGAAGGTTGAAGCGAGCAAAGTGGCTCTAAAATGGAGGTTCATATAGTATATGTAGGATGTGAAAATAGACCGTTACTTTGTGTCCGACATTATGTACTTCTGTGTAGTGTCCATTCAGGACGTTGGCGATCATAGCTCTCCACAATTTTTCGTCCTTTGTAGCTCTTAATAAATTTTGTCTTTTTCTTATCTTTCATAAACTTTGTTCTTTCTTATCTTTCCTCTGTCATCCATTTACTCAAGTTCACTTGGTAGGTTATGCATTATTTTCCTCTTACCTTCAATCTGTCCTTTGAGTAACAAATTTTCCAGACCGTCTTTCCTCATTATGTACACTAGAAATTCTCTTCCTGATATTAAGTATAAGTGTCTCTTTTGCTTCTATTTTCAATAAAACTTCATTGTTGCTCGCATGTTTGGTCCATAGTATTCTAAGCATCATTCTGTAGGATCACATTTCTCTTGCTTCAAGTCTCTTCTTCATCTGTGAAAAGATTGTCCAGCATTCACTGTCATATAGGAGGACCAATATTATGTAATGGTTCAGTACTCTTTGTTTTTAACAAAATTTTTCTGTTTCTTAATACTTTGCTAGTTTTTGGAAGACATCTTTGGCTATTCCAATGCACTTTCAGATTTCAGTGTCACACTATCCATCCTCTGTTAAAATACTTCCCAGATATTTAAATTATTGTTCATGTTTGATTTTGGTATCTCCAGTTTGTAATTTGCATATTGGGCTGTTCCTTTTGCTACCAACCATGTTGAATGGAATGTGTGTTTGTAGTTTTACTGAGATCTTGTTGACAATTTATTCATAAATTATTTTTTTTAGATTGCTCTGTGTAACAATGCTAAATAATAAATATCAATATATATGATTATTAAATAGTCATTTAAATAAATTCTTGGTTTTAATGTTAGACCAGCTCCTTATATGTTATTTCTGGTATTTATACTTGTCCATCTGGAATTATTTTTTAGTGAGTTTCATCAAGTCAAACTGATTTCTGTCCAAATTTCTGAGATGAGTTGTTATCATTATTTAGTCAAACTAATAAGAATTTGCAATGTTATTGGTCCTAAACTGACATTTCA
This sequence comes from Acanthosepion esculentum, assembly GCA_964036315.1. NCBI lineage: Eukaryota > Metazoa > Mollusca > Cephalopoda > Sepiida > Sepiidae > Acanthosepion > Acanthosepion esculentum. The sequence goes on from OZ038506.1 coordinate 3,898,423, forward strand.
ACTTAAGTCACTTTCTCACCACTATAACATAGCTTCCTTGTGTCTTTTCTATAGATATTTTCATGATAATTGTTCTGATGGTCAGTTCTCTTTGGTACCTAGACTTTATGAATTTTAGCATAGTACTAGATGTACATTTTTAGCATAGTACTAGATGTACATTGTGGTGTAATGGCTCAGAAGAAGAAATCAGAGAGCTGAGTTGAAATTCCAGTTGGGTTTGTTACATTCACTTCTGTGCAAATATCCTTGGGAATGTTATGAATCTATCTCTTTCCATTAGCTATGGGTTGAATAGCAGGACAGATTGGGTTCTTTAGCCTTGGTTGGTGACCACTCTACCATAGAAAGAAACAGCAACCCCCTGTGGAAAAAATCTTCTACCTAGTCAGTCATGAACCGAAAGGGATATGGTTGCCTAAGCCTGTATCACATATGGCACTTGACTGACTAGATTGGCAGCAAGGTATCATCATTTTACTTTTGAAATGGCTAGATGTAACTGTAAGTTCTATGCTAATAATTTCTTCTATTGCACTCCTCAGTTGTGGAACTTTCTTCCAGATTCTTGATTTCCAGTCAACTTTGATCTTCAAAAATTTAAATGCCATATCAATTGTTATCTTCTGTCTTAATTCTTGTTCTTTTATTGTTCTCTTTCAATAATGTTTTCTTTTTCTCATATTCTCTAACACTCAGCAACTCCTTACATTTTAGTGGCTTTATTACCTTGCTTTGGGTGAAATGATTAAAAAAAGAAAAAATTAATTTCCTCCTCTTTGTTGCTATTATCACAATGATTTGACTGTTCTACCCTCTGGTGTTTTTTGGCTTGTGTAACTTCAAACTCGATGGAAAAAGTCTAGCAATAACTGAGCAGTACAAAAGAAGAACAAGATGGGATATTCTTAGGCATTGAGCGTGACAAGAGATAATTTTTAAATACATTGTTGAGTGTGCCTTCATTAATGATGATATAATTATCTGATCTTATTGGCAAGTTAAAGGGGGAATTTTCAGTTGGGGATTTTGTAATATTTTGGCAATATACTTTTCACTCATTACCTCTCCCATATTGATGAGTGTAGTCATGCCTTTACAAAAGTTAACCACCAAAAGAGATTGTGTCTTCTCATATCTAAATGCATTGATAGTTCATTTAGTTTTAGCAGTAAGCATGTATTGAATTTTTTTTTTCTGTTTATCAATTATCAACTACTGAATTGTGTATTATTGCATGGATTGGTGTTTTGTATTTCACCATTCTAAGTAAAATGTGAGGATATCTGTATATATTTCTGAAATGAGGTATTATAACTATTTACATTGTTTGAACTGTTGTCCTTAACTTTATTGTCATATTCACGTTTCGGCCATTGTACACTTTGACCTTCTTCAGGTGATATAAGTTGGAATTTCGAACTGATCCTTTTATTTCATCCACCAGGGTTGATTGTTCTCGTTCCATGTGCCATGCTTTTTCTGGATATCTCAGTTTCTGTTATTTGCCTTTAGTAACTCAACTCTCTAAGTTTTTGTTCAACTCTGCTGTGGCCAGGTATTGAACTCACAACACTTAGGGTCAAGTCATTGGATTACTTCAACCAACATTTATATCCACTGGCCTCAGTGGACAAAGTAATGGATTCAGTTCTAAATTCCAACATATATCACCTGAAAAAGGCCAGTGCGTACAATGGCCAAAACATTGTGAATATGATTTAAAGTTGAGGACAATAGTCTGAACAATGCAAATAGTGGATATTTTAAATTTAGGGATAAATTTTCAAATTGGCTTAGATTTATTTTTCTGAGATTGTGAGTTAGAAATTCAATTTTTTAAAAAGTATTAATTACTTATATAATTAGATTTTTTCTTTTAATTTAATAATTTGATTAATTAAATTTTTCCTTTTTTTTTTTTTTTTTTCCTTTCTCCCAAATGTATCTGACTTGATATTTGTAAATTTTGTGAATTTTTTCAATATTAGCAATAATAATAGGATAAGGAACGAATAGGAAATGTTTATAAATTTGATATGTTTCATTTTTATTTAAGCTTCATCAGAAAATGAAATATGGAAGAGAAAAGAACTTTTCTCCTCCATATTTCATTTTCTGATGAAGCTTTAAATAAAAGCTATTTTAGCATGTTAAATTTATAAATGTTTCCTATTTGTCCCTTATCCTATTGTGATGACGTGATATGCTCATCTGTCACTGCACAACCTGATGACAGCCAAGGCCATGTCTGCATATGCACCTGACTTGCTATGTGCACAGGTTTGTCCACTTGGCTGAAATCAAATTCACAAAGAATAACAACAAATATTTCACAAGACTCTCTGGTTGGGAAATAACACCAAAAGAATTCCCACTTATCTGTCTATATTTTCCTTCAGCTGAACTGCTATCTCCCTAACTGCCATTGGTCCCTTTCTCTCTGGGTATTGGGCAGCTACTCACTGGTCACCTACTTACTTTCTCATTGCTGGACCCCTTTTTCTTGGACTTCCTACCTCTCTGCTTATATGGATAATGGCTGGGGTTCCACCAACCATATTTGTCCCTTTGTGTTCTGGAACTAGAGACCACCTATTTGGCTTTTTGGGTTGTCATTTTCTTCAAAGGACTACTTTTATGATTATCAATATCATTAAAAACATTTTGTTTGCTAATTCAAAGGCAGCTGGCAACAAAAATCCCCAAAACACTGACACCCAAGTTGACTCAAAGATGGATTGGAGATGAATTTCCTGAAAGCTTTGGCTACTTAAGTTGACTAAAAAGAAAAAGTATCTGTCTACTTATCTTATAATGATGTGTGAGAAATCGTATTGTTACATTATTTACAAATCTCAGATTTTATTCTATATGTGATCCAAATTATTAGCAATAATGTACAGTGTCAATATGTTTTAAACTTTGTAAAATATTGAAATCACCGTGTGTTTGCATACACAAACACACTCATATATATTATCACTTTAAATGTTATTTTTAGTGGATACTTGTAGTTGAATAGATGCTCCATTTACATATTAAACAGTATATGTATTTATTTTCGTCTACTGGCCCAAATGTTTGAGAAATTTTATTGAAGAAAATTTATGCTCTCTGGCAGAGTTTGAACCTGCGTCCTTTTGGGAAGAGGTAGTTATTGTTAAATCTTGATACATTCTGATCAACTGAGCTACAAAGAACCAATTATTCAGGCAAGGCTGAAATTGTACCTTTAAGTGAAAACTTCTCTCATCATAGATCTCCCAAAATTTATCATATCTGTATATCCAAACATAAACAAAGCATTTTAGAGAAAATAATGGATTGACCTTGTCACCCTGAATTCAGAGGAATTAGCCACATTCAAGAAACTGGTTATATTGTGGTTGGTGGTTTATTCTAATCTCCCTCCATCCATCCATCCATCTCTCTCTCTCTCTCTCTCTCTCTCTCTCTCTATCTATCTATCTATATATATATATATATATATATATATATATATATATATATATATATTCAAATATGGGTATTCACTAAAAATAATAGGAAGTAATAAAAAGCAAAAAGAAATCACTTTTTTAGAAATAGCTTTATTTACATTAGGATACAAAACTGAGTAGATATGAATGTTTCGAGAGTCAGCGTTTATAAGGCACTATTCAACTTTACTTGATTGTTGACACACTCTGTTGTGATTAAGATGGTCTAAAGTGCCTCAGATCCAATGACAGTTTCTCCTGCTAAGGTGTATGTACAGTTGAAACCTACTGGAGAGTGCATATTTTTGCTTTAATATGATTTCTCAAACATTCAGGCCAGTAGCTGAAAATAAATAAGTATACTGTTTAATAAAGAAACAGAGCATCTACTCAAAATATGAGTATCCACTAAAATAGCATTTAAAGTGATAAAAAATCTTTTGTGTTAATAAAAAAAAAAAACTATTACTTTCTATCTCTTTCTCTCTCTCTCTATGATAAATTAATATTAAGTTTCAACAATGTTCAGTTTCATGAAAGAAAGTATTTTTCTTAAAATTTGTTTCAGGGACCCAGATATAATGTGTCCATTTGTCACAGCATCTGTGTCCTATTCTTAAAACATGGTCAGGGTTTATTGAAACAGACTTTTAATTTAATAATTAGATTTCTCCTCATCCCCCATTTCACCTTTTCCTAAATATTTGACTTTATTTGTAAATAATTTTGCTAAGTCTTTTAAGTATTTTAGCAACAGTGTAATATATCAGTTTCTTTTTTACTTTTATTTTATAAGCTTTGTGAAATCTTAAAACCAAGTGTCTTTATCTTATTTGCACATACAACTCCAGCTCTATGCTAAGTTTAAAAATACTAAGGGTGGCATTTAAAGTTGTAATATTAATTATTAATATTAAGCTGTAAGTCTTATCTAATAAGTGGGTAGGACTTTCCCCAAGAACAGTGGCATCTTGAATCTTTGTGAGTTAAATTTTCTTTTCCATCCACATTTTTAGATTTTCCTTTTGAAATGTGTGAGAAAATAGGAATTTAAGACAAAAAACTGTTGAATGAAGAAAAGGTAGCAACAATTGTGAAAATTAATTTTTAATTATGAGTAAAATTTGAACAATTCACTAAAATCTGTTTACACAGGATTCTTTTGCATTATGCAAATTTGTCTGTTGAGTCAATTACCTTTATTTTATGTGTTGTGCTTTAGTTTATTTTAAGTTACAATAAAACCTTTATTAATAATTAATAAATTACAGTAAGTTACAGTAAAACCTTGATTTAAGGAATATTGGACTTAAGTAGGTACCTCCACTAATTCAATATATGTAAAGTTTAAAATAAATTTAAAAAAATGAAAAAGCTTTTTTGAAGTTTCATTTTAGCTTTAATTGAAAGCTAAAGGATTTAAAATTTACTATCTACAGTAAGTAAAAAACTCTGTGGTGTATTTTCAACAGAAATTATATTGATCAGAATCAAATTTTATTTCTATTCAGTAAAATCGATAAAAATCACATTTGTAAACAAAAGTTAATTCTCGGTTTTAAAAATCTTGCAAAAATAAAATATATATTTCTGAAAGGTTTTTTGAGAAAAATTAGCAAATTTAAAGTTAAATTAATCTGATTTGCAACAAATATTGCTTATAGCATAAAATGTTGTCGACAAACATTTCTTAACTATAGGGCATGGTTTTTCTGACGTGTTAATTTATTGACAGTCAAATGTGTTCATAGTTAAGTATGGTGGAACAGATGATAAAGTTTATAAGGTGGGGGACAACCCGTAAAACATGTGACCTTTTAATGATAGATTTTTTGGTTTGTGCATCCATACTTCAGAAATTCTGCATGTAATCACACATACAAAAGCAAATTGAAATTTGAAAAATATTTGGAGTCATCAGATATGTGACTAGTAAACATAGTTTTACTTAATAACAATATTTCCTAAGAATTATCTCACTGAAAATGAATTTTAAAAGATTTAAAAACTTTATAAATAAATCAATTTAAAATTGTAGAAAATGAAAACAAATCTTGTAAAAATTCATTTTTTGTTGAAAAAAAACTTTTTCTTCACACAATATTATCTTTAATGTATATATATATATATATATATATATATATATATATATAAACAATTAAAAGCTTCTCTAATTAAATAATCTCTTAGTTTTATTGTGTTTTTTATTTTTTGATTCAGAACATATTCAGTAAGACAGGGTTTGATTTTGCAAAAAAAAAAAATTGGTGATTTAAATTCTTCAAAGAATTCTGCTTTTAACTCATATATTCACTAAAAATTATGTTGAATTTCTCAAGTTTCTATAAAATTAAGTAAAGGGCTGAAACATGTAAAAAAAAAAAAAATTACCAAGATTTTCTAATAAAAAAATAAAAAAAAATAATTTAATTCATTTGTGAATAAGTCCTGAAAATTTCATTAAACTCAGAATTATTTGATTTTTGCAAAAATTTTAAAATTAATGGGTCTGTCACCACAAAATGGCTAAAGTTTGCTAGGCTGAAAGTTAGTACAATTGTTGATGCAAGAAAAACAAGTATTTTTAATTAAAATTTCGAATGTTCTAAAATGGAGTAAAAAAACTTAATTAAATAACAAAAAAATACTTTGATCCTTTCTCTTAATAATAACATAACAATTTTGATGATAAAACTATGTTTTTATTATGTTTGGAGCATGTTTTCATCACGGTATTCTGATTTTTTTTGTGTTTTTGTGGAAGTACTCATGGATCACATGGACCATTAAAAACTGACATTTTATTTCTACTGAACAAGATAAATGCTAAAACAAATCATTCATTGAGTCCATGTTAAGTTACTTAAGTACATCTCAACCTTGTTATCTCTAAGGTTAGCTGAAAATGAAAAATCTTGCTGATTTCAACTATTTTTAAAAACAGTTTTCACTATAAATAACAAACCCTACTTGGAAACAGTGTTTGTGTGTGCATGTGTGAAACTTTTCTATGCCTCAGTTATGAGTATAAAGTAAATTCTAGTGTGGATTACCTCTCCAGCACCACTCTCAAAAATACTCTCTATATAATCAAAGAACGGTATGTACAATTGTTTTATTTGATATTTTATACAATTTTACATAACATTAGCCATTTGCGTGCTGTTTTGGACTTAAGAAAACAATGTTTAAATTCTACAGAGCTTGTCTCTTTACAAAATGAAGTTTTTCATTTTATTTATGGAACATATTTTCCCCCAATTAGTTCTTTAGATTGAGGTTTTGCTGTATATTGATTTAAACTTAAATATGACCTAAGCATTTTCAAAGAAGAAATATATTGGTATGTTTGTTCAAAAGCTTTTATAAATTTATTTTACTTTTCAGTTAAAACAGCTGACTTTCTTTTTCTTTCTTTTCACATCATGCCATGGTGGACTCTTTAGGAATATGCTTCAATTGTGAAATGATATGGGTTTATTTAAAAGATAATTCTGTTGTCATAAGATGGCATTAGGAGTGTTTAGTCTTAATGGACTTCATTAACAAAAAATCAGTTGATTGCATTGTGACACCTGTTATATCAGAGTGCATTTAAAAAGACTTAAGATAAAAAAAATTAAAATCTCATATTGAAGATGGAAGAAAATAAGCAACATTTTCGGCATGTGATGCTTTTTTACTTTAAGCAAGGTAAAAATGCTGCTCAGACACAAAAAAAGATTTGTGCAGTTTATGGCAAAAACACTGTGAATGAACGAACATGTCAAAAGTGGTTTGCAAAGTTTCGTGCTGGAGATTTATCACTAAACGATGCTCCACGTTCGGGTCGGCCAGTCGAGGTTGATAGCGACCAGATCAAGACACTGCTTGAGAACAATCAACGTTATACAATGCGGGAGATAGCCAACATCCTAAAAATATCCAAAACAAGTGTCGAAAATTATTTGCATCAACTTGGTTATGTCAGTCGTTTTGATGTGTGGCTTCCACATGAGTTAAGCGAAAAAAATTTACTGGACCGTATTTCTGTGTGTGATTCACTACTTAAACGTAACAAAAATCTTCCATTTCTGAAGCAAATCGTGACTGGTGATGAAAAGTGGATACTTTACAACAACTTAGAACGCAAGAGATCGTGGGGCAAGCGAAATGGGCCACGTCTTCATCCAACAAAAGTGATGCTATGCATATGGTGGGATTGGAAAGGAGTCCTCTTCTATGAGCTCCTTCCAGAGAACCGAATGATCAATTCAAACAAATACTGTGTTCAGTTAGACCTACTGAAGGCAGCAATTAAGGAAAAGCGTCCAGAACTACACAAAAATGGCATAATATTCCATCAGGATAACAACAGACCACATATTTCTTTGGCAACCAGACAAAAATTGTTAGAACTTGACTGGGAAGTTTTGACTCATCCACCATATTCACCAGATATTGCACCTTCACATTACCATTTATTTCACTCTTTACAGAATTCTCTTAATCAAAAAACTTTCAATTCCTTGGAAGAGTGTGAAAAACACCTGGAGCAGTTCTTTGCTGAGAAAGATGAAAAGTTTTGGGAGGATGGAATTATGAAGTTGCCTGAAAGGTGGCAGAAAATAGTGGAACAAAATGGTAAATATGTCCAATAAAGTTAATGTTAAAAACATTGTCTTTATTCTACTTTATTAAAGCAAGCAAATGTTTTCAATAATCCAATATGGTTGGAGTTTTAAGCTGAAAAAGTAAAATATTGGTTTCTTTGCAATCTTGAGAGCAACAACACATTTGGGTTTCTCACTTCCTTTTTATTTTAATTTTAATTTTTTTCTTTTTCAGTTGTCATTTCTTCCCTCCCCACACAAAAAAATTAAAATATTAAAGTAATTTTGCAATTGCCGTAGTTATATTTATGACATGGGCTAATCTAGGATTTTTGTAGATAAAATTTAACTCTTATTGTTGTATTTATGATAAACTACATTTAGCAACAATGCCTCTGATTGGGAGATTGGATGTTTTGAGTGTAGAACCACCTCTTAATTCCTGTTGTTCCCAGGTTCATCTTGACCTGGGGAGGTAGCACCTGTTAGGGTCCCAGTTATGAAATGGGGAACCCCCTCAAACAGAAATCAAAACACTAGCATTAAATTTTTATAGTACGATTGGAGACATGGCATACATTGTCAAAAGAAAAGAAAAAGAAACTTGCTATGATTAATTTCATTTCTTGTAAGGAGAAGCAAGTTTCCACTCCACATTTGATTTTGTAAGATTATTTGGTTAAAAAAGATGTAGCTAAGTAATTATAATTTAATCATGAAATAATGTCATTCTCTTGAATTATAAGATAAATTTGAATATACATGAGGATGAAAAACCCATTGGGAGAATGGGGTGATGAAGATTTCTCAGGGGTGCATGTGCATCCCCTACTCCCATTTGAGTTAATATCAGGAGCATAGTTGTTAGGCTGAGGGCATACGGAGGGAAGTTAATTATTCTATTTGTGTGTGAGTGAGAGAGAAAAGTTTAGAATTAAAATGTAATTACTCCTTTCACAGGGTGAGAATTGACAGATGTTCTGAGAATTCATTTGAATCGTTTGCACGGAGGCAGGGGTAGAGTTAAGATTACAGATGGGCAAGATAGCTATAAAATTTTAGCTTAGTATATAAGTCCCAAGATCCCCTCTTTGAAAAGCATCAATATAAGCTCACAAGCCAGTTTAACGCGCCAGAAAAACTTCCATTAAATATGGGATTGACAATTAACATTAAATTAATATTCAGGTAAACAGTACAGACATCCATAAACAGTCTTAAGACAGAAATTTAAATAAAAATAAATAAATAAAAATGATAATCTGAAACAGTTGTAACACTGTATCCTCACTCCATTGGATCCACGCACTCAACGAGACCGGCCGTTGGTCTGGTATGGTCCAGTATTACAGGTTAAACAAAAATCTCCAGTTCCCAATGTCAGTTTGAAGCCACCCTCCAGCCACGTTGTGATTGTTTTGATCCTGGAGAGTGGTCATCAGATTGTAGAAATCTGGAAGCTCTCCGTTGGTCCACCTGCAAGTTCATTGGGTGAGAATTGGGTTAACAGAAAAATAAATGTAACCAAGTCGATTCGATTTTGAAAGGACAAAAGTTTTTATATATGTATAAAAGTAAACACACACAAAAAAAATAATTCTTGTTGCACAAGGTTGAATGTTTCTTGTATGTGAACAATAGCCAAACAAACACATAAATACTTCGAATAATTTCGATAAAGGAGAGATGTGGCCTTCATTTTAATCCTTTTGTTCCGTTATTAGCGGAAATACTACAACCTTCGATTTTCCCGTTCTCAGTTGTAGTAGCAGGAGTAGTGGTACTTAGATGTTAGTGGTGGTATTTAACTTCTTTGCCCTCAGCTTCAGCAACACACTGCGGATGCTTCCTTTTCAATCTTTGATGTCTCTCCACTCAGTTTGACTGCATTCAAAGACAGACGAACTCAAAACTCTCTGCCTCCTATGGTTGGCTCACCTCTTTATTCTAGCAATTTCGCCCCAGCCCTCAACCTCTGGCGTCTTACTCTCTGGGTTGAGGTGTCTACTTGGTCCTAACCTAACGTAAGGGAGTGGCCATAGGTCCCCTGAGCATCCGTAGATTATTTGACCGGTCCGCTGGTTCAATCCTGCTTCCTGCCCATGTTGTGATTTGTTTGACCCAGAAAGCAGAAGTGATGTCTGTCCATTCATGGTCGACTGAAGATGTAGACCTGGCTGGGGAGTCTGCGCTAAGAAATTTAGAATGCAGCAAAAAAAAAAAAAATTAATATCTACAGAAAGCCAGACAAACAACTATTCAATGGTTGAATTGTTAATGTCTTTTATATAGCAGAAAAGAATAGTAGAGAAAAGAAACGGGTTACAGAAAAGAAAAGTATTTAATGTAAAAACTCATACACTGGATTCTAGACAGAGAGGGACTGTATGTGATTAACTTGTTGTTAAATCATCTCAGAATGATATATGACTCTTGTGATGGAGGGATAAAGATTTCTGTGCCGGGTTTAAAGTTTATAGTGGTGTTCCTCCTCCCAACGCTTGCCTGGGCCAATTCTCTCTTCTAGAATTTTCTCCAGTCTGCCTTTTTCAGCATAACTACGTGTTTATATAGAAAAACCTGTCTGGTTATAACTGACCCTCAGCCCTACTACTTCGCACACGATTATCACGGGGTTCTGGCTGCTTCAACCAAAATTATGTGAATTCCAAAGTTCCTTCTAGCTTACTCAGCTCTATTTCAATTTTTAATCAATAAAAATAATTTTGACCATTTCCATTGTCTTCTGATGACCCAGATTCAATGGGTACAACTTCTGCCCTAGATCAGATTTCCCCATCAGTAAACAAAATGCTCTGATTTAATTTCTCTATTCAAATCTACTCCAGTTTCACTAAAAAAAATATACGTGTGTGTGTTTCCCACTCTCTCTCTGTGACATTATTAAGAGAATCTGCCTCACATGAACCAAACTGATGACGTATCTGTTTTTCTAGTGCAAACTTACTGGCATACTACCAAAGTACAACTTCACTCCTCCGAGAATAAACAATTTACTTTTTCATTGATTGGTTTACAAGTTTCTCAACAAGATGCTATTGTTTATCACCTTGCTATTAATTATTCTGCTGCTCTTTGTAAACTATTGAGATTCTTGTTTTAAAAATAAATTCTAGATCAAAACATCCTTGATTTTAACTTTGATTCTTATAGTGTCAAAATCCTTTACTTTTTTAAAAGTTCCAAATCATTATTGTTCCAGTAATTTTCTATTAGTAATCTGATATCCTTTGTACACTTACAAAAAGATTGTATTTTGTGTTCTAAATTAACTTTCTGTAACATTTACATTTCAAAGTCTTTACAGCATATTAACATCTTGGTTATTCAAAAATGCTTCTCTTGGTGTTTTCTGTTCTACAGTGTATCCTCCTTTATTATTATTATTATTTCAGGGGTGATATTGCCCCTGCCACACAGTTAAAACAATAAAAAAAGTTAAAAAGAAAGAGATTGTCAAAAACATACATTAAGACAGGCAAAGCATTTCTAGGGTGGATTCTTGACCAAAAGTGTGGCAGATACAGAATATCTATTATTATATGCAAGAAAGAATTTTGTTTTAAAATCATTCATTATAAAAATATTCAATGAAAACTAATATGAACCATACTGTCAAAAGAATAGTAGCAATATTTAAGTAATTTGGTAATTGCATTATTAGTTACTTTTTTCTTTTCTTTCTTTTTTGGTAACTCTCTTCTCCTGTGTAAATGGAATAAAAAGCAATGTACTGGCAACCTGTGGTGAATGTGCGTCAATACAGACCCCAAAAGGCCTAGAGTTGCATGCGGACGTGTCTGTCAAAACTAGTTATATCTGGGTTTTTCCTGTTAGCAGCAGAACAGCTTGTCTTGTCTAGATCTGGGTCTTTGTCAATTGTCTCATATCAATAAAAGCGATGGGGGGGGGGAAACAGCAGTCAGCGAGACTCAGTGTCTTGTGATGACGTTCCTTTGGCACATTTTGTTCCAAAAGTTGTGTGCTGCTTGCCGTGCTGTAGTTTCTGAATCTGTGTCATTTTGTTTCTTCTTGTCTCTGTCTGTTACCTTGTAATTCTTAAGAGAACAAGCGGTTAAGAATTTACCCCCAACCTCAACACATCTTTGCCTTATTTTATGACACAACATGATCTCCCCTACTTACTTATGAAATATTCTCTTTTTAGCACAAGCTTACTGGTGTCAAGCAATGCTTGATTTTACCATAATAATGTAATATTTTATTACTAAGATGGGAGAGATCAGACTTGCATAACCAATAATTAAATAAAATTATTTTGTTTTATATTATCAGATTTCTCTATATTTCTGGTTAAAAAAAAAAAAATGAAGAAAAATTCTCTTAAGTGTGTAAAATGGATATAAGAGATCTGTTTCTGATCTTCAAACTGAAAGTGTTTTCTTATTAGAAACATAGAAGCAATCATTTAAAATTTCTCCGACTCCCTCTCTTCTGGATGTGAGTAATTGTGGCTCTCGATAGCTTCCTGTATTCTGTCCCTCCCTCAATACTTGCTGCTTCATGCTGTTTGCCCTTTCAGGATGTTTCATCCATTTATTTGCTCAAACTTGTCAAGTGGGTTACTTACTTTTTTTTTCTTGTCTTTGATATGTTAAGTTAAATTCTCCAAGCCTTCCTTCCTCACTATATACCCACAATATTTCACCTGTTTCTAATTATCCATAATAGTTTATTCATAATTTCTGGAATGAGGTATTATCATTATTTATAGTTAAACTAATGTCGTCATCTTTTTTGTTGTTACTATCGCAATTTTTTGGCAGTTATGCCCTCTGGCCTTTTCTAGGTGTCTGTCAATCTGGGTAACCTTCAAGAAAATTCAAACTGAACTTGTTCTATTCAGGAGTAGATTTTTCTTGTTCTATGTCTTGGAGGTATCTTGTCTTGTGCTTTGTAGTACTGCTCAGTTATTGCTGGACTTATTTCTGTTCAGTCTGTACTACCCGTATCAGGGATCAAACTTACAACAATTACTATGCCACTAAATTCACAATGGTTGAAACATTATGATAACAAGAAAGATGAGCATATTAGTCTGACTGTAAATAATATAAAGCAGTTAATTTGTACTTTCTATTTTCCTTAAAATGTCATTTATCATGTGTTCTGTCAATGGTGTTCACAACATTCAATAATAGAACCACATCTTAATATCAAGTTTTTCTTCATTTGGGATAAAAGCTTTTCCTAAAATCAAAATACTTCCAAAATCTTTTTCTTTTTTAAATCTTGAACTGCATTATTTTTAGTTGATCGCAAATTGTCTACTTTCCTAAAAATGTAAAGACTGAAAATTATAACTATTTTTTTCTTGAAATTTTTTTAGTATTCATTTGAGTTTTCAATTTGCAAATGTTAGATCTCAGTTTTTGTGAAAAATAAAGTTGAAACAAGAGAGAAATTTGGTCAATCTCCTCCTAAAATGTCTATTGTTGGTTTTAAAGTTTTCTTCAAATAATGAAACTGATATCATAGATGACACAAGATACACTTCTCCTAAAACAAAAATGCCTGAGTGAAAAAAAAAAAAAAAAAAAATATAATTTATTGTATTTCATATTTAGTCAAAACGATATTTAAAAATTCATTTGTTTTTTATTCAATCATCTGAAAGCTTTATTCTAATTTGTTCTCTTATTGCTAATTTTCTTGAACTTAGCCCTTTTGAGAAGTGGGGAAAACAATCAAGTCTAAGCTAACATCTACAGATAATCTAGGCCAAAATAAAATCTGAATTCATAATCTTGTGGATGGGAAAAATTGATTTGAAAGAATGTTCAGCATCATTATCCGGTTAGCATATTGCCGTCAGATTTGAAAGGGGAAGCTGTTGATTGAAGTGAATATGATGTTTTTTTTTTTTTTTTTTTTTAGGATTTCATCCTTGTCATCACAAGCACTTTTAGTGCAAAGGGTTAGTGGTCCAACATGTAGACAGGCGAGACATCTCCCACCTTATCATTATGTCACCATCTCCAGACTTGTTTTCTTTCAATTGATTTGAGATATCTATGATGCTCATCTGGAGATAAGGAAAGGTTCTCTTCAGCATTCTAGAATAAATATGTTCTTATCTCTTACTTTTGTAACAGCTAAAAAATATTTGACAGTTGAGATCTTGAGACATTTGTACAAAACTCATCATCAGTCCCTTGAATGCTTGGGTGGGTATGAGGGCAGAAGAAACAGACAACCTCTTCCAGGATGATCTGTTGTTGGTGACTCTCAGGAGTTCCAGCATCATTATGTCTGTCCACTCTTTGATGTTGTCTTACCAGCTTTTGCATTGTTGTCCCCGCTTGCGTCTGCCTTCAACAGTGCCTTGCATGATGGGCTTGGTAGAGGCTGTTAAGGCATGGCCAAATCATGCCATCTTTTAACAATTAATAGTGACAAAGAGAGATTTCTGTTCGATTTTTGAACATGTTCCATAGATAGTCATTGGTTTTGTGCTCCTAGTAGAAGATATAGAATTTTCTTGGCAATTTTGTTTTTAATTAACTGAGAAAATGATTTTGTGCATGGACCTGGGTTGATACACAGACCTGCCACTACTGTATGGTGACGCTAGCTGCTGCATGTTTTTTTTTCTTCTTAATCACTTTCAAACACTAGTCTTTAGTGCATTATTGTCATAGCCTGTTGACATTTAGCCTTAGTCCTGACTCCAATGAATACAGGAAGTGCTTGTGATCTGAAGTGCAAACATCGTATATAACAGATAAGGTAGAAATGAAAAAAAAACGTTACTTTTAAGTTGAGACAAGATGTATGCATTTTGTTTGAAACTTTTGGCAAGCTTGGACCCGAAAGAAAGTGTCAAAAGGAGGGTTTTATCCATGGACACTGCTATTATTTTAACTACCTCCACTCCTTGGCAATGTTTATTTTTTTTAAAAAAATGATGATTAAAAAAGTAAATTTGCTCAATTATTATTAATATAAACATTAGAAAAATTATCCACAGTCAGCTCTGCATGTTGCTGTCCCCAGAAAAGGAAATTCAAGTGGACTTAACATAATAAAAAGAAATTTAGAAAATAGGTATTTTACTAAAAATATTTGTAAAGTAAGAACCAGTGAGGAATAGGTTTTAACAGGCTAGCTTTGAGGTTCAAGGACAAAGATGTGGCAGTAAAGAATGAGAAAACAGATTAGTACACATTTGTAATAATCATTCTTTTTGTCTGACATTTTTACAATATTACCATTTAACGGAGCAGAAAAATGTCTTATATAATTACCTCAATAAATCAATCTGTTTAATTAGATTTTTTTAAAAATTGCACCAAATTATTTTAACAATTGAAAAACAGTGAGTTTGCTGAATTGTCATTAATAATACAAACATTACTCAAATGTTTCTCTCGTGGTCGTCTTTATGTAACTATGTCTAGAAAATGAAATTCAAGTGAATTTATGACAAAAAGAAATTTATAAAATAGATGTTTAGTGGAAAATGTTTTTATATGGGAATTTTAGAAGAGTGAGAGAACTTCTATGACAACTTACCTGAGAAAAGTATTTGGTTGATTTTGTTAAAAGTTGTTACACAGTTGGTGAGAGGGGGAAAAGAAAGAAAAACAAAAAATGTTGATAATTTGTCTTTTATTGAGTATTATTCAGTAAATAGATTAATTCATCACATAACACAGATCAGCCAGTTTGATTTCAACAGTTAACATTAACAAGACAGTTAAAAATTTCACATAAAATATTTTAATCCTTTGTCTGTCATATTAATGGGTCAAGAGCCCACAACCCCCACGGTGACAGAGAGCAATAAATTTGCAGTTTCATTTATTGCACTGTACAAATAGAGATTTTGATAACATCGTAGAAAACAGACACCTAAAAAACATGATGAAATTTATTTAAAGTTTATTGCAAGCTGAAATCTTTTTGATAGAACTGACAGGAATTTTCTTTAAGGTGGGGGAGGGAATTCAGAAATCAAGGTATCAAAAGTTACTGTTAATTTAAACAGACCTGATGCAAAATACACATTGGTTTATTGGAAATGTGATTTTCAAGTGTTGGGGACCTTAGCAATATTTATTTAGTAAAATTACTAATATTTTGTAATAGAAATTTTACCAATCTTTCACAATCCTCAGCACCAAGTTGATTCATTAGAAATTTATATTCTGTGTAAACTCAAAATATCTACCTCTGTTAAAAACATTTTACTCAACTTGAACCAGCAAATTGGATTCTTGCAGTATTTAAAAAAAAAACTGTCATGGTTAATAATGGGTGCATTAGCTTTATATTGTTATTGCTGCCTGACAATAGTTGTTTGCTCAAGTGCTTATTCATCCACTTTCTTCTGTCAGCCATTGTAGCATGTCAGTTCATTTTGGCAAGGTGACAAACCACAGGAAAAAGTAGATTCATATTTTTAGCCAAGAGCATCAGTACAAATTGAACTGAAAGTCACCTCAACTCAAATTTGAATCTGGTTTGCTGAATTTTTTTTTGAGTTGATAACCATTAATCTCACTTCTTAACCAAATACTTGCCCTCCCTCACCATTTTTAAGTGTCTGTTTTTCACAATTTATGGTGGTATCAATATCCAAATGATGCATTGCAAAAAGGCCTTTTTTTATTATTATTTACTTTTTCTTTATTATATTCTTTGTCTTTTTGCTGTTCCAGAGAATATAGTTAAGTGTATAGATCTTGAGGCTAATGCAAAAATGTTACCATATTGCAAAAAAAAAAAAAATCCTCAAAGATGTTGAAATTAACAATTTTAGGTTTGTCAAAAGTGAAGTTTCAGGATTTATAATATTGCAGAAAGATTGGATTTTTTTTTTTTTTTTTTTTTTTCACTTTGTACAAAACCAATATCACACAGAAATTTTTATGGGGAGAAAAAATTAGGGGGGGACTTTTGTATTCAGCAGTTTATTTTATTTTTAATAAATTTGCATCCATTTCAAGCATTTGAGATGAACACAAAGGTGATTGCAAGTGAAGTGAAATCTGATCCACTTTCATTAGGTTCTAGATTGTATCAGCAGGAAACACAGTCAAGTTGTTTTAGGACAAAACAGAAGAAAGATTAGTTAGTGTCTCACAACCTGAGTGAGTTTTAACATAAGTACAACATTGATTGTCAGGGAATCCATCTCTTGGATAAACTACTGAGGGGAGAGAAAGAAAACCCGAGCCTTTTCAAGTAAGAATCTTAAGCACCACCCAACTCCTTCATATGGTCTATCCACTGACATGTTCAGCAGTATAATATGTGGCAAAAACCATGGAAGCTCTGACCATGAATATATCTTGAAACCTTTTTGAAGTTCTAGGATGAGGAATTATCATTTATATTATTTACATTGGGCATAATGTCCTCATCTTTGTTGTTGGGACATTTGTGCCTAGTGGATTAAAGTGTTGGTTCATGAATTTTGTGCTGGGATAATTGAGAGCTCAATCCCTGTGTCAGGTCATACACACAAGAGTTGTTGGAAACAGTGAAGAATAACAATAGTACTATAGATAAGAACAAGATACCCCCTCCCAAACATGGATAGTCTACTCCCATGATTTAAAGAAAGGGTTTAATTCAAAATTCCCTGCAGGTTAGCTACATCAACAGACATCTGAAAAAGACAGAGGGTACAATGGTTGAAACTGAGAAGATTTTAGTGAGGAGGAAGGACAATAAAAGAACAAGATTCAGGAAGACGAGATGGTGATTGATGTTGCACTGAAAGTTTTGAAGCTTGTAGGTGGCAGGAAAGTAAGAAACTGAACAGAGTTCCAAAAGTGAAAAGTAATTATTAGAATAGAACTTACAGTTACCATTAGCTATTTCAACAGTAAAACAATGAGCTTTAGTAGTGTGCTTAAATTCATGTTGTCAAGGTACCAAGAAAGAGACCTTATTCAACCAATTGCCATGAAAATATTTATTAAAAAAAAAAAAAAGCCAGAAACAAGTCAGGTCATGGTAGTGGGAAAGCAACTGAAGTCAAGATGCCAGGTCAGGATTAATAACATTATAGACCCTTCTTTGGACTTTGAGAATCTTGAGATATTGTCTGGTGCTCCAGCTATATATTTATATGGCAGCAATATTCAATGCATCAACAAATGGTAAGTTTATAAATTCCAATGAAAAAAAATTGTCTGGCACAAAACTGGAGCAGACATAACAAGGAAGAGGAGGAATGATGATGAAACCTTTTATTGGTGCCTAGATAATTTTAGTCTCGACTTCTGTATACTGTAATATTCATCCCCCCCACTCCAATATTTGATCCCTCAAACTTAAACTTGTTAACTGTGTGTGATCCAAAGAACTGGAGAGTATAAACTAATTGAAGAAATCTGCTAAGCATAGAAATCAAACAATTGTCAGTAGGAGTGTAACAACTCTTATGAGACAAGGGATGTATAACTATAGAGCCATGAAAAAAAAAAAAAATCTAGATATTTTGCCAGGTGAAATTATATATACCCACCTACCACAGTATATCAGTGTATTTATGTTTTTAAATTGTTGGAAGAAAAAAAAAAGAAGCAAAAAAAGATACCTTAAGAAAAGATGTTTGGATCACTCAAACTGTGATACTTTAATCATTAATAAGAGAGCGAAGTACCAATTCCTGTTGGGTTTGTGATATTTGCTTATGTGCAAATTCCTTTATGAACGGTATGAATCCACATCTTCTCCCTATAGATATTGGGTTAATTAGTAAGACTTGTATCACTAAATTATTATCTAAAAAAAAACATTCTATTGGCTTTAAATAACCGGCAAAGGGTTGATAAGCCATAGAAAATGAATCAAACAATCAATGACAATAGAATATTTAAAATAAAAATGGGTGAGAAACAAAATGCATCCCCCCTTCTCTCCCACCAACATTTTGGTTCATCTTGTCAGAATTTTCAACTTTTCTCGGCAGGGTTAACCCTGCCCTCAAGAGAAATTAATAGAAATTGGTTTTGTTTTAGAAGATCCCAAAAGCCCAAATTCAGAAGCACACCTGACTTAGTACATAAAAGGAAATAGACAGTGTTAGACACATTCCTAACTAGAAAGTTTGATATGTTTGGAAAGAAATAACAACACCCCACATGCAATTTGGTTAATAATTTAAAAAAAAAAACAAAAAAAATTGTTACCAATTCAGAGACAAGGAACATCTGCTATAAACTTGTAACCAGAAATAAATCATAATAGTTGGGTTCACAAAGTTGACAAGTTTAAATAATAATAATAATAATAAAGAAAAAAGTCTTTTTGGTTGCTTTATATCAAATTTTTCTGGACAACACTTTTGTTGCACATCGAAGCTTCAATTTAAATTGTATCAATCCAGAACAAAAGGGTAAACTTCAAACAAATCCTGTCCAGTACCAAGATTCCCTTGTAGTGGGTGGGGAATGGAATACTTCCCCCGCAAAAAGAAAAAGACCTTTACTAAGATTAAATTTGAATGTATCAATTCATATTGTTGAAATGATACAGAAATTAAAAAGCTGAAGAATTTGATTTAAAAAAAAAAAAAAAAATTTCATCTTGAAGCAACAAAGCAAAATTCTGAACTTGAAACTAACAAACACAAAAAGACTCAGTGTAAAGATCAAAAAGTCTGTAGCTGCAAATTACTAATTGTATGGTAGAAAATATTCAAATAACTTACATTGGTTGTTTGCCTGAAATAAGCTTCAGAAGAAAGTCTATTTTGGAATGACAGCCTTTAGCAGAAAGAGTATCCTCAGATTTTGTTTTTATCATGTTTCAGCCAATGTCTTCTTCAGGCTTTCTCAGGTATATTTTTCATCTGATCATATCTCCCAACACCTTTTGATTGGGAGGGGGAGCATAAAGATGAAAGCAAGCCAATTACTCCACCTGAACCATATTTGGTTACATGTATTGACTAAAGCAAACATGTTCAAACTACTTTCAATATATAATGTCTTAATGAAGGCACCACGAGGTGGTGTAATGGTTAGCAAGTTTGTCTCGCTAGAACGATTACGACCTCACTGGGTGCCCCATACTTTCGGCCTTGTGCCACATCCAAGCTACACTTGGAAACTCACTATAATGTCTTAGTGATAGTAGACCTTAAGCTGTTCCCCATCCCATTAAGTACAATTACACCCACCAACTGAGACATTTAATTCTGTATTGGATCTGATTGTTCTATAAGAATCTTTGCAGCCCATTTCTGGATTACAATGATCTGATTTTGCTTTGTGACAGTGTGACTGTAAAATGGCACATCATAGCAAGATTTTTGTGAGAGCAATATAATTAAAAAGGCTGAATTGAAGAATAGAACAAGTTTTAGTTCAAATTGAAAGTTAAGTGTGATGTTTGTTCAGATAATAAAGATCTAATTTTTAAAAAATGTTTGTGTCCATTACAAAAGCTGAAAAGAATATCATATCAACACGGAAAGAAAAAAAGAAATGAAAAAAAAAAAAAAACTAATTGCTGCACAAAATAATCAAACCTGTGAAATTATGTTACATTTATTTTGTTAAAAATAATTATTACATATAGAAATAAATTCAAATACAAAATAAACGTTATCTTTATTTCACAGGTATCATTGATTTATGCATAATTTTCAGGTTTTTCTTTCTTCCATCATGAACAATTCCTCACTTTTTTGCAAAAACAATTTTTCTTGATTCTAATCAGACATATGTTCAAAAATCATTTAACGCCTGCTGATTAGGGTTTACTAGTACAAGTAAAACTAATTTATTTTAAATGTAATTGGAGTTTGGTTAATTATAGAGTAGTCTCCCTTTATTTGCATATAACCTATTGTATAATATAAAACACTTTATAAATCAGTCATACAACAATTTACTTTTAATGTTTTATTTCAGTGGATCTTTTTCATGACTTAAAAAGCAGAAATCTTTCTTATATGCAACAACAGAGTTAATTGTATAAAAATCTTGGATTATTTGTGCAGAAAATGTAACCAAAGAAAATTGTAAAATTATGCAAATTTTTTTGATTGTATGGGTAAATTAATTATAAACTCCATAAATAAAAAAAATGACTAGGCATCAAACTTGACTGACTTCAGTGGCCTTTAAGTGAGTTATATATAAAAGACAGAAAAAAAACGGATAAATTATAAGCAAGAATGTTGTGATTTTTCAGTGAAGAGTTCGAGTGGAAGAAATGATAAAGAAAAGAAAAGCTGTATTAAGTAACATTAAAAGACTGTTGGATGCAACATGCACCTGACAACAGCCAGAAAACGTGGATTAAAAATAACTAAGATAAAGAAAATAAGCTGAAAAATTAAATACTGAAGAAAATTTGTCTTTGTTTTAGCTTGTGCAGTTATAGGAAATATGTTCTATCCAATGATTGCATTTCCAAGAATATCATTAAAAAAATAATTTTTTTTTAAAGACTTTTTGTTTTGCAATATGGCAGCATCTAATATTGATTTTATCACTGTCTTTCATAGATTCACTGTTATTCATTCTCATATACTGACATGATAGCATATGATTTCACACATGCACACACACAAGTGGGTGCTGAAAAGTTATTGGCTGACCAAGAAGCCTTTCTGAAAAAATCTGATGTCTAGATTTTGTAAAGAACTTCTCAGCATTAATATATATAAACTAAAAATATATCTGTAAAAAGACAAAATGAAAACTTATCTGAATTGATGTTTCGTCCTCATTTGCCTTAATATAGTTCATCAGAGGATGAAATGTGCCAGCTAAGTTTTCCTTTTGTCTTTATATATTAAAAAGAAGAGAGAAACTGCAAACATTTTTGGTTTTAATGTGGATTTTTTTTATCAAAATATATTATGCTTTATTTTCCATAATTTTGCTACACGCATTTCTGGTCTTGCGACCTTCATCAGGCAAAGAGTGGATATTTCCACATATTATTAAAAGGAATTAATTTTTCTTATGGTTTTCGATGTTAAATATTCTCAATATTAGACATTCTCTTTTTTGTGTGTTAGTGATCCAAATGTCTTCCTTGAACTGGCAGTGAAAAAGTTCTGCGTGAAGGGTAATAAAACAATTAAGATTGGTCTGAGAGAGGGTGAGAAAGATGTCTAATATCGAGAATATTTAACATTGAAAAACATAAGAAAAATTAATTCCTTTTAATATGTGGAAATATCCACTCTTTGCCTGATGAAGGTTGTGAGACCGGAAACGTGTGTAGCAAAATTATGGAAAATAAAGCATAATATATTTTTTTTTTTAAATCCACATTACAACCAAAAATGTTTGCAGTTTCTCTCTTTTTAATATACACATTTTTCTCTCGGAACTACTATAATCTTTAGCCTATATAACATCAGATTAATTTTGTTTTAGACAGAACTTTTTAGCATACCCTCACTGGTATATGTGTGTATGTGCATGATGGATAGATAGATAGAAACATATTAGATAAGTATATATATATATATATATATATATATTTTTTTTTTCTTTTCTTTAAGAGGCATCATCATTTATCAGTTCATTTATATAAATTTTAAAACTTGAACCCTAAAACCCTGCCTCTTTTCCCCTCTACCATAAAAATTTAAACACAAAATCCCAACACGCATGAAATAAATGGACAAATGAAAAACAAACAAAATAGGTGAATATCTTTCCTCTATGTGAGTAATTACATGTAACCCAATCTGTAGAAATGACAGAACTTTTTTGTTCTCTTTGTGGGTCCTGCGGAGGTAAGCTGCCCAAAATTAAGAACCATGACAGCTGAAAAAAAAATTTGCCCTTTGTGATATCAATGTTAGGCACAGCACAATGAGAAGTGAATGTAAAATAGACATGGAGAGGACTGGAATTAACTGTCAACGTGGGTGACATCTTGACTGTCTCAGATGGACTGAGCAATGTTCATGGGATCAAAAAATTAACACTTGTGTTTCAATGGTCATAGAAAAGATTGAAGGAAAAAAGTGGGTGTAAATGAGCTTGTGTAGACAGAGCTGCAGGGAGGATTTGATCTGAGCCAAGGTGGACTAAATTGAGATCACCAGACTTGAATGTCTGCAAAAAATAATTCCTTTGATGATTGGAAATATCAACAGGTGGGTCATCTAATGCAGATTGGGAATGAAATGGATATGCCCCCTTGTCAATCCAGCCTGACTCACATTGCAGGATGTTTTCTTTTTCCTTGTCTGATCTTGGAAATGAGTAGATCGAAGCCTCAGGAGTCATAAATGGGGAGTGGGTGTGCCTCACTGTTGAACACGTACTTGTCAAGTGGAATAATTGGGTTGCCATCAGCAAACAAAAGATAGAAATACTTAAGTGTTTCAGCCAAAAAGAAGCTCTCCATTTTATCACGGAAACCTTGATTTGTTGTGCTCTTTACGTTGCTGATAGATGAGTAACCAGCATTTGGAAGCTTGGTGTATTTTTCAAATGCCTGGAAGATCATCCAACCCCATTCTTGGTATTTTTTGTCCTTAGTGATTTGGTACAAATAGAAGAGACTTTCTACTGTTTCAGGACGTTGGAGATTGTGTGCATCTGCTGGCTGAAAGAGGGAATAAAATACATAAAGAAAGCAACAGGGGAAATATCAGACATTTTCAATGATACTTTGGAGTGACCTCACTAAGTCCACAATGTAAAAATACAGAAAAAAAAGTGCTTATTTTACACAGCAAATATTTATTTTATTGAAATGGATAACACATGTAACTCAATGAGAAAATGACAATCAAAATATTGACTTTCCACACTACCTCAAACAAAAGGTGAGGAAGGAAATCCCCATCAATACTAGAAAGAGAAATAACAGATAGTGGACCTGAAAAATTGTTTTAATAGAAAGATTTTATAAAGAAAGTAGCACTGGCTACTCTGTCAATGAATTCTGAATGTTTCCTTATGAGTAAACTGCCAATTTTACCATTAGATTGAATATTATCCAGAGAAAATTTCAGATCAAATTCAGATAATGAACTTAATGAATCACTTTAAATTAGGTATTTCCAAAAAAATAAAAATGTTTAAGGTTTAAAATGAATTTCAAGCTAATACATAAAATTTAATAATAATTTGCTCTATTTCAAAAATTTCTTTGTCTGGAAGAATTTTTTTGTTTCTTTTGCTAAAATCGATGATTATTGCCCCTTTTTTTTAGTTGTTTTTCATCGCAATATAATTCTCTTTATTAAAAATGTTTCAAAAATAAAATGTACTTTTCTGAAAGTTTCTTATTTAAGGAATATTAGCCGATTTAAAGTATAATTTTACTTTAAGTTTAAAATATTGAAAGACTAGCTGTTTCAGTCACTTGCGGGTTTCACGGCTAGTTGACAGATTAATACTTATCTAATGTTGCTTTATGGGGCTTTAGTAATTGGATTAATGTGAATGCCTTTATATATATTTTAAGTAGTCAGAAATCTTAAATTTTTAAGAAAATATTCTCCAATCTAATGTTTTATTGAATATTAAATATTTTTGGGTGTAAATTTACTCATTATTGCTCTTATTTTCTGATAATGTTGTATGGTTGACTGTATAATAGAAAATCAGCATGTTTATACATATAAAAAAACCAAACAATTCAAAATTCTTTTAAAAATATTGGTGCATGATTTTTTGTACTAAGCTTTGCAATTTATATTATTAAATATAGTTTTTACTTAACAATATCACCTAACTGGTGCAGAAATTTAAAAAAATCAAACACTATTTGTGCATCGAGCAGAGCTTTTGAGAACAAAATTAATTGTTTATGAGATCGACTTCAGAGATTGGATTTGACTAGATTAATATAGATATAGATCTTTGCATGTCACCGGTCCAAAAATGGTGAAAAATCTACAACCACTACATATTATTTTGTAAAAGACTTTATATATATATATATATATATATATATATATATATATATATATATATATATATTTTTAAATCTTGGAAAAATGGATCTCCAAAAAATGCTGACATCAGGAAATGCCATGAACTTTTAAATGCAATAGATTGGTCCTTGATGCACAGATAAATTAGCAATCCCTCATTCAATATTAAGAGTTGATATTCAGGATTCTCTGATTAAAGACAAACCAATAATTTTGCATTATCATCCAAGATTTAAGTAAGACTGAATCTATTGAGAATGAATTCCTTACCTTGACAATAAGATCTTCCTTAGCACCTGGTGCCATGTTGAAGTAGACAATTTCTGGACTCAGTTTGGTTGGCATTCGGTTGTACATATTGAAGCAGGTTTTCATCAGTTTCTTGGCCAATTCCAAGTGGTCATCGCCAAGTCCATGCATATAACCTAGTGCCAGGGTGCCTGGTAAGTAACAAACCAAATGGTCCTGCACCGGGAGGGGAAAAAATTCTCTCTTTAGATTCATTGAGACAAAAAAAAAAAAAAGTATATTTTCCTTACAGCTAATATTACTTGAATTATGTGCTTTTTCTATAGCATTTGGGCCACATTTCTCCATATCACTCACTCTCACAACTACTTTCTCTTTAATCAAACATTTTTTATTACTCTCCCCTCCCCAAGGAAGTAATGAAAATGAATTGTCAACAAATTCTAATCTGAAGCCAAACAAAAAAAATATTTCTGTACTCTAATTTAGTAATGAGATATTCCATTATTATGATAACAGCAGTTATTCATAATATAAAGCACAATGTCACTTTATATATTTATTGGTTATGCAGTTGAATCTAGCTTTCTTGGTAATGAGATATTCCGTTATTATGGTAATAATAAGCATTACTTGATGTCAGTATACAATTTTTCTTTTTGGAAATGGAGTGAGCAATAACTGAGCAGTACTAAATAAGAAATAGACCGAGAATGAGAACAATCTACCCCTGTAGATTAAATCAAGGGTTCAGTTCCTTGAAGCTTACTCAGATCAATGAGCATCTGATGAAGAACACAACGGCCAAAACATTGTGATAAGAACAACAAAGATGAAGACTCACACACAAATGTAATTTTTCTTTTCTTTTTGTATAGGCAAATTAGGATTTTTGCCAGTATACTGGTTGATTAATTTTTGTGTAAGAATTAATACTAAAATTGCTTACATTTTTTATATAGAAAAGAAAAACATTTCACTGCAACTGGACTGGTAGAAATCTTGAATACAGTATAAAATAACAGATTTAGTGTAGAATTAAACAAAGACTGTACTTTCTTAAGTTCCTTCAAGCACACTGATATCAGTAATGGAGTTGCTTAGGATTAAGTCAAATCTGAGTACAGTTTATAAAAAAAAAAAAAAAATTAAAAATTATGTAAGTGAAAATGTCTTAAATTTTACATGTAGAGGAGAACAGGGTGCTAATACATTGTTTTAATTGTTTTGTGCCAGCTTTCTTTGGATATTTTTACTTTTACTGAATTTAAAAAGCAAATTTCTTTTCTTACATGCAACAAAAAGTTAATCAGATAAAAATTACTTAAATATTGACATCATCTTTTGATGGAATCACTATACTGTGAGTGCATATATTTTACATAAAGTTGGTCAAATAAGCTTGATACATGATTATTTGCTGAATTTTGATCTGAAATTTTCACTGTATAATGTTATATAGCATTCTGAACTCAATGTGAGATGATACGTTTTTTTTAAGTTAAAAAAAATGAACTGATTTTAAGTTTAAATGAAAAAACAGATTGCTTAAAATTAGGTACCTCCATGAGATTGCTAAAAAAGAGCAGAGCATGAGGAAAAAGATGCCAAACTTGACGAAAACAAAATTTTATCGTCTAAATGTTTGTTATTATTAAGAGGAAAGATCAGAGTATTTTTGGGGTATTTTTTTTTATCGTTCCTGGCACATCCAAAATTTTCATTAAAAAAATTTTTTTTTTTTTTGAGTCAACAAAACTGACAGATAATCAATCATGTCAACCATTTTTTCCATTTTACAAAAAAAAAAAAAAAAAAAAAAAAAAATGAAAATCACAATTTCAAAGTCTTTCAAAAATCAATTATAATTTTTTCATAACTAATTTTAAGAAAGTTAGAAATTATGTTTATTTAAAATATTTTGAAACAAGCATTACTTAATTGATGCGCCAAAAAGATGTAGTTTAAAAATAAATCAAAGCAGGTCATAACATTTCGCGTCACTTGATAGGTGATGAGTGATGATTTCATCACGTATTGACAGCTTATGTGAGGAAAAGTTATCGTAAGGAACGACAGAATTGACATAATTATTTAGTTTTAAGTGAACAAATTATTTACCATGTTATTTTTAAGGAAACTTACAGCAATCTAAATTTTTTTTGTACTTAGCTTTCACCTTTCTGTTGCTTTTTGGAAAATATATTATAAAAAAATTAAAATAAGACTTGAGAGTGAGATTAAATTTCATAAGAAAGGTATCTAATTAATTTATAGGTACCTTTCTTATGAAATTTTATCAGAAGTGTACATAAAATACTATAATTTTATGTACATTTATTACATTTTACTGTGTTATTTGTATTTCCATTCATTTTATTAATTTTGATATTTCATTTATGAAAAAATGATATAACTGAGATTAATATAAAAATAAGATCATATAAATTTCATAAGATGATAGTAATACTTGTAGTTAACCTTCTCAATTGAAATTGAAAAATCAAATTAACTTCTCCACATGTGTTTCGCAAAAATAAAGGCCTTAACAGTGGAGAACAATGCTTAACTCAAATAACGCGACAATTGTATTCTTGCTGGTCTTCCGTAATTACAGCCATATTATGTTCACAACATTATATTTCTTAATTAGTGCGGGTCTTCTGATTGGTCGAAGCGGTACAATTTACAATGTTGTAAAAAAAGATCTATCACATAAGGCCATTTACAAAACTGAATGCGATTTTCAACTAATTTTATATTTTAACAACTTAAATGTAAAAATCTAAAATAATTAAAGAAATAAATAATTATATTAAAAATTCATTTTTCATCGAAAAAGTTTTTTGCTTTCAGAAAACATTGCACATATTCATAAAAGCAAATAAAAGTATTTGAAATTAAATAATATCTTTGTTTTATTGAGTTTTGTATGTTACAATTCAGAGCTGATTTCCAGGTGTGTGTGTGTGTGTGTGGGGGGGGGCAATTAAAAAAAAAAATACATGATTTGCTTTCTTCAAAGCCTTGTGCTTTTAACTAATATAATCATTAAACTGAATGCTATTGAATTTCCAGAGTTTTCATAAAATTAGTTATATGGGGTGGGTAATAAATATAAAAATATATATTTTTGCCATGACTTTAAAAAAAAGAAAACATTTATAATAATTTCCATCATTTGTGAATAGTTTCTGAAAGTTTCACTAACATCTGACAATTATTTTTATTTCTGCAAGATTTTCGAAATTAATGTCTGTCATACAAAAAAACGTACTAAAAATTTATATGTTATTTTACTAGTTCCAGTGATACAAAGAGAAACAAGGTCTTTTTTAATCAAAATTTAGAATGTTCTAAAAAGAAGGAAAAATTTTAAAAGATAATTAAAAAATACTTTGGTCTTTCCTCTTAATGATAACAAACATTTAGACGATAAAATTCTTTTTTCGTCAAGTTTGGCATCTTTTTCATCATGATATGCTCTTTTTATAGCAATCACATGGAGGTACCTACTTAAAAGTAAGATAATTTAATATAATTCACGATTATTATATTTATTTGTAGTTATATATATATTATTTCTTTCAACTTTTTCCACAGTTAATGTTTTTCTGTATTAGTATTTGTTTTTGTACAACTAACCTGAAGATTCTTATTTTTACTTTCTGTTTTTTGCTTACATAGAGTTATATTTATCAACTTTGCATTTTCTCATGTTCATTTTTATCTATTATAGTTTAGGTGATAGTACTGTCAAAAAGGTAGTATAAATTGTTTTATTGTAGGTTACAAATAATGACTTCATAATTTCTGATTAGTTTAGCCTTAAATCCTTATTTACATTTTAATTTTTTTTTCTTCGAAATTAAGAAACTTTTCAATATTTATGTTTGTTTATTTATGTATGACTATTTCATAATTTGTCTTGCTTTCTAGTGTTTTTGTTTATGCAAGATAAATGGATGCCTATTTAATGTGATTAATATTCACTGTTGAATTAAGTGCCTTGACAAAGATTTGTTGAAAAATAAATATTTCTCTGTTGTAATGCTTTTTTTTTTACATAAAGCTATGTGTGTGTGTGGTGAGAATAGATAATTTTTTTTTGACAGTTTAACTCTTTGTGGGACCTTTAAAGCCAAAACCTATTTCAAATTGTAAAGTGTTTCTAGCCATTATCAACCCCATGTAAGTACTTATCAAGCTAGACATTACTGTGTGTGTGTGTGTGTGCGGGGTATAAGCATATATGCATATATAATAGCGAAAAAGAGATGGGGAGAGAGAAAAATAAAGAAATCTATCAAGAGAAAGAGGAAAGTAACAGAAATAAATAAAAGAGGAAAATTTGCATGACAAGAAGATAAAAAGAAGCTGAAAGATTTTCCCAAAGCAGGCACAGAGTTCTGCAATGGTCACATCAAGCCACCAACTTGAATCTCACCATTTTGGGGCTAAAGTTGCGTCCACCAAGTAATTCTCCAAAGTACAACAGTTTGTGGGGTTCCGATTCTTTCATTAAATGAAGCTTCATTCCTTTTACTGCTTCCACATAATCAGATTTAAATCTGAAGGCGAGAAGAAAAAAAAATTAAAAGTAACATTAGCATTTGGAATCCTTGTACATGTGTTCATACGTTTAACACATTTAAGGGTATACAACAGACTCAGGTGTCTTTTGGTAATGCTGTGTATTGCCTCATACACATGTGCTTCCATTTCACAGTTTTATTTAAGAATAAATAGATATAGCAATACACTTGATTCAGTCTCTGCCTTTTAAATGTCTTGAGCAGAGAACATGCTTAATATTTTATACTATTGTTTACATAAACAAAAAAAATAGCAGTAAATGTGTTTAACCACCACAGCAATAAGGATGGTGGGGTTATGTGTAAAACCAAAACGTTTCTCAACTGACACATCAATTGCCCCAAATGTATTATATTCCAAGGAGATCAAAATGTATTAAAATCCTTCACATTTGTAGAGTTGAAAGGGAAGTTAACATTGGAAACTTCTTGTTTAGTTTATAGACTTGAAGCAAAACCTCATAGTCAAATAAGACCTTTTGTTTCTACCTGCTCATACACAAAAATATTTGATAATATAACTATTTAAATATAATTTGAATTTAATATGCATTATGTTTTTTATTTAATAAAATGGCAAAATTTTATAGATTTATTGTTGAAATAGCACAATTTTTAAATGGAATGTTGCAAAAATGAGTTATTTTTAATGCTTTTCCTCAAAGGAGAGTAAAAGAAAAGTATTTAAGTTTTCTTGTCAGTTTATATCTTGCCTTCTCTTTGTTCAAAATTTATTTAGAAAAAAAAAGAAGAAAGAAATCACATAAAAAAAAAACTGACATATCAATTGCCCCAAATAGATCATGATCAAAATTAAAAACCAAGAGATTTTCACATTCATAAACACACAAATTTAAGGTGTATTTAGGCAACAGGAATTTGTTTAAGTTTTGTTAAATTCAACTGACAAGGTGTGTTTGTTTAATATTTTATTCTATTTTTCTCATCTGAATCAAAATTATGGATAAACTGTCCAAAGCTTTTGTTCCATTTTTCAACCATCTCATCATTACCAAGAGACAATATTCTGTTACATTTGCATGCTATTGAAGTAAATATTTTGATTAGACAAAACTCTTTCAGAGGGGTGCAGTGACAACCGTTTTTGACCTGATGCACATACCCAAACCCGAGCAAACATAAGATTTTTTTTTTTTTTTTTTGACAGGGTTCTGCATTGGTCCGAGAACTTTTCAGCACCCTCTCATTTACTTTTGGCTTCACTCCTTAAAAACATTCACTGGTTGCTTAGGGTTAGGGTAGTGATGCGAGGGGCTGGCTGCTCAGCATTGAAATAATTTTATGGAGGGTTTCCTGAAAATATGGTTGATGACTTGTAAGCCAAAAAAAAATGATTTACGTGTACACGAAGTATAAACATGTTTTTGACTAAAGTTTAAAGTTGTTCGTTACTTGAAATCGAATTAGACGCAATGCATCGTCGACAAATTCCAATTGGACAAGGGAGGTAAGCGTGTGGTTACAAAATATCAAAATAATCAAAGTTATTTCTCTTGAACTTTAATCTTAGATTTTTTGTTACATAAAGCATTGTCAATTATTCCTTTTTTTAACTAGAATCACAATTTCCTTGGAATAAGGAAGTTGCTTTTGAGAAAACTTGAATTTGCCTCCCATATCAGTTTGCCTATGTAAGCCTATGGCTAAACAAACATGAATGACAAAAATGAATTATGTAGAGTTCAAATAATTTAAAACTTTTACAAAACAATATGGCATGAAAACTTTTTTAATCAATTCACCCCAAGCAAGGTGATAAATGCTACTAAGATGTAAGGGAGTGAAAGTGAATGAAAAGGACTTTAGAAGGCTACCAGTGAACCCCCCAAATTTTTTAGACTTGAAAACTTGACTTATATGTCACAATTTACGGTACTATTTTAACAGTAACCCTCTATCTTGAGTAGCTCTCAATGAATTCTAGTATTAAAGAAAAATAATCTTACCATGAGCTTCTATGATTGAACTGGTTAAGATGTTTATGAAAGATGAATTATGAAGATATGGGATACAAATCCCTAAAGCTACTTTAATAGCAAGAGGATATTTAACCCTGAAAGTTGTGATACAAGTAGACCGTTGATTTTCTGGCAAATGATTGTCTTGTATCTCTTTTAATTTAGACTTTATTATCAATGCACTGATGACCATCTGATGGGAAGACTGCAAAACTCTTATTTTTCATAACTGTTCACTACTCATTTTAGAGTGGTGCTTAAATGCAAGAATACAGCATAGCAACCACTGTACATCCTTTATCCAACCAATATAACTGTGGAACACAGCATTCTATGAAGGCTGATTATCGCTAACTTGAAGCACATATTAGACGTGGTCAATTCTAGCAAACCGGTTAAGACAGAATTTAATCTGAGGATTTTTTTTTTGCTTTAAAGCTATCATACTAGCTGTGGTGGCTGAAACTGTAGACTTCCTTTGTGGAACCCAGAGTCACATCCAAAACCAAAGTGATGGTGCTGCTAAAGAAAAGATGGGAGTCATACTTTACCAAAGGATAAATCAGAAATTAAAGCAATGGCATGAATTTGAAATCAACTCTTGAATTCCACTTTTCTTGCTGGTAACCTGTATGCAAGACACATTAAGGATATAAGATGTGCACAATTAGGGTGGAGTAGAGGTCAGAGAATAAATTATTGAATTATTATTATTATTATTATGTGATCTGTTGGTCTAACAAAATGGTTCATTTGGCAAGGATCTGGAGCCAAGGGTCTCAAGAATCATTAGTCAATCTATAAACTGTAACAATAATGGAGTGGGGTAGAGAAAAACTGGTTCAAAAGTGCTGTTGGTTTTGCTTTTAGTGAATGTAGAAATTGAATATTTCATTACCAGTTAATCTCTTGCTTTTTCTTGGATTCAGAATAATGAGAAGTATTTATCAGTGTGATTACATCACAACCAAATGTGGCACAAGGTTATTAAAGTGGGTTTACTGGCAATACCGTGGAAAAATTGGTCAAGCCCCTTCAGTACTTTCCCTTTTTTGGAATGCCTCAGGTTTCAGGTAATGACCCTAGTCCTCTCCTGAGGGAGAGACATTGGTGGGGGGATGGTCCCCTGGGGCTTGATCTAATATTAATTTCAACTTTCCTATTTAATAGAAGTGAACTTCTATACAAGGTAAGTAAGGGGTTCAGAATAATGGCAAATATAAAAGACAATTTGGAAAACTATTTTACATCAACAGATTGGCATGAGAAAAAAAATTGTATCACACAAAAACAAAATCTATTAGCTAGACGAAACAGGATTCACAGTTAGCGTGTGATGGTTTGGCTTTAACTGTATCATTATGGAAATTAGAGTTTGATCATTCTTTTTTAGGGTTTATCCATCCCACATCTGTATTTCAGTACTAACTTAGTAAAAATAGGAGATAAATTTAAATAGCCCGTCAGTAATATATTAATTGAAGGGATTCAGAGATTATGGCATTGTCAATGCTTCTTCATCCAAGTAAATTAGATTCACTTTCAAATAAAGCATTTTCCAGGTCAGTAATGTGATGACAAGAGTTTTAGTGGCACACAAGTATATTAAATATGTTCCCTTTTATGTTCATATATTTTTTTCTTTAAATTTTGGGATGTTTTGCCTATGTATATTTGGGCATAGGGATTGTATTTTGTAGATTCCTGCTCCTGATGTCAAATTAACTGTTTTTCATTCATTGTATTTTTAACTTAATTTTAATTCAGAAAAATAAATACTGAATTAAGGCAGAAATAAAATTTAAGAAGGGATCAAGGAAATGGTCAATCAACTTACGTGTCATTTTTCTTGCCAGTTTGTAACCATTGTTTTAAGAGATATTCATAATAGCTGTCTCCACGAGCTCCGAGAGTGATAGTGGCTGTGCTGCGAAAGTCTCCTGTCTGGGCATTGATGAAGATTGGTACCAAGCCATTCTTTTTGGGCTGGTGGTGTATATGATTGGACACTTCACTGACTGCTGCCTGAAAGAACAAAAATAAATTAATTTGTAAAGTATAACAAACGTCTTATGACAAGAATATATTTGGTAGCTTTGTTATTTTCTAACAGTCAGCCTCTAATGTTTGTGGAAGTGATTTTGATTATTTATTATATATCAACAAGTGAATGGGAATTTTTCTTTTTTATTCTACAGAGGGAAAATTGTTCTCATTCCACTGTCCATGTCTAGAGATATCTCATCTTGTTTTCTTTTTTATACAGCTCAGTTATTGCTAGTCCTGTTTCCATTGAGTCAGAGTCTTTACTAACTGGGATTGAAATATCAACAAATTCACAAATTAATGTTTTAATTGTCTAGATTGTAAATGGAAACAGGACTAGTAATAATTGAGTAGTATTTAAAAAAAAAAAAAAAAAAAATTAAAAACAATTTAAAAAACATACAGAATACTTTAAAAAAAATATAGATTTGTGGGCTTTGCTGTGATTAACCTATCAAATGTGACCTACACTAAATTCAAATTCACCATAAAAAATTTTTTTATTATAGGTCATGGCATGAAGTTGTCTGCATATAAAAGCTAGACAATTTCCTTATGGGCAGATACAGATTGTTACATTATTTTGTAAGTTTATCAAAATCATATGCTAAAACTTAGCAAAAGTGATGGGGGAGATAATTTAACATAATGTTAGCCAGTTATATGCCACAAATCTATTTTTTTTTAAAGTATTCTGCTTTTTGAAATCAAATTAATCTTTCACTTGCCAGCAGTTTAACATTGCCTGAAGAAACACATTTATGGTGTTGAAACATAATTGTAATTGTGTAGCAATTTTTTATAACATGTTTTAATATCCTAAAATAAATAATATTTAGCTCTATGTATTGAGTCCTCTTTTAAATTAAATGTTATGTACAGTGGAATCATTACTCCATTTGTCCTCATTTTACCTGGAGATTATATATATATTTTTTTCCATGTGCTTACCTCATATTTTGGATCTCGAAGAATTCTGCTAAGATCCCGGAACTCCAGTTGTATGGTGGTCACTTCTGAGGTTGTGCTATCTGGACCCCACCTGGGAGGATGGGCCTTTTTGGTCTTTAGGTTTACATCAGAGTAGGGAATTTTGGAAGGAGAGTCAAAGCAATACATCAGTCGATCTGCAAGGTCTTTCTTCAAAACAAAAGGAAAGCTGATTAGCTGCAATTTGACTGAGCCTTGACTGGTAGAGGGGAGGGGGCTGGCATCATATCTGTGTATGGCCTAAACTCACCAAACTAAAAAAGTTTATCATGTTGGAACCAAGACAAAAAGCGTTTCTTAAAAGGTCAGGGGTGAAATAAGTAGGCATTTATTAACTGAGGAATTTTGACAGTAAGATAAAAAGCCAAGTCCAAAATGAACAAAAATATGAAAATTATTTGAAATAAATATAAAAATACTGTCAAATGTATTTAAAGGAATAAAAGGCTATGTGTGTGAGTTGCAACAATTTAGATAGACTTTATATAAATGAGTGGGCAGGGTGATATGTACTACTTCTGAAACTTCTAAGATTGATTGGGGGCCCCAGGCAATGTTTTGTGACTCTTGCTATCTTAACATTTGCTTTATTTTACCTACGTTTATTATTGTTACAAATTAAACTAAGCACAACTGACTATTAAAGGATGAAATACTATTGGATTTTGACGTCATTCTGAGGTCTTTTTTGTCCAAATATGTGAATTTGTTTTGCTCATGCTAAGTTTTGAAAAAACACTTCATAAAAATTCATTATTTTTTATCCATAATGTTGAATGTGTTCAAATTATTCAACTTTCTAGTAAGAAAAACCTCAAGTTGATGTTAGAAATTGCCACAAAATATTGTTGATTTATTCAAGATGGAATGATCTATTATGACACGTCTCTAATTTGTATTTAGATACATTGTATTTATTTTCAGTTTTTCTAGTTGAATTGTTCACTTATACTGCATATAATCTATTATTGTACATATTTAGGTAGGTACCTCCACTGAAGTTTTGCTAGCTAAGGTTTAAAATGAATTTTTAAAAATGAAAAAGCATATTGAAAGCTAAATGATTAAATTTACTATTTCCAGTAAGCAAAATACTTTGGTGTATTTCAAATAGAAATTATATTGATTAAAATCTCAACTTTTTGCTTGCTTTCAGAAATCATTTAAATTCAATCATTTTTGACACATTTGTAGACAAAAGTTAATTCTCAGTTTTAAAAATCTTCCAAAAATAAAATACTTTTCTGAAACTTTATTTGTGGGATATTAGCTGATTTAAAGTATAATTAATCTGATTTGAAAAAATATTATTTACTTTAAAATAACAGAGAAATGGATTTTTAAAAACAGTAGCATGATTAAATGCTTGTCAACACCTTGTAAATCACTTGATGAGGTGTTGGGACCTTTATTATTGTTCTAAGGAGACCTCATTTGTTAAAACATAATTTAAGAAAATGATGGGTGAACACTTTTTTATATAATTTTCAAGTATGCAGTAATCTTAAAAATGTTGGAAAATGTTCTTTGTAATCTAATTTTAGGAATGTTGAATTTAAATTTACTGCTCATATCGTCTGATTATGTTGTGTATGGTCATCATACTTTCAAATGGGCAGTTATGTATACATAAAAATTTTTTTTTAAATATTGGGGGTAAACAACTTTTATTGAGCTTTTCAATTTTTGATTCATAGCTTTATTGCATTTTTTATTTTACAGATTTTTGGGAAATGATTAGCTTGAAAAAAAGAAAACTGATGATTTACATTCTCAAAGGAGTCCTGCTTTTAACTAATAAAACAAATTTTGGGACTGAAATTTAATTTCTCAAAATTTCATGAAATTAAGTAAGTGGGGTTGGGTAACATGTAAAAAAAAAAAAAATTTTTTACCAAGATTTTCTAAAAAAAATAATTTCAAAAATAATTTCATTCATTTGTGAATAAGTCCTGAAAGTATCATTAAAATTTGATAATAATTTGATTTTGCAAGTATTTCCAAATCAATGTGTTTTTCACTGGAAAAAAGTGCAAAACACTAATCATAATTATTACATCAACCATGACATAAAAAAAAAAACAAGAGATTTTTAACCAAAATTTTGAACACTTTAAAAAAATAATTAAAAAATACTTTAGTCTTTCCTTTTATTAATAAACATTTTGATAATAAAACTTTGTTTTTATTAAGTTTGGGGGCCCTTTTTTTCATCATGCTATGCTGTTTTTCAGCAAAAAACTGGAGCTATCTATATTTAGGATACTATAAAATTGGTATTTTATGTGAATACTACCTTATAAAAATTGCGATGGAGTGGGGGGATTCTATATCATAGATTTGGAAGGGTTGCTTGTATCATAAATTTGGTGGGGGGGCATGAGACTCTTGCACTGGCTCTTTAAATGGGCATTTGTTCTCAGCTTTGCTCAGCTGTGCGTCATCTGTCATATGGATCAATGAAAGGACTGTACTTACACTATAAATAGCATTGAGTAAAGTATATACATCATGAGTGCAATGTACACTGTAACAGGATTGAACCATGAAGCAACTAGCTTAGAACACGATGTCAAGTGGGTCCTAAATAATTTTACCAGCTTCTAAAGTGTTTTGCATTTTTTAGAATCAGCAGTAAAGTCTGAAATGGAATCTCTGGTGGAAGAGAGGAGGCCACTTAACCTAAAAGAAGGAATATAATGAATAAAAATTTTTGGAAACTGGAGATTTCTGTTCACAGGCCTATATAAGCAGTACAGACTTTACAGTAGTTCTGACACAGCCAGTTGGTGGAGTATAGGCTGCCTTTTAGAGGTAGTTCTGTAGCGGACCTAAGAGCCAACGAGTGGCATGCGTAATATGTAAGCAGAATAGTGGACGCTTACGCAAATGTAATTCCCACTCAAAACCAAGTATGACTCACGTCCAATCTACCCTTCAGCAAACACGTGGGTGGAGGGTCAATCGACTGACACTTCTCGCACTTTCTCACCACAGTCATAACTGAAGCTTTAGAAACTGTGGGGTCGACCTGTCTAACAAAGTACAACATTCGCCTTATTCCGGGGTGGCCGCTTCGGTGATGGATGGACCTTATCCAGTCAGAATTTTGCTTGTCTGGCGACACGGTGCTTACACTGCACGCGGGTTCAACCATCCTGACAAGGTCAAGCCATCGCTGTTTTACTCTTGTTAGGCTATCTGCTCGGTTATGTTCCGACTTTATCAGAACTACATCCACAGACAGTTTATATTCTTGGACCAAGCTTGCAAGTGTATCAAGTGGCCGTCTAATTAGCATCTCACTTGCCGCTTTGGTACGCACCCTAGCTTTCCCCGTGAGGGTGACCATGACCCATCTGCGTACACAGGCAGAGTCAGTGTGAAGATGCAGTGTATTCGCTTCCCACATTAATGCCAGGTTTACACCTTTTAGCATCGCATCAAGCTCCGCCAAATTTATGTGCTGCGTATCCCTTTCCTTTCGTAACCAGCTCGCATCCTTCACAGCAACTCCATCGTGCTCCAATGATACTTCGGTGGCTAAAGAGCTTGCGTCAACCCAAACGTCGAGCTCGGGACTATTAACACACCACTTTCCTCGCACGGGGTCTTTTTGACGCACTCTTGCAACATCTTCTTCCATCATTGTCGTTAAAGGGACGTCGATCACCTTGTCATCCCAACCCTTTGTTATGTCTGCCACTCTCCACTTAATAAATGCTGCGGCCACCCTAAGCCATTTCACCACTGGGAAGTGCCCAACCAACTTTCCACAAAATAAGAACACACTACGGCGGGTAAGAATACGCATATGCAACAGGTGATACTTCTTCAGACAACCCTAAGTACAGGAGGTACCATTACCGCAAAAGAGCACTAGACGGAAGAGACCCACTTCAGATTGTTACCTATATGATCACCAGATCACGGGGGAGTGTAGCGGACCTAAGAGCCAACGAGTGGCATGTGTAATATGTAAGCAGAATAGTGGATGCTTACGCAAATGTAGCAACAGTTCCTGGAAAAATGAAATACTGGACGAACGAGGAAAGAATCAAAATGGTGGCGCCCATGTTTTATGACAGGTGGTCTAGGACGACTAACACGAAATCTTGTTGTCTAGTGATTCGTATGTAAATTATGGTCGGGCCTCGG
The DNA here is from genome assembly GCA_964036315.1 of Acanthosepion esculentum. Taxonomy (NCBI): domain Eukaryota; kingdom Metazoa; phylum Mollusca; class Cephalopoda; order Sepiida; family Sepiidae; genus Acanthosepion; species Acanthosepion esculentum. The sequence goes on from OZ038506.1 coordinate 3,937,438, forward strand.
CTGTATAAAGCGAGCCGTTTTTTTTTTTATTCTTTCCTCGTTCGTCCAGTATTTCATTTTTCCAGTAACTGTTGCTACATTTGCATAAGCGTCCATTATTCTGCTTACATATTACGCATGCCTACTCGTTGGCTCTTAGGTCCGCTACAAGTTCCGAGGCTGTCCATTAGAGAGTGTTCCGATACAACCTGCTAGAATTGCCAGCTGATGTAGAGAAGGGCACAGAGATAGTAGGATAGAATAAGTGTTCATGCTGGTTGAAGGGAAAAGCTGATCCATTTGTCTGTCATGACAGAAGTAGCGGAACACATCACAAGTGGCACCAACCTACATACTCACCAGACTGTGCAACTGAATCTCTGAATAAAAAAACTCAAATGTATTGAAAACAAGATTTATGTCTTCATTTCTCCCTATGGCATTAACTTCGCCTTTTGTTTCTCTTGTCAATGTATCATGGTCTATCTCAGGTTTTGTTCACACTGACGCAAACAAGTGGAAAGAGTATGTCTGCTGCTAGGAAAGTTGGTTCAATGTGTCGTGCTAGACAATTTTTCTCTCCAGAATTTGTCTTATATATTTATAAGCCTACCATTTGCCCTTACTTTGAATATGACTGCAAGATCTGATCTCGTGCTTCTGCTATATATTTAGAGATTCTTGATAAAATATAAAGAAGGATCTGCAATATTATTGGTCCTGGCATCTTAGCTTCAATCACTTTCAAATTGCTGTAATGTAGCTTTCTTGTGCCTTTTCTATAAGTACTTTCATGCTAATTGTTCTGATGAACTTTCCTCCATGACACCTAGATTTTATGAATTTATGCACAGTACTATATTGGTCGCTAGGTCTCATCATTTTGTCTGCTCAGTGAAAAGCTGAGAGAGGAACCTGTTCTATGTTTATATCTTATGTGTATTTTTTCCTGAAAGAAAGCTAGGAAGAAAAAAGAATGAGAAACTCACTGCTTTGTGTTTGAAAATGACATCACCTGACAAATGATAAGCACTAAGGAGTCCACCAAGAACACGAATGGTCACCTCAAACAAATTCACATCCTGATTGATGTCAAGCCTCATATGTTTTTCAACCCAGTCACGAGCCTCAGAAAACTCTAAAGAAAAAAAATCATTAAATTTAAAATATAAATGATTGCTTGAAAGAAAATATTTCAAAGATTTAATTCACATGCAAAATAATTAGGAAAGAAAAAAAGGTTTCTTTGCACAGAAGAAGGTCAATGTTTTCAACTCCTAACAGAAACTGTAATATACAAAGAATTTCAACTTAAACATTTAAACATGTATATTTTGAAAGGGAAACTGAGAAGCCACTAAAAAAAAAATAATAATAAAAAGCCTATTAATTTTCTGACTCCTATTTCTTTGCCTTTTTTTTTTCTTTTCGCTGCATTTAATAGTTATAAAATAAAAAATACAATTTAAGTAACATGGCTGTTTTTCAAAAATGAATAACAATACTTTAAGAAATTCAGAAAGCTTCAGACAATTACATCTAATATTCCCAGTGTAAACAAACAATATGGCTTGGAAGTAAAAATTTATGGTAAAATAAACCATAATTGTGATTAATTGAAATATTAACTGGTTGAGTTTTCATAGCCTAAATGGTAAAGTTGTTATAGTAAGATAGGTTTCCAAGGACAAGAGAAACTGGTTTAAATCTTGTTGGAAGCTTCGTTATTTCTCATTCATATTGCTTGCTTAATCATTATAGATTACTATTTTTTAAATTTTTTTTTATAAATCAGAACTTTTTTTTGCATTTATTTACATCAGATGTCTGTAACTTATTAACTCAGTTGTTTCATGGTAAGTATGGTTGACCAAAAAAGGACAGCCTGATATTACCCAGAGTAGCAAAAATGGTTAGCACAAAACAATTTACCTTGTAAAAAATTCCCACCATGACCGTCTTACCTTCTTTCAATCCCATGATATACATGGTGTCCAGGGAGTCTACGAGGGTCAGGCCAATACCAAACCATTCTTGGTAAGTCCGACCAATTGGTTTTAATTCATCATGACCCCAGGCAAATTGCTTATAAGCTTTCCAAGCATGCATGAAGGCATTCACCACAGCCAATTGCTTCTTGTTCTGTATTCCAGCTTCTGTAAACAGGAGAGAAAAAAAAAATACAAGGTGGGGCAGAACTACCTCCCACATAATGGTAAGACATTAGTGGTAATGGCGTCTTCATTTTGCTAATGCCTTACCATTATGTGGGAGGTATTTCTGCCATACACTGTATTACAGCAAATATTTAAATAGTTTTTTCTTTTCTTTATTTCAACACCACCATTGTTCACAAGATCCCATTGCATGCAAAAAGTTAGAAATTGGCACATTGTTAAATTTTAATAAAATTTTTAAAAAAATTAAAAGATGAATCACTAAAGGAAAATGGGAATAATATTTCTGATAAAAATTTAAAAAATTTATTTTTTTAAATTTTTAAACCATTATTATTTTTTCAAAACTGTTTCAATTTGAAACTCTTATTTCAAATTGTAATATGGTTATGCATAATTACTAATTTTTTTCATAAAATTTAATGATGAAAAATCATGCAGACACCAATTTATTTACATCTACTTTATTTTTGTAAGAAAAATAAAAGTCTCTGAATGTGAATTCTTGGAATACACCCCATCTGCAGTCTCCACTAAGAAAATTCAGGTAAGAATAACTGATACAATCTGTTAAGGAGTTAAATATAAAATACTGGATTCATTTTATGAACCATTCTCAAAATAAATTCTTTAATTCAAAAGCATTTTTAAAAATTTTATATTGTAAGCTCAGATGATAGAAATTATTGGAAGTGACTGGAAAGACAACAAAAAGAAAGACTTCAAAGTATACAATGCCTGTGGAAACTATTTCTTAATGCTTTGATACATATTGACTTACACGCTAATAATTAATTTAAGAATCTATTCCAAAAAGTGTATTTTATTTTCATTAATAGTTTTAGTTTTTCTCTTCTTATCTGAAGGTCTCTTTCAATAAACCTGACATCTCTCAGCAACTCCTCATGCAGAGAGACACTGTAAGGACCTCCAGATATTTGATACATAGCAACAACTTAACCGCACAAGAAATTCTACAAGATTTTAGGCAAATGGAACAAAATGGACAAAAAGTAACCAACCAAAAAGGAGATAACAAAATACAAAAAAATATGCTGTCATTTTTAAAATGAGAAATTATTATTATTATTATTATTATATGCTTTGTTATTTGGACCTTTCTGATCAGTGGTCATACCCTCTGGCCTTTCATACCCAGTAGCCTTCTCAGAATTTGGAACCCTTTAATTTGTTCACATTTGTTTTGCTCAACTGTTTCTTCCACTGAACCAGCACATATGACCCTTTTTAGCACTGTCAAGCCCAGGGATTAAACCTGCATTAGTCACATGGGGTATTTTATTACCCCAAAATTTTTAAAGTACTTGTAATTATTAGTTGCTCCCTCCCATTACTCTCCTAACTTGGTGAGGGTGTGTAACATGTGGTGTGGTGCAGTTGTAGCTTAGTCGTCATGGGAAGCAGACGTCAGGGGACTATCCATTTTCAGAAATCTGAGGTGACTAACACAGAATTAAATGCACCATTGCCATGCAACCAGATATTCCTTCTATGGAATTCATAAAATGGGCACATGGCTGAGTGTTTGGAACGTTCGTATTCTGACCACAAGACACGGGTTCAAATCTCACCATGGTCAATTTTTTAGGAAGGAGACTTCCTGACATTACTGGAGGTGGTCGATCACAGTGTGCGGCACCTCTGGAAAGTGCCTGAAAACCATATCACGGGTTGACCCAAGCCTTGTGAGTGAAATTGGGTGGATGGAACACTTGGAGGCTGTCGACAGTTGTGCTAGCACAAAGTCACAAGTCATCGTAGCTGAGGGCTTGAGCATCCTGGCCTTGTTCAAATTGTTGTTCACACTAGATAACATGGTCTTTCCCAGAAACTGTAACTAAGGTCTGCTCAGCATAGTTGTAGTATAAACCACAGGTGGGCTTTGTGGGTGTTGAATAAACACAAATGCACCTGAGCAAGTCTCTGCAATAAGGATTGGCTAGCCGCCCTAGTAAACAGGTATCCTCAAATACAAGTGGCCAGCTATACAGATATATTGAATTTATAAGAACAATCTATGATAAATGCTTTCATGAGTACAGTGGTGAAAAATCACTGAGTATGTAAATTGAGAGCCAAAAATGCCTTAGAAACATCTATAGTTGGAACCCAAGAGATTTATATGCAAACAAATGATGTAGGAAACATAATCTGAAAAATAAAGAACTTCTTGAAGTAACAGAGGGAGAAAAATAAACTGGAAGAAAAAATTACAATCATAAAAAGGAATTTGAAAAAGAAAATATACCACCATTTACTGGCTGAATTGAATGTGGATTTAAAAAAATGCACCAAAAAATTACCTAGCATCCAATACAGCAGTATCATGTATGAGTGGGACATGAAGACCACAAAAAAAGTGGGGTTCACCAGGAATCAGTGCACGCATAGAGCTCAGCTCTGAAACTAGGACCCCTGGAAATGAACAAACACGATATCAATAAAAATATACCTGAAAAATTCACCTAGAAAATTAAAAAATTTATGGAAGTGCACAATATTTTGCTGCTTGTTTTGTAGAAAATACCAGATTTTAGACATATTTGCTTTGACTGGGATATTACTGCTTGCTTTGTGTATGTTTTTGTTGATATACAGGTATTGGGATTTGCTTTTCTGCATGTATGGTATAGGACTTCATTTATCAACAAGTACCATATTTCTGTTTTTTTGCCTATTACCAAATAAATGCTCACTTATACCAGTAGCTATTATGAATTTACTTAATGTTGCTCCCTTAAAAAAACAACTAAAACAATTTTCAATAAATGAAATGTACTAAAATTCTTTTTCCAAAAAATGTCCAGGTAATTAAACCTTACCTCATTTCTATTAAAAAAAAAAAGTACCAGTAGTATAATTTGTGATAATACTGCAAGTATTTCTTCATGGTTAGTGAGAATAAAGGTAAGGTTATAATTTTTTTCATAAATATTCCATGCCAAAATGTGGGTGTGTCCAATAGACTGGTAAAAATGGTATTTTAAGAAAAGGACAAGAGAAAAAAAAATAGAAGCAGCTGACCAATTCTTGTTTCTCTCTCATCAAAGTTCAATTGAGAAAAAAATTAAAAAATTTAAGTATCCATACTAAAGTTGCACAGTTTCATAAATCTAGATTTTTGGCTCCTGATAGATATCCTCTTTACTTATGATTACTATGGATTAGTGAGGTTAGTATGAGATTTGTTAAACAAATTTTTGCTAGAATTAGTAATTACTATTTTGCTACTAATCCACATATCATTTTCTCTTCTCAACCAATGTTAATATCTATGCACAAGGACAGTTTGTTTACCTATCAAATTAAGTGTCAGTATGAAGCTAACTATATAGGTAGGACCAACAAATTATTGAGAAGAGAATTTCTCAGCAAGTGTCAGCATGCATTTGTAATGGTCAACTTCAAAATTTGCATAAGGGTTGCAGTACATCCAGGTCTACAATCTCTGAATATCTTAATAATCAGTAATGTGCTTTGGCCTACCATGAGGGTATATTCTGCCTGTTGAGCTGTTTGCATTCAGATTTTCATCTGAAAGTCCTCTAGACCATTTTCTTTATGCAAACAAAAAGAATGGTTAGATATCAATATGATTGGCTTGTAAGACAAGTATACATGTTAATATGTTATTAATATACTAGAAATACCTGTGAAAATTTCATGGTTTACCTATTTGAATTTTCTGATGAATCTTAATTCTTAAATTAATGAGCAAATAAGCTCATGGAGATTTCTTGGAAATTCCCCTATTGCAGGGTTAAATATTTGAGCTTAATTTTAATATGAATACTAGACATTATTTAAAGAAGTAAGGAGGGTACAAATGATATCTTTTTTGTTTTTCCATACAATCAAAACAGAATAGTCCATTATTTAGTTGGTATTGGAATGGAGGGACAAGCAAAGGGACATCATAAGATGTGTCTTGCATATCCTCAACACTGCCTTTTTTTTTAGTTGTTATGCATAGCTATTTTAATTTCATCAAGCTCTGACGAGGGAGGAACAAGAACCAGTCAACTTTGTCTAATTTTTTCTTCTTTTTCTCAAATAGATTTTCTTTTTGAAAGTGCCATTTATGATATATATATATATATATATATATATATATATATATATTTCTGTCGGTTTTCCTGTTTGTTTAATAAATGTCCATTTTTTATATATTATAAATGTATAAAGAAATAAATATCTGTTTTTTATACATACTAATACCCTTGGGAAAGTTAAGAAATCAAATCTTTTCCCCCAGCTATGGGTAAATAGGACAGACTGGGTTCTATAGCCTTGTGTGGCAACCAGTCTAAGAGAAAGAAAACTTTGAATTCAAAACTGTATGTAGCTCTGGTGAAACACATACTATGCAGCTAAGGAAAGGATTGTTTATATTGACTATGATCTTGACTACAGTCAACTCTTTTTTTTTTTTTTTTAGTATTAATCTAAATGTAAATTATTTTGCACTTTTTCCATGTGTAACATAACAGTTTAGGTATGCTAATTTCTTTATAAAAACTAATAATTTTAAATATTTTTGGTAATTCAATAAGGTATTAAAAAAATTAGCACTATACTTAAAATCTTTGAATGTCATATTAAAAGTAAGAAAATGATAAAAAAACGTGTTATCAGCATAACAAATTTGGCAGTCCTCATTACAAAATTTTCAATTTGGCTAATGTGATAACACAATGTAACTATTAGTTGGAGATAATTTCTGGTAGTACAATTTGTCCACATGCTTGAAACGAAATCTGAGATTATTGTGGAAAAGTGTGGAAAAGAAAAAGTAAACAAACCTTTGAAAATCTTTTCAAATAAAAGCTGCTCTTTAGCTGGGTTGTCAAACTACCAAAGGAAATAGAAATAAAATTAAAATTAAAATTAATTTGTGACCATTGTAAATACATTTCTATGTCATTATATACAAATATATCATTTCCTTATTAAGATCTAATTATTAAATTACTTAATTGCCGCCTTCAGCAGTCTCTGCTCAATGTCAACATCTATTTAAAGGATTTGCGTTATAATTATTTGCAAATATTTTTTTTAATCATTTCACACCAACAAGGCAATAAACCCACTAAGATGAAAGAGCTTACCAAGTGTTAGAGAATGAGATAAAAAAACACTATTAAAGAGAAAGGACAATAAAAGAACAAGAATTAAGAAGACAGAGAAGAGAACAATTGGCATTGCATTTAAATTTTTGAAGATCAAAGTTCACTGGGAAGCAAGAAGCCAGAAAAGAGTTCCACAAACAAGAAGTGCGATAGAAGAAACTGTTGGCATAAAACTTATGGTTACATCTAGCCATTTCAATTGTAAAAGGCCTTGGTGTCAATCTAATATTGTGCTTAAATTCATAATGTCTAGGTACTTTAGTGGAAAGTTCAAAACAATAACCATGAAAGTGTTTATAGAAAAGGCACAAGGAAGCTATGTTATGGCAGTGGGAAAGTGACTGAAGCCAAGATGCCAGGTCAGGACCAATAACATTGCAGATTCTTATTTGGATTTTATCAAGGATCTCTAAATATATAGAAGAAGCACAATACCAAATGTGGCAGCAATATTCAAAGCAAGAATGAATGGTAGACACATATGTTAGAGATTCTGGTGAGAAAAACTGACTTGCACAGCACATTGAATGAACTTTACTAGTAGCAGACCTAACAAGTGATTCAGTATAATCTTTCCACTTCATATCAATGAAAAACAATCCAAGAAGGTGCAATGAGTCACTCTCTAAGAGGTTAGAATGAGCCTGCTGATGGAAGGCATATTTTGTTATTTTTGTTCAAATAGTTTTGACAATTACAATCATTATCAAGAACTGACTGGTAATTGAAAATACTTGAAAATAGCAAAACATGAACTCCAGACAGGTTATCCACAATTTCAAGCACAATACTTAACACCTTATTCAAAAATAGAAAGACTAGTCAGCTCCTGCCTATATATAGCAGCTATACTCCATTTTCAGCCTGATCTGGATCTTGTAAAGGTAGAGGATAACAGGAGGAGTCAGGTACTTGCTGGAACGGTACAGAGAACTTATCATTTTCCCAACATCTTTAGCAATGGATCATATGTACAAGTTCCAACTGAAGTCTGGACTGAGCTTAAGTCCCAAGAGGAGCTCAAGGCACAGGGCCGCCTTGAGGGACCATCTGTTCATAGTGATTGGTGAAAGTTTTGGATCTGATTGATGATGATGGGATGTTATTAGTTTGGTTTTCAAGGCATTGAATATGACTAGCAAGCTTTTCCCTCATTGAGATGTTAGAGGAGAGATCAGCTGCCAAGCTCTGGTCATTTAGGGTTTTGGAGGTGCACCCAATAAGGTCTAATGTATTTTCTTAATGGTTATTGGATGGGTGGTAATAGCTAGGTTTCAAATTATTCTAGAGGCTATTGAGTAGAAATAATTGTGGATCCAAATACAGTTGTTAACAATTTTTACTCATTATTGATTAATTATTGGTTGTTGATTATTGTTATATTTACTTGTGTTTATTTGTAGTTTGTTAATTTGTTTATTATTTACTTAATTTGTTTTTTAGATTTTTTGTAAAATATATAAAGGGAAAGAAATATGACAAAGGGGAAATGTTTTCATGTTATGCATTTTTTTCTGATAAGAAAAGAACTCTTGAATTTGTTGGTGAATGTCTCAGAGTCAACACAGAAGCCTATATCAAATGCCTTGAGGAGGTAGTGCTGCCCTGGGTCAAGTGGAAGGCTCTATGTCTGGCAACAGGGCTCTGCACCATGCCACACAATCAAGAGAATCCAGTCATAGCTGTCAGATAATTTCTGTGATTACATCACACCTTACATCTGGCCACCTAACTCTCAAGACTGCAACCCCCATGATTATGTGTGGGGTGCAGTTGAGTGAGAGACCAACAAAACCCCTTGTACCACCAAAAATGAACTGACGGCAAGGATTATGGAAGCATTCACCAACTTAAACAAGGAGACCATCCAGAAGGGTTGCAGGAGATTCTGAAGTCATCTGGAGGACTGGTTGAAGCCAATGGCGATTTTATTGAACAAATTTACTCTTTAGTATTTAAGGATATTTTTGTGTAATTTTAGTAAATATATCTGTTAAAATGAGATATTATTTTCATTTTTGCATAATTTAGACCACAATTTGTCTATTGTATCCTGCATATATACACACACAAATAGATACATTAGTAAGTCCACAGCCTAATAATGGTAAAAACATTTATTTGATGCAAGAAATATTTATTCTTCAGCATAATTTTCTTCTTTGTCAATGCACTTAATTCAGTGGTGAATGTTGATCACATATACAGTAAAAGTTTAAGATCAAAATTCAACTAATAGCTGTGTGTCAGGCTATACCCTCATTTATTCAACTGTGTAAGTTTTCAACAGAAAGGGTTTAGAGAACTTTTGTACATAATTTTTGTTAAATATTCTACCTCAGATCAGCAAATAATCTAATATGGCCACCACCTTTTATAGCCACCTGGAACCACTATGCATCTCATACTATTTACATCATAACACTTCTCGCTGTCTCTTAATTTTTCCATTTCACTATACTCTAGATCAGTCCCTATTAATAGCGGCCTGTAACTGTTCAGGGGATGATCCTTTCTCCGTAAAGGTAGTTTGTGAGTTGTTACAAAGCATCCATCCAAGAACATGCTTTTATAGAACTATAAGATGAATCTTTAGTCTTGTGTCTTTGGCACATTTAGATGAGTATAGAGTGTCTTTTTTATCTCTCATACAATCATTATTTCTGGTAGAAGGATGGGAAATCTTGCAGATGATAAATAAAGGTCAAATTGTGAATTGTTGTCTCTGCACATTCAAATAATACCATTGTCCCAGCAGATAACATTGATTTGATACTGGGTTGAATTTTTCTAGTTTGCCAGTTGACCTTTCTCATCTTTTAAAGATATTAAAGTCCCCTGAGAAGCGTCATCAGGATGATTAGCATCTGAGTAACTTTCAAGCAAATATAATTCAATTGACTGCAGTTAAGGGAAGAATAATTTGATATCATTCGTCCCAACTTATTCAATTTTAATGGAGTCATTAACGGTTATTTTGTTCATATGTGCCAAAAGCAATATCAGGTCTAGTGTGATTAGCTGTCCAATCAGGTTTTTGGTGGTCACTGATAACAGGAGGTAGAGATGATGCTTATTTAAATTGGTCTATTGTTATGCCATTGTAGGATGAGATAATGTTAATGTCAACACACTTAAAGGATGTAGATTTAGAATTTCCAGTCAAAAACATACTTCTCAATTTATCAATATTTTTTCAAATGCATCACTACCAGCTGAAAGGAAGTCAACAATATAAAAGCAAAAACTTTCCTTCAAATCTACCCTTGATGCATCATAAAGAAAACATTCACATACACAAATAAAAAAAATAAATAAAAGTGGGGTGTTACATATCTTAGATATGTAGTCATGTGACACTTTAGCATAAATAATAGAGATGAATTCAAAAATACACATTTCCTCTCGGACTTTCTTAAAGGAGACAGGATTGATAAGAAGACGCACAGTGGGATAGAGCCACACATTAGTAATTTCTGATGTTACTAATTTTAAGCACAAAAGGGTGCATTTGTAAATCTTGGAAACTATGGCTTTCAAAGGATTTGTAAATTTTGTTATTATTATTACCCAGTGAAAAGTTATAGCTTTCAGAATTTAAGGGTTTAAAAATCCCCCAAATTTGTGATGCTTTTCTTAATAGGCTGTATTAAGATAAATAGGTCTAAATGAGCAGTAAAATTCTTAAATAAAATATTAAATCAACTCAGACTTCTTCAAAATGCCATATTTATTGTTTTGATGCCTCAGTCCTTTAAATTTAGAGAATTTCACCTAGAAAAATATTTTTAAAGATTTTCTGTCAAAAAACTCTTTTATACCTAAAACAAAATATTTTCTAACATTTCAATGGAAAATAGGAAAAAAGCCTCAAAGCAAAACTTGCTACACAATACATGCTATTATATATATATATATATATATATATATATATATATATATATATATATATATATATATATAATAATGTTTTGCATGGTGTGGATGTTTTTCAGTAAATATTTAATGGCTCCTGGTACATTTGTCCAGCAAGCAATATTTGTCAGACATATGTAAGTCTAGGCAAAGATAAAACACAAAACATGGATTTTAAACAAACAAGAATTAATGCATATATTAACAAAAGAAAATTAAATTGAGGTGTACACAGTTGAAAAGGACAAAAAGCTAGACATTAAAAATTTAGCTATTTAAGAATTGTACATGTCTGTGACACACATGAGTTCAATTGTCAGTTGACCTGGGAAACAAAGTTCCCTTGCTGGGATGTCCTCATTTATGGACTGCTACATCTTGGAGCAAGAGGAAGGAAATGTTTGTATTTTTATAGAACTTGAACAGCCACACCTAGCAAGCATTTGACAAAGCCAAGTGGGGTAACTCGCAACATTTCATATATATATATATATATATATATATATTCAGAAAGTAAAGGTTAAATACAACACTTTAAATGGTTTCATGCAGTTCTGTCTCAGCTACTTGAAAAATTGTTCTTTTCAATATTTTAACTTTCATACCCATGAAAATTTTTGTCTATTCTAGTTCATTCCAAAGTTCTGACAACTGAAAAGTGATGTCTTAAGAACCTTGTATTAAAACTAAGTCAGATTGTGTATAATTTCAAATGATGGAGTTGAATAAAACAAGTTAATTCAAGTATTTTTCAGAATCTTTTCTAAATTCATAAGTTCCTTTGCTTTCTTCGTCTTTTTGTTGACTCACAGGTGAAACTCCACTAATTCATTTTCTGTCAGATTGATGATTGAAAAACTCAATTTTTCTAAGTTGTCCTAATTGTAGCCATCCAACAAGCCCAAAACACCTTAATGGTTTAATCCAAAATATTATGCCACTTTATGATCAGATATGGAAATTCAGCCTCAGACTTTTATACATTTAAGTGAATTTCAAAAATTTGTCATTTGTCTGGATGGCCTTACCAATGCAATACAAACGAGCTCTAACCAACATCCCAATCATTAATCTAATTCAAATTATGCCAATTTTTTCTGATTCTTGGCCCTAGTCATTCATATATTTGGAAAACACCAAACATTTGTTACTTTTAGAATTATCTCACTAATTGAAAATCAAATGAGCCCTTCCAAACATTATTTTTACTCAAATTATTCTAAGTTTTGGGGCCCAAATACCCAAATATGGAAATTAAACTGACTGCCAGATTTGTGGAAAAATTTAGTCTTGAAATATCTTCAAAATCAGTGTAATAGTCTATTGTGTGGTATGAACTAATAAATATGTCCATCTCTAAAATAATTGTATCATGACCTAAATGCCAATATGTTTTCTTTTATTTCTATAGCTTACCATTGAAAAACTCAAGTGGAGGTCATAAAACATAAAATGAAACAAAAAGAAAAGAAATAGATATCTTGTTCAATTTTATTGTCCCATAAGTATGCAGCCTTGACAGCCATGGTGTGATAAATCCACTGATTGGATAAAAGCCAGGGGAAATGTATGGCAAAAGGGTTATTTAAATGTGTACATGAATCTTTATATAGAGTGGCTGTGTTCTTCCTCAAACCCACAATCTATTTGTCTAAATTTAGTAATAAACTTTGTTATTCGTTATTTCTTCAAGTAACAAGCCATCTCAATTATCTTTTAATCATTTCACCCCAAGCAAGACAATAAAACCACTAAAATGCAAGGGATTATTGAAAGAGAGAGAGAGAGAGAAAACATTACTAAGGAGAGCAAACAATAAAAGAACAGGAATTAGGAAGACAGAAGATTACATTGACATTACATTTAAATTTTTGAAGATCCAAATTGACTGGAAAGCAAGGAGCAAGAAGAGAATTCTACAAGCGAGAACTGTAAGAAAATGTTAGCATAGAACAGTTACATCTAGCCATTTTGACTGTAAAGTAATGAGACCTTATCACCAATCTAGTACTGTGCTTAAATTCATAAAGTCTAGGTACCAAAGAGAAAAGCAATATTTATTTGTTTTGTACAGAAAATGTGGTACATGGCCATGAGGGGATGGAGAAGGTTGGTCTTCAACTGTCCTATATTTAACTTAGCTAGCCACAATCACTGACCCAAACAAACTACAATATTCCTTACACCAAAACACATTCTTACCACAGTCACCGTAATACCACAATGTCTTTATGAAGTGCTAATTAGTACCAAAGCACAGTGAAGCTATGTTACATTGCTGGAAAAGTAACTGAAGCAGAGATGCCAAGGCGGGAGCAATAACATTGCATATTTTTCTTTGTATTTTGTCAAGAATCTCTAAATACATAAAAGGACTGGACCAGATGTGGTAGAAACATTCAATGCATGGGTGAATGGTAAACTTATAAATGTGTAGGGTAGATTCAGTTTCATTATATCAATCATTATCCTTTTAACTTCTCTTTCCTTTGCTGCCATAATTTCCTCCTCATTATTAAAAATCACAATCATCTAAATCATCTCTAAATTGTCAAGCACAACTGACCAATGACTAACCAGTACTACCAATGGATACATATTCAATATAACTGTTTATCAAATCCAATAAAAAGGAGAAACAAAAGAAGAGTAGAAGAGAGAGAAACAAAAGAAGAGTAGAAGAGAGAGAAACAAAAGAAGAGTAGAAGAGAGAGAAACAAAAGAAGAGTAGAAGAGAGAGAAACAAAAGAAGAGTAGAAGAGAGAGAAACAAAAGAAGAGTAGAAGAGAGAGAAACAAAAGAAGAGTAGAAGAGAGAGAAACAAAAGAAGAGTAGAAGAGAGAGAAACAAAAGAAGAGTAGAAGAGAGAGAAACAAAAGAAGAGTAGAAGAGAGAGAAACAAAAGAAGAGTAGAAGAGAGAGAAACAAAAGAAGAGTAGAAGAGAGAGAAACAAAAGAAGAGTAGAAGAGAGAGAAACAAAAGAAGAGTAGAAGAGAGAGAAACAAAAGAAGAGTAGAAGAGAGAGAAACAAAAGAAGAGTAGAAGAGAGAGAAACAAAAGAAGAGTAGAAGAGAGAGAAACAAAAGAAGAGTAGAAGAGAGAGAAACAAAAGAAGAGTAGAAGAGAGAGAAACAAAAGAGTAGAAGAGAGAGAAACAAAAGAAGAGTAGAAGAGAGAGAAACAAAAGAAGAGTAGAAGAGAGAGAAACAAAAGAAGAGTAGAAGAGAGAGAAACAAAAGAAGAGTAGAAGAGAGAGAAACAAAAGAAGAGTAGAAGAGAGAGAAACAAAAGAAGAGTAGAAGAGAGAGAAACAAAAGAAGAGTAGAAGAGAGAGAAACAAAAGAAGAGTAGAAGAGAGAGAAACAAAAGAAGAGTAGAAGAGAGAGAAACAAAAGAAGAGTAGAAGAGAGAGAAACAAAAGAAGAGTAGAAGAGAGAGAAACAAAAGAAGAGTAGAAGAGAGAGAAACAAAAGAAGAGTAGAAGAGAGAGAAACAAAAGAAGAGTAGAAGAGAGAGAAACAAAAGAAGAGTAGAAGAGAGAGAAACAAAAGAAGAGTAGAAGAGAGAGAAACAAAAGAAGAGTAGAAGAGAGAGAAACAAAAGAAGAGTAGAAGAGAGAGAAACAAAAGAAGAGTAGAAGAGAGAGAAACAAAAGAAGAGTAGAAGAGAGAGAAACAAAAGAAGAGTAGAAGAGAGAGAAACAAAAGAAGAGTAGAAGAGAGAGAAACAAAAGAAGAGTAGAAGAGAGAGAAACAAAAGAAGAGTAGAAGAGAGAGAAACAAAAGGAGTAGAAGAGAGAGAAACAAAAGGAGTAGAAGAGAGAAGAAACAGCAGCCAAAATAAAATAAATAAAAATTATTTAGGGAATCAGCTGACTGGTTATAGCTTCTCTCTCATCAGAGCTCGATTGATGAATTAAAAATACCGTGCCCACTGACTACAAAAAGTTTGTTGGGATAGCTGGTAGAGAGAGGATAAGAAGTGCACAAATATCAATAATATTAGCTATATAATCAACATTACATTTTGTGCTAATAAAATCTATAATTGTTTATATTTACCAGTTGCTTTCCCAACTCGACTGTATGAAGCCAGAAATATCAGAATTTATCCTTTGAAAAACATTTGTTGATTGTCACTTTATTTTTTCCTTCACAGCAAAATCACAATGATCGCCTTTTATTTCTTCAACCTGAACTATATCTTTTAAAATCTTTTTTTAATCATTTCTCCTCAAGCAAGGAGATAAAGCTACTAAGATGTAAGAAGTTACTGAGAATGAAAGAATTGGAGAAAAACAGTAAGGAGAGAGGACAATAAAAAACAGAAGATTATTGATGTTGCATTTAAATTTTTGAAGATCATAGTTAACAGGAAAGCTAGAAGAGAGTTCCACAAGCAAGAAGTGCAATGGAAGGAACTATTAGCATAGAGCTTACAGTTACAACTAGCAAATTCAACAGTAAATGATAAGAAATAAATGACTATTGTGAGAAATATTTTTTCTGGGGAGGACCAAAAATCTTTCTCCTATGTGAAAAAAAGAAAAATAAAGAAAATTTAATAATATTAGAAGTCAGTTATTAATCATAGTTGCTGCACAAAAATGAGTTGCCAAATCTAAAATGAATTTGACAAATCACTGACATTTTGGCTTTGAATGATTTAGCTAGGGGTGGGGTACACCATCTGCATGCGAATACATCTGTGACACTATTTAGCTATGGTGGTTAATTGATTAATTAATCACAGAAATTAATAACAGGAATTACTTAAAGCAATAGATAGATCGAAAGACATACTGAGCAACATTATTTGTTTCTTTTTACAAACAAAGAATGGGTAAAAGATTTTTTTTATTTGTTTTCATTTGCAATGCGGGAAAGCGGAAAGTTGTAGGACAGCGGATCTCAGGTCTGTCAACATTGATTAATATCCTGATAAGAACAACGGTTTTGACCACATGTATGGCTGGCACTCGAGATTTCGAATGTCGGTCAACTGTGTGTGGAAAAAAGGGGTCAACAGAATTCGGTTAACAAGAAAGACGGAATTAATTGAATTAAGCGAAACAAAACATTGATATGGACAGAAACTGTGTATATGACGAAGGATTTCTGTCGCCAGAAATGGTCACCAGGACAGTTGAAACGAGAAAAGGAAAAGGGATGTTGTTCATCAAATGAAAACCACCCAGTTAAAGGTTGATTACAATAGTTAAAAAGTCAGCAATAAATGTGCTGGATAATTACCAGATGTCTAAAGTAAGATAAAAGAATTCTACGAGCACACTCTGTGGGGGTCTAAAAGAATTCTGTTGATAACAGAAAGGAATTTTTTTTTAATTATGGCAATGTAGCGTTCATAAAGATTTTGAATGACACGGGAAAAGAATAATTCTTTTTCTTTCTTTTCTTTTCCCTTGGAGTGTCAATGTAAGCTAACACCAGCCTAGCCACACCCACACCAGGGTAGCATGAAGTGATAGGCAGAGGTGAAAAATATGGTAAAGAAGGAGAAACTTGTTGACGCCCACGAGGGGGTTAGTGTGAGGTACCAATGTGAGAAAGGATAAGCCTAAGGGGATAATTCTCCTCTGACCTCTCCTCACAGAAGGTGAGGATATGAGAAGGAAGGGAATTGTTGTTGACGCCCCTCGAAGGGTTTGGTATGAGGTACCGGTATGAAGAGGAAGAGTCTTAGGAGGGTAATTCTCCTCCGACCTCTCCTCACGAAAAGAGGAGAACTCCTCTAAACAAAGAGCGATAGATTTCCAAAAATGGAAAGTGATAAATTTTCCCGTCTGTAAATCCTTATTGGGGATTTGAAATTATCGAAGAACCCAGACGGCGTCTGACCCCACACCGGGTTTTGGTTGACGTCCATATAAATGAACGTTCCTGGGTGTTCGTCAGTAACAGTTCCAGTAGAGTTCTTCAGACACAGTTCGGCAGTTGGAGTGGCAGCTACAAGTTGAGAGTTTGAGAATGTGCAGCAGGTGACTGCACGAATTCCACGCCTTTCAACTTAGACTTCTAGCCAAGAACAGTTCAGTGAAGTCTGACTTGGATTTTTTTTTTTCACCAAAGCCAGTTAACAAACATCGATTGAAGATACCAAAAGCCGTTTACTGAAACACAACTTAAGATACTAAAACTTGCTAAGAAACGCAGAAGTGTCACAATCCATAGACGTGGGCTGGGAGAGAGAGACGTACAACTGTATCCAACAAACAGATAGAAAGTAAATTGTTATTCCTTAACAACATTTGAACTCCTTGAATTGTTCCTTTATTTTTCTTCTATATTCATTTGTGCAGCATCCCCCTTGACCTGGATTCGGCTCGCACTACAGTCCAACGCCTGATTGATCTCGTCAGCCTAAGATCAAATCACAACGTGGGTAGGTTGGACTGAGATCAAAGTAGTTGCTTTGGTAACCAGACGTTGGAGGTGAAATGGGGACGACAAGGCTGATGCCGTATCTAACCAGACATCAATCGTAGCCAAGACAAGAGTTAGAATCTCACATCCGATGCCGTGGTAAAAAGCAGGGTTAGAATGTCACATCTGTTGTCGCAATCAGGACTTCAGCGGGTGTCCCAAGGTTAGACTGACTCACATACAGTGTTGTGATTGCAGAATTACACCACCCACTTGGGGTTAGCGTCTCAAGTGGCGCCGCTACCAGGACAAGACCCTGGATCAGCAGCTGCCATATGTATAGGACGTCACACATCACTTTGATTTACTTTCAGTCAAAAAATACAGGTTCAACTTTGATCTCAGATGTTAATTTTTGCTGAAAAGAGTCCATTAAGCTTTTGATAAGAATGGTGAAGTTCGGGCTGTTGCTTTGGATATTTCAAAGGCATTTGACAGGGTTTGATATACATGGTATTCTTCACAAATTGAAAGGTTATGGTATTTCTGGATAAATTTTTATAACTGATTCAGTCTTATCAAATTGCAAAATGAAAGTTGTCTTGAATGGCCACTCTTCTAGATCTTTTTGCATAAATTCAAGTGTTCCCCAGGGTTCTATCCTTGGATCTATGTTCTAATTTTCATAAATGACCTTCCTGATGTTATCATTTCCCAACTTCGTATTTATACTGATAGCACAGCTATTTACTCCTGTCTTAATAGTAAATCTGATTGATTCAATTAATCAAATTGGCAGCTGCTCTCAAAAATGACCTATAATCTGTTGTTAAATGGGGCAAGGGATTTCTTGTTAATTTTAATACTTAAAAAACAAAACTGATCACTTTTAATCATCTGAGAGAACCCTTTTTTACCTTCCATCAGCATGGCTAATGCTAGCAAACAGGAGAATGACTCATTGTGCCTTCTCAGACTAATGTTGGAAAGAGTATATTGAATCAATTTCTAAGTCTGCAGGCAAGAAAGTTGGTTCACTATGTTATGCTAGATGATTTTTCTCACCAGAATCTATCTTGTATCTTACATATTTATAAGTCTACGATTAGTCTTTGCTTTGAATATTCCTGCCACATATGGTCTTGTACTTCTGCTATATATTTAAAGATTCTTGATAAAATCCAAATAAGAATCAGCAATGTTATTGGTCCTGACCTGGCATCTCGGCTTCAGTCCCTTTCCTGCTGCCATAATGTAGCTTCCCTGTAAATACTTTCATGGTAATTGTTCTGATGACCTTTCCTCTATGATACCAAGATTTTATGAATCTATACATAGTACTAGATTGCCAGCAAGGTCTCATCATTTTACAGTTGAAATGGCTAGATGTAACTAAGTTCTATGCCAACATTTTTTTTTCCCCATTGTACTTCTCACTTGTGGAACTCTTCTGGCTTCCTGCTTCCCAGTCAGTCAACTTTGATCTTCAATAATTTAAATGCAATGTCAATCATTATCTTCTGTCTTCTTAATACGTGTTCTTTTATTGTCCTCTCTCCTTAATATTTGTTCTAACACTTAGTAACCTCTTGCATTCTAGTGGCTTTATTGACTTGCTTGGAGTGAAATGATTAAAAAAAAAAGAAAATATAGAAAGTGTGTATGTGGGAGAGGCAATACTTGACAGTTCACACTGATAAGCAAGATTATGTTCAAATAATTTGAAGTCACATTTTCATTAGCTGATAATAGAAGAACATTACTTTTGGGAAGCATACATAAAAATAAGATAAAAAGTCATAACAAACCATATATATATATATATATATATATATAAAAGAGAGACTGGACTCTCCCATCATTTTCAACATATGAAGGTATAGTAACTCAGTTCTTAGAACTGAACAGAGACTACTCCCACATATAATTTGATTATAGTGACAACGTCTTGTGCAGAACCAACCATACTTTTTGGAAGAGCTGAATACAGAGAACTGGTGCACATAGTGTGCCATAAAGTCCTCAAATGACCCTCATCAGGCTTTGAGCCCAAAGTTGTCCTTTTAGACTGATTGCCACCCAGTCTGTCCTTCTATTTACCCACAGCTGGGGAGTGAAGAGATGGTTTCATACCTTTCCCAAGAGTATTTGCATGCATGTGAAAGTAATGAACTCAACTAGATTTTGAGCCCCCCTTTCAAATTCCTCAATCTGATCCGCTATCCATTAGTCTACTGTGTTTCCATCACACACACGTATATTTTTATTATTTCAAATATTATTTTTAATGATTACCCATATGAGTAGATGCTCTATTTTATTTTAAGCTGTATTTATTTTGTCTACCAGCCTCAAATACAGGCATCAACTAAAAATAATATACATGTCAGATAAAAAAAATAATCCATTACTACTTTAGAAATTTTATATATATATATATATATATATATATATATATATATAAAAGGGTGTGGTAGGTGCTGAAAAGTTCTTGGCCTGATTCACTTTCCAAAATCTGACCAAATATCAGATTTCTTTGGAGGAAGGCCTTGGTTGGTCAGAGAACTTTACAGTAACTCCTTGTATGCATTTGTGTATATCTATTGATATAGAAACACACACACTGATTATAAAAAAAATAAGAAAATAGGAAAGAAAATCAAAACAGACTTTTTTCCATTAAAAAAGAAAGTTTGCAGCAATCAAATTTCTTTAGAAAAATTTAAAAGACTTCTTACATGTTTTTGATATATTTCTTTTTCAAATTTGACCTTGATGTGAATTTCTTGTTTATCTTTCTTGTGTTTAATATACCAGGCAGTCAAGATAAAAATCATTAAATTTCAAAATTTAGGTATTGAGATTTCAATCTGTCGAATACTGTATACATCCTTATCAAAGCAGTATGATACAACATTAGTTATTTTCACTTATAAAAAAAAATATTAATGTCTACTACAAAATTCAATATTAATCATAAAATTAAAATCTGGTATCAATTATAGGTTAAAAAAAATTTATATATATATAAAATCACCTGTTTTATTGATTTCTACCTATAACTTATTAATGTCCCTCATACCACTTACTTTTGTGATGGTGACTATTAATAGATTAAGTTCCTCTTTAAAATGACTGGCTGAAAAGTATGAGGAGTTAATTTGTTTATTGCATAAAAGTGTTTATGATGAGAAAAGGATATTTGGAGGACGAACATTTAAATAGGTCAATAAACAGTGTAAATTCCTTATATAATTCTTAGATGTAGGAAGAGAGATAATATTTAAAAGTTTTAGAGGGAAAAATGCTATTTTATTGTTGACTTTTGCTAACCAAAAGGCAAAACTGATCATACTTTCTCTGTTGCTTGGAATTATTGATTTTATTCATCATTAATGTTTTGCCAATATTTCTGGGGTGGGGGTGGGGGTACACACAGGTCATGTAAGGGATATTTGCCAGAAAGTGGAATTGTTGAGCCAAGTTTAAATTCTGTGGCATTCACTTTTGCATTAATGCCAAGGGCATTAAGAGAAGGTCTCTTCTCACCACCACAGCTATGGGTTTAAATAGCAGGGGTAATTAGGCTTTCTAGCCTTGAGTGGTAACCAGTTTCAGAGAAGGAAAATTCTGAACCATGGAGAAAACAATGAGAAACTACTACTATCTTTCTCAAGAATGAATGAAAATTCACAGATTATAAACAAACACCTGTGGAGAGTCATCATTGCCTGCCATTCATATATATATATATATATATATATATATATATATATAAAATGATGATGAAATTTCTTTAAGTAAAAATTTTAAAATAAATTTTATTTTCTTATTTATCACTATTACTAGCAAATGAATTTTATATCAAGTCAGTAAAAAAAAATTTTTGTACCAACTTTAAAAGTCCTAGCATGGTATTTTCATTTCTTTTGTCTAATATTGGCCACTTTGCCTTGGCTGGCAACCAGTCTAATATAAATAAAACTCTGAATGCCAAACTGTACAGAAGATGACAAGAAATCCAATATCTTTGAAATTCAGTTTATTCTTAAACCCTCCATTAACACTGTAGGGCATTGTCACACAATTAGTAATGTGGAGTTTTCAAACATCTAATTTAAAATATTATACATATATCATTTAGTTCATGATTTTTTTTTTGTTATATATTATCTTAAGTGTTTTCCCATTTTGTTTACATAGAAAAAAATCGTTTTACTTAGAAAAATTGAATCAAAAAGACAATGTTAAAAAATGAACTTGTAAGTTTCAAAAGTTCAGATATGCATAAAAAGGTTTCATTTTTTTTATTAAGATCTTTTATAAATAAATCTGACTCCTGTTCAATTATTTTTACACATTCCAAGCAATCAGTAGGTTTCATTTTATTTTCACAGTGATCAATTGGATTCCTTATTCACCCCCCCCCACATTCCAAGAAATGAACAAAATGCTTACTGAGATCTTTGTATACATTTCTACCACAATAATTACAGTCTTTACTTTATAGTCATGCACTTGTAATTCACACAAATATTATGAATAAAACCAGAAACTCTTTCTAGTCACTTGACTAACCATGAAAATTTGACTATTAAGGAAAAAATTGGAAAAAGTAGTTAATAAAATATGTAAAACTGTAGATATGAAAAAGTTTATGAAAAAAGACTTTCCCTTTTTTATCATTTTTTTCTGGTTAGAAACATTCAAGATGGAGAGAATTACATTTTTGACCTTAAAAAAAAAAAAAAAAAACAACAACATACCGTATAGCCAGGTTGTAATAGTTGGAGGTTCAGCTGCTGCTCTTCCTCTTTTTTGCCTGCCAAGGAGTCTTGCGCTTTCTTTTCAGCAAGAATAAAATGCACAGAGATAAAAGGTTTATTAAAAGTGAAATAAGACAAACTGTTTTCTTATCTCTTTTATTGGAAAAATATGCATAAAACTCAAATATACACAAATTTCAATTGATCAATGTCAATAGCCCAATGATAAAATGTATTTATTTTACACATTTTTCAACATAATCTAATTTCCTTGTTAATGCATTTAATTCATTGGTAAATATTTAATCCCATCAATTGAACAATGAGAAACAATGAAAATTTTCGATCAAAAGGCAGTGTTAGGCTATGGATTTGTTGATGGACGCTTGTGCATATGTCTCCCAAACGTAATGAAAATTTAATCCCAATGTTTCAGCCAAAGCATTCTCCAACTTTCTTAGTCTTTTCTGAAATTCTGAAAAGAAATTTTGCTAATATTCATAAGAATAATAGTGAAAATTCTTTTATTGAATATCTTTATCAATGTTTTCCAATTGTTAATATATTTTTCCTAATTTTCTTTGTAATTAAAATTTATTCCCTTTTTTATAAATTTCATTTGAAAAAAATAAAATAAGTTAAATATAAATAATATCAGATTTTTATATTATTTTGTGATTTGTAAGGGTCACACAGATGCATACACGTATATAATTTTGTTTTTTTATATCATTTCACTCTGAGCAAACCAATAAAGTTCAGGTACCAAAGAGGAAAGCTCATCAGAATAATTGCCATGAAAATATTCATAGAAAAGGAATGGGAAACTACTTTAAAGCAGTAAGAAAGTGAATGAAGTCAAAATGTCAGGTTAGGACCAATAACACTGCAAATTCTCTGTATTTTATCAAGAAATATTCACTATGAAATCTGAAGATTGGATATACAACAAATTTCAAAAGCAAATAATTGTTTCTATATTTAGTGAAAATCCTCTGCAATAGTACTTGTCTTTCTGAGTACTCAGAGTCTTTGCCAATAGCCAACCTTGCTGAAACTTGCTCATTTTCCAAAAATCCTCCCTTGTTCAGCAAACACCACAAGGTGTTTATTCCCTTGGAACATCAACTTGGTTCAAAAATTTATGTGATATCTGCAGATTTTGGTCTAAAAAAGTTTCAGGCTTAATTTGCACAAGGATAAACTAGTGCCTATGCAGGAGTGCCTTTTCCAGTCAGGTGAGTTCAGATTTAAATATAAATAAGAGAAAAAAACTGATTTTCACATTAAATAACACAAGGGATGACATGTCGCAAAACCAATCAACACAACCCAAAAATTACATGCAATATGCACTTGGAAAACATT
Organism: Acanthosepion esculentum; assembly: GCA_964036315.1. Taxonomy (NCBI): domain Eukaryota; kingdom Metazoa; phylum Mollusca; class Cephalopoda; order Sepiida; family Sepiidae; genus Acanthosepion; species Acanthosepion esculentum. Next base: position 3,961,177 of record OZ038506.1, read on the forward strand.
GATAAAGATATTCAATAAAAGAAGTTTCACTATTATTCTTATGAATATTAGCAAAATTTCTTTTCAGAATTTCAGAAAAGACTAAGAAAGTTGGAGAATGCTTTGGCTGAAACATTGGGATTAAATAAAAATAATAATGAAGATACTTGTTCAAATAATTCATTTGTGTAAATTAAACCTTTGGCACATGTTTTACTTATTTTTGTCAGGGGAGATGATGAGTTCAGCATCCTGTGCCAGTAAAGGCACCTTTTCTTACCTGCACATCTGATAGTTCCTTCTTTGCTTTCTGCTGCTGTTCCAGCTCGTCAAGCAGTTTTGAGCGCAGCATCTTGCTCTGTGTGCGCAAAAGAGATGTCTTCTTCTTGATTAGTTCTGACATTTCTCGCTTCTTCACCCATTCCAATTGCATAACAGGGATGATATAGAGCATGGACAACAAGCCAAGCAACAAAATCAACAGGATCACACTCCGTTGCATTCGAGATAAACGCTTCCATACCTGGAGAAAAATACAAACAAAAACAAAAAGATGACATATTACAATTTGAAGAATTTCTCAATTCTGTGTTATACAAAAAAGGTGTAGCAATGAAAGTCACTAGTCTCGTAGGACAAAACAATCACATGTATTGTGTATTTTCTGCTGAAAGTAAAAAAATCAGCATTTCAAGCTTGTTGATAAAGAAATCAGCAGTATATGCCTACCATTGGTCAGATAACAATCTGACTGATGGCAGGCATCTCAGGTGCCTACTGTGTTGAAGTGACAGGCAATTTGGTTACATAGTGGTTGTGTGTTCAATCTCTGGGTCATGTAGTGTGTACTTGCACTCATTGGAAACAGATGAGCAATAACTGAACAATACCAAATAAAAATAAGAACTAGATGAAATATCCCTAGACACGAGCAGTGGAATGAGAACAGTCTACTCTTGTATATTAAATAAAAGGTTCAGTTCAGAATTTCCTGTAGGTTACCTAGATCACTATACACCTGAGGAAGGCTGGAGGACAAAATGATTGAAATGAGCTAACAACAACAAAGATGAGGACAATAGTCCAAACATAAATATTGTAAATAATGATAATGCCTTATCCTAAAAATTAAGGCAAACAAATTATCTGTATTAAAGGTGTAGCAATAAAAGTCACTAGTCTTGTAGAACAAAACTTATATGTATAAGCAAAAATCTGAGCTGTGTTTCAAGCTTGTTTATAAGGAAATTGGTCATGTAAGTTTATGCAAATTTGTTATTTGACCAAAGGCAAGCATCTTGGGTGTCCATATAAATCACTAGTGTTGAAGTGACTTGCATCAGTTCCAAATGTTAGTGTCTGTTTGGAGACCATTTGTGACGTAGCACAAATTTGTCCAATTATAAAAGGGTTAAATAACCATAGTATCATCTTTAGTAATAGCCTTGTGCCAGAATTATATCATTCTCCCCATTCTCTGCCCATGTAAATGTCTCACAGTCTCAATCAATGTCAAACAGTCTTCCGTATCTCTTCTCCATCTACAGAAATGTATTCTTAATGCCATTGGTTTGTTTTCATTCTTTAAATTTATTAGTATCACTATTGTACAAATTGAAGCCAAATAAATACAAACAAATCATTTGTATTAAAATAAAATTTATTATGGACAATGACATTAATGGTAATGACATTAATAGTTAGGGTGATATTTGTGCCGATGGCAACAGCCCTTAAAATATAATAAATAACTGGGAATGGCAAAATGAGCAACAACAGTTAAAAGTTGTTAAATTACTGTTGTGAGAAAGCAATGCTTCTGGAAAGGTAAAAAAACTTCCCAAGGAATGACATTTTCCATGGAAGCTGACAAAAATGAGTGAATGTTTTATTTTCTGAAAAGATTATGTCATGTTAGTTAATTTAATGACATCATCTCTTCTGGATAATTCAATGTCAAAAACTTCAATGTCTTATACAAAAATCACAAAAAAATTAACAGAATAGTAGAAACATTTCCAGTTTACACTCAAGTCAAAAAGCTAGATATTAGTCTAGTTTATAAAAGAGTCTGTAAGCATATATCTGGAAGATGGCCCCTTTTGGGAAGTGGTAACCTCTCTGCAGAGCATGTAATTGATATATTCTAAACTCTGCCAACTGGACGTTTTTTATTGATTGTTTTCTATGGCTTAACCCTTTGAAGGTTATTTAAATCAAGATAACAATAATTTAATGATACAAGTCTTACTAATTAACTCATACATAGGGAGAAAAGAGGTGAAATTATACCATTCCCAAGGCTATTTGTAATTAATCCAACTGGAATTGGAACAGTTCTTCAATTAACAATTCCGAGCCATTATCCAAGTCTTTTCATTCTCTTTCACTCCCAGTAGCAATTTGCATCTTAGTGATATTATCCCCTTGCTTGGGGTGAATTAATTATGGGAGATTGCTTTAGAATTGAAAACAATTATATACTTGCTTTTAAAAACATAAAATATTTTCCCAACCATCAAAGAAAAACTTCTTACAGCTAAAAAAACAAGACAAAAATCAAAACTGGTTTCTTTTTGGTTGAGATGATTCAATGTGAATCAATTTCAAACTTAGAAAAAGTAAATATGAATAGATCAAAATCAATGAGCAACACAGGACTATAGCCTAAAAGTAACAGCTGTAGTGCACAATGCCATAAAAGCAGTTACCGGGATCTGTTGAAAAGTTCTCAGGACAGCCCATGTCCCAAAATCAAAGCAAATGATCAAACAAGAATTTTTTCCTTTGATAATAGTGATAGAGTAGCAAACAGCTTGTAATGTTGTGTCTGTAGGAAAGAGACTGCAGAGTGGAAAATAAGTTTTACCTTAGAAGATAGTGTAAATGACTTTGAACTCAATACTGGAAAGTGAAGACTGAGCAGCTCCAGTGATATTCCATTTTTGGTTTTCTCTCTCTCTCACACACACACACACACACACACACTTGATTGATTTATTTTTATGCCTTATCAATCCTTTGCAGGTTATTTAAAGCCATAAAATATTTTTCGATTGTAAGAACTTTCTTTTTTTGAAGATAATGATAATTTAGTAATACAAGTTTTACTAATTAATCTGTAGTTGGAGGGAGAAGAGGTGGATTTATACCTTACCCAAATGTATTTGCACATAAGTGAATAAAATGAATCCAACGGGAATTGGAACTTGGTTCTTTGATTAACAATTCCAAGCTATTATTCATTACACCAACTGCACATCCAAGTTTCCAGCACATGGTATTCCCAAATGGCTACCCATCTAGGTACTGACCAAGCTTGATAATGCTTAACTTTGGTGATTGTGCAGGTAACAGTGTTTCAATGTGATGTGGCTGTAAGATCCACACATGCATGAGTTTGTGCTGAAAAATTACACCTCTATTAGGTGATGCAATTGATACAGTTAATGAAACATACAGAGCTATTGAAAAGTTCTCAGCCTGATCCACTTTTTCTTTTGGAAATTCTTGTTTAAGCAGAAAACTTTTCAGCACCTACTTGTAATTGTAGTGTAGTGTTTGGTCGGGATGAAGCCAGAGGAAACTCTGGTGGAAGTTTACAAACTACTTATATTTACAAATTTTTTACAAACTACTTATATTTTTACTTAGCTGTTCATACATGTGGGAAAGTACCAAAAAGTAATCTAACAAATGCAAATATAAAACAGTAAATCTCTAAATTATAGTGTAAACTTCCCAGATTTTACAAGTATTGAAGTTCATGAAAAACAATATATTATATTGATATTTACTAACCTGATCTTAGTATGGTACATTGTCAGAAGTGTTGAACACTTAATGTGACTCAAACTCAATAAATCTTCTAGTGATTGTGACAATGAGTTTATCGAGTACTGAGAGCAAACTACCCGCATTCTGATAGAAAATGAATTCAGTAAATACACACAAATAGAATAAGACAAGACAAGGATGTGTTTTCTTGCCAGACTTATTTTAGCCTTTGCAGTGAAGCAATCCTTAGAGAATTAGAAGTCATACCAGGATTCATTACTGACAGCCATAATCTTAACATTACATATGCAGATGACACTGCATTTATAGCAGACACTTACAAGACATATTGAAGGTAAGATGAACAGAAGAAAGCAGTGCATAACTTAAAAAGCTTGTGTAAATGGCCGGCAGAACAGGGATTAGGAGGGATGGCAAAAAGACAAAATTTACTAAGAGATACAAAAAACAGGAAATCGTGGAGAGTTATGTTTGCCCATATTTTGAAGGGACATGGCACATAGGGCTCCATGTACATTTCTATTGGAGAAAATTATCCATGACACTTTAGTTCTTAGGCTTGGGCCATGATGTAAAACAGAAGTGCTGATGCTAGTCAATTCTGCTTATCTCTAAGCTAGCAAATGTTCTGACTACCTTTGTCATTCATTAACAAAATTTTGAAGATGATAAAGTAATTTGCAAACCATACCAAATATGAGAAAACCTTCCAGTATCAAGCTAAATTCCCTACCTCCCATCTATTTAGAAAGAAAAAAAATAAAAGAATAGCAGTGGGAGTGGTCAACTTAGGTTAGCAACTGGGTTACATTCTGGTAAAACACTTAAGTTAATTAGGTGACACATACAAATATATAAAAGAATAAAGTACAGAACATAATTGAAATGAGATCTGGTGTTTTGCCATTATTTCTGGAATTGTGTATTGATTTTAAACAAAGAATTAAGATAAGGAGAAAAAATATTTCTGTGTCATGGTATTATATTTCAGACCAACCTAATAGCAAATATTAAATATTAAAGATATTAAATGTTATCAAAAGTCACTAAACCATGGAATGTTGCTGAGGTTACAAAAGAACAGGATATTTTTTTTATTATTATATATAAGTTATACAAGCAAAACAAAAGCTGATTTTGTAAAATTCACATTAGTTGGGAGGAGAATTCTAATAAACTAAGTAGTCGTAATAATAATAACAGCAACAAGATCTTCAGTTGTTACTTTTGTCAGAAATGGCACAAAAATTTATCTATTGGCCCTTGACTTAAAAATGGTGAGAATAGTAAAAGAAAGCATTACTAATTAAAGTATATATATGATCCACTAAATAACTTCATTTACATCAGAGAACTGAAAATCCACTGCTAATTAGCATTTTGATTAAAAGTTAAATTTCAGATAAATGTTATTTAAAAAATTTAAAATATATATTTCTCTGAAAATTAAATAAAAAATTTAATATTAAACTAGTTTTCTATTAAAAAAATAAGAAAATAAAATCCACCCCATCAGTAAATGAAAACTTCTATTGGTAATCAACTAGATTTGGAAATTCTTTCGATTCTTGTAATTCTTTGGTATTGTGAATAGGAAGCTGATGAGGAACTATCAATTGTATTGAAACAATTCATATTATCCATTTATCTTTGAATTGCAATGGTTAGCAAGCAAATTTCTAAATCAACGTGCAAATTAAATGATTTTTACTTGATCTATAATTAAAGTTCATAGACTTTGAAAAATAGGTAGAAATTAATAATAATAATTAAAGGCAAAAACTATCACAGACTTCTTTATTTCTAATCATTTTTAAAAAATGTTTAATAAAATTTAAGTAGAATATATTTACTTAGGATATGTGAGTTGTGCAACACAGAAAGTGGAATTAGCAAGCAGATTTGAAATTCCAGACTAGTTTTGGGTGACAACCAGCCTATAGGAAGAAAAACTGAATTCCAAATGATGGAGAAGTCAACAGGAAATCATTCCACCATTTTTCTTCCAAGAATGCATAGCAATTTATGGATAATAAAGAAAAGGAACCTGTGGAGAGCTATGGTCACATACATCCTGAAGGTACATTAAAAAATATTTGCTTACTAAAATATCAAGAAATCTGTAAACTTAAATAATGCAAAGCAATCACTTGGAGGCTTTGTGAACAGAGTGATCATGAATCAAGATTTTCATCAGGAAACGGTCCATCTTCTGTTAATAGAGAGTAATGGAATTTTATTGGAATTGGAACCAATTTACTGTTTTTCTACCACTTCAGAAAACGGACAATCCATTCCTGACACCAACTTTAGTCTATAGCAGTGATTTTCAGCCTTTTTTTGTCTAGTGCACCCTTTTCAGAATGTGTCAGAATGCCATTTCACCCCCTTTCAAAGACTGTCTAAATCAAAAGGTGCATTCCAAATAATATGCATATATTATTGAAATACATTTACAATGGATTGCTTTTATAGAAGAGTTTTACAAATTTAATAGCAATTGAAAATGCTGATGAATTTTTAAACTGGAATACATGTACAGTAATTTGTTTTAATTCATAGCTAATTATTAAAGAAACTGAAGCATACTTCAATAATTCAATAAACAAAATTCCATTAAAAAAAAGAAAAGAAAAAAAAAAGAAAAGAATCCCTCCATCCAAACCAGGGGTTTCTCCACTGGCTAAGAACCCCTGCTCTAGAGACTAATCTAAATTCTAGGCAGAAAATCCCACATCTAAATACTGGTTGCTGCTGATATAGTATTTCATCATCTTAGCCTTTGCCATTGATTTCTGTAATGGACAGGGCCTATCTCCTTGATGAAAAATGGACAAAATTGCCTGTGCCATTGGTGGTCATGTAAATTACCAAGTGCCTTAGGACTAATAACATGCTTGTATATGGGCCTGAAAAAAATTTGCATCACTGACTGAGGCACACATAAAAGCTGGCAGATTTTATCTTTGGGAGAGAAGGATTATGGAAGGAATACATTTGAATGAGCCAGCTGTGAGGTCAAGGACAAAGATGTGGCAGGGAGGAATGTGAACTGGATTAATACAGATATATTACAAATATATTACTACAATTTAATTTGCATACCGATTCTCTTGGACAAAAATGTGTCCTCCTCTCTGATCACTTAACCAACCAAACACCTAAAATTACAAAGAATTATCTCATAGTTCTCATTTATTTCCAAACAGATTTAAAAAGGAAAATAAAAATAAAGGTTAATTGAGAATCTAATTATGTCCTTACAAAAACTGGCTAACTGGCATTTTCAGTAAACTAAATGGACTAATCTAGTCAGTCAGTCCTACCAATAAACATGTGATTCAGTCTCTTACACTTTAGTGGAGCTGAAGTGGTGGCAGGAATTGGGGGGGGGGGCACTACTTTTTGTAATCTAAAGTGCACTCTTGAGTTAACTGAAACCATAAGCTTATCTGTTTGAGTGATAATGAGAGAATCTATTTATCAAAGACAAAGCCAATTGTGTACACTTTATAACAATTAGCAGTACACATGGGAATTTCATATTTTGCTATTTGGTTTTTCTGATGAATCAATTCTTAATTCAATGATTAAATAAGCTCCTTGTGAGATTCACAACTATAAAATACTTTAGAAAAGATGAGGCAGATATTAAAAGCATGAGAGCATTATTGCTTCCTCTATGTTCCCTTTCTTTTTTCCCCTCCTAAAAACAAAAAGTGTCTTCGATATATCTTTTTCTTACATCTTGCAATCAAACAGAATAGTCCATTATTTATTGGGCCGTAACATACATGCACAAACTAAGGAAGAAGCAGACTTCTAATGTGGTATAAAAGAGATTAAATGTAAGTCAAAACTTGTGTTGTCCTATTAGAAATAGGACAGAAATGTCAATATTTTTCTAACTCGGTCAAGTATTGGCACCAAGTTATGAAGAGCTACAAAATGTAATTTGGTATTGCATGTGACTCTTCCAATTTAGCCGAGGAGATCAAACATAAAAACTTAAAATGAAATCTTTAAAAGCAGAATGTAGTAACTTCTTGGTAGAAGGATGCTGTCTAGATTTGAGGATAGAGCTTTGACTACCCTACAAGTAAAGACAACTAGCCTGAATTATTACACATATATAATAGGCTTATTCTGACAGTAATGCTTGCATTAGTTCCCAACCAGTGACAATCTGTTTCTTACCAATTTTCAAAGCAATGAAAAAATTGTTAAATCAATTTTGGAGGTCAAAAACTGCAATATTTAGTGTTTAATAAAATTTTATTTACTGAGAAGATTATTTAGTTTGTTAGTAGAGGAAATCTATGATTATATTGTATGAAATTTCTAATGCATAATGAGGAAAAATTTGACACTTTCAGGACATATTGAAAATAAGAGGGACAGATGGAAACAAAAGTAACCTACCTAATGATCTTGAGCTTGTCTAAATGGATGGCAGAACAGTGAATAAGAGATAGTAAAAAACAAATGTTGCTAATAGCTAAAAAGAGTAGGAAGTTGTAGAGAGCTATAATTGCTCATGTCCTGAAAGGACATGGCACATAGAAGAAGATAGGAAATGATTAAAGTTAACTGTTGGAGTAATGGTAAAGGCATTGGGCAGTGACAAGAAAAGCTGAAACTTTGCTAACCTGAACAGAGTTCATACAGAATTGTTGCTAAAATAAAAAATATGATATTTTCATACCTTGTAACACTATATAATTTTCAATAGAACAATGGTTTTCAAAAGGAAGGCATTGGACTCCAAAGGGAGGAATTTAAGTTATCTGCAGAAGTCATAAATATAATGGTGAGAAAAAAATACAAGATAACAATTTAAAATGGAGCAGAAATTCAGGAAACCTGAAATCACAAGGAATAAAACCTTAGGGTGAATGAAGGTCTTTCTAGATTTGTTTCATAGAACCTACCTGCAGTATAATGGGTTCCAGAAACAATTTGTTCTTCCCAAGAATGTTTTTGATTAAGGAATTCATTCTTTTTGTTGGTTTTGCAACTGTGACAACATTTTGATCTATCTATTTTATGGCTTTCTCCAAGTCTAGAATGAATAGGCTGAAATGTGATGTTCACATCAATTTTTGGAATGATAATGACATTTTGAAAAATTATAGAAAGTACATTTAGTGCTTATACAAAGTGTACCTTTTTAAGTTATACTGATAGATAGGGGTTTTCATGTGTATAATATAAATGCATTGCCAATGATTTGATGAGAGAAATTCACTAGAAAATAAATTAGCAATAGTCAAGAACAAATGCAAGCATTACTGGTAGAAAGGGTCTATTTATATTTTTTTTTAATTTATAAATTAATCTACTTGTTTGTATGAATGTTGTATTTTTCCACCTATTATCAGAGTGTAGTCTGATCTTTGGTACTTACAAGCTGCTATCAGTTATACTTCTCTAAGAAACCTGTATTGTAATATGAAGCAAGGAGGAATTGGGAAAAGAAGCAAAGGAGGAGGCGAAAAAGTAGAAAGTAAAAAAATGCCAGAGAAAAATGAAAAAAAAAAAAAATGTGAGGAGGTGTTGAAAAATTTTCAACCTAAAACACATCTCAAACACACAACTTAGGGAAGAACAGCTTTTTAGTCATTTTGAGATGTTGTTCAGTACTTCCTTTTATATATATATATATATATATATATATATATATATAAGAGGCAGAGAAGGGATGGAGACAAAAAGACAGACAGAGGAATAAGATTGCTGGTTGAACATTAAAAAAATCTGGTAGGGGTAAGAGCATGAAAATAATCATACATAAAAATACTTTCTGGCGAGATATAGCAAAAGAAAGAAGAGTGAGGATAAAGTCAAAAAATACTTTTGTATTCTTTATTTTTCACATATGAAACTAATCCATATTAGTATAAGATTTAGAAAAAAAAAGATGATCAAGAGACAACAATGAAAGAGAATGAGAAGATATAAACAAAGGGTGAGAGAAGAGCAGAGGCATGAGAGACTGGATAATCTTAGTTGTATTGAAAGGGATAAGGGAGAAAATGAAAAAAAGATAATTCCTCACCAAGTCCTTTAAAAACATGGCCAAAGTTGATATGGTCTAAAACAGTTTCTCAAAATATGGTTTACTAATTCCTTGTCACCCTCCTGAAATCTGTGACGAAGTCTGTGAAAGTTGTTTTTATATGATTAGTTATTACCCATGCACAAATATATATATTTGAATATCTAGATGAGTTCAAAAAAGAACGTAAATATTTAAATTTTAAAAATTTAAATGTTACTCAATACTTGCTTGCTTTGATAGGTCCTAAATATGTTTTGTTGCCATAACAATGGATTTTTTTGTCATTTCTTAACAATGAAGCAACGTTACCTGATGAAAATCCTATTGTTATGGAGAGAGAAACAGAAAATGTCAAACTGTTCATTACATAGATAAATTCCTTTCCGAGACCTTTTTGTGCATTGTGCGTGAAGGGTAGAATTAACATTATTGTTAATCAATAAAGAAAATATCAATAGACATAAACAAAAGATTGTGGGTTTCCAATAACTTGGGGGAATGCAAATAAATCCAGAGACTAAAATTTTAGAGAATTTGTTAACCTAATAAATATCTGCAATAATAATAATAATAATACATTCTCCCTTTTACTTGCTATAAGCCACAAGTAACAATAAATCTGCCATAAAGTATATAAAATCAGATAATATTGAATTAATAAGTAGAAATAAAATCTTAAAAAGTAACATGCATTTCATTAAAAAATTTAAATGATTATTTTTTTTTTATTGCTTAAATCCTTATATTTATCTAATTTTATTTATACTGAAAAATATTAAAAGTATATTTCAAATTTACACAATGTTGAAATTAACATATGAACGAGTACCCCTAAACAAAAACTGGAATTTAAATGTAGCATGTAAATTGAACATTGTGTCATGAGTCAATATTATTTCCATAAAAAAAAAACCAAAAACTTCAATATATGTACTTAAGACATTTATATTAATAGTAATAAAGACCACCAAAAACCTGGATTTTATGCTAGGTATGTAGACGATATTTTCTCATTTCAACTAATGACAAAAAAGATATAGAAGTTAAAACTACATTTAAAAAAAAAAAGAAAAAAAAAGGAGTTTTTAAAGTTTAGTTATGAAATTAACTTCAGGCTTGAAGATTGTGGTCAAGCTTGAAACAGACTGTCGCCACTCAATGTCCACTCACATATTTACACATGCTCTACCCTGGATATTGAGCAATTTACCCCATAAATATAGCATCCCTTAATATAAAGAAATATAGTCTTAAAGTGTGCTATATTTATGGGATAAAGTGCTCAATATCAGAGCATGTGTAAATATAAAAGTGAACATAGAAGTCAACACTTACAGGCGACAGTCTATTTCATGCTAGATGCAATTATCAGGCAACTTTTGCCTGACGATTGCATCTAGCATGAAACAGACTGTCGCCTCTAAGTGTTGACTTCTATGTTCACTTATATATATATATATATACACACACACTCACTTACACTTACACAAACAAGCAAATTGCAGCAACTGTCATACCATGAAAATTCTGAACTTTCTTAACTTTACCAATTAATCCTGGATGTCTTCTGATTGCTGTAAGAACGGCCCCTAGCTTTGTTCTTATTGCTTAAGTGTGTGTTTCTAGATGAGTCTTCATAACTGCCCTTAATTCTTAAATGAGACTTGCAACTATGAACAGACTAATCTTGGAGATACAGATTACCAGAAATAAACTTTGGGAAAAGTATAATGGAATAGTTCAAAAGGGGAGATGCAAAGCTTTAAAATGACATATATATATCTGCATAAACAGAAAGGAAAAGAGCAAGAAAATTGCACTTGTGCAATATAAAAAGAAAATGACCATTTTATATCAACCTAATGAATGTCAAAACATTTTACACTTGATAAGATCAATTTGTTTTTTGTTTTTTGATAAGGCCTGAAGAATTGTGTTTCATTTATATATGGAGCAGGTTATAAATTACTTAGAATGTTGTCCCATTGAATTGACAGTGTTTGAATTTTGGGGAAGATACTTTAGCCTTGCGGGTAATATCAGGTTTTGTTATTCTTGTTTATCTATACTTCAGTTGTCCCATGAGAGGTTCATAAATTTAATCCAACTGTCATGACAAATGGCTAAGAAAAGCTGACTCACTACCCACTTGATCTTTGAACAGGAGGTGACAAGGAATAGAAACCTGCTGTAAACAAATTAAATTATATTTTAAGTAATTGATATTTTTGCCTAAAATCCAATTAGGTAAATTATTAATTAATTTTCATTGAACCCCATATTTCTATAATGGCTACTTTATTTTTGAAAGGCTTTTAATTACAGGGTTATTCCCCCTACCCCACATCACCGAAACATATTGGTCATGGCGTAATCCTATTATAATTATGATTGTTCCTCCCTTTGTTAGTTTGCACAACCGTTACACTATGCCAATACCTCATATAATAATGGACTATTCCGTTTTTATTATGTGGAAAGAGGGAAAAGACACTACTTGGCTTCAGTCAGAAAATGAATGAAAGAAAGATGATGAAAGTGGAGAGTGAGATCAGATTAAGCTGATAAGAACAGATACCTCACTTTGATCTTAATATTTATTCGTTATAAAATAACAAAATGTGCCACAAGGGCGAAGTTGGGGGAGGGAGAAAAGGAGTGGTCTTCTCTAGTCTTAACTCATAACTAGCTAGTCGCTCCCATGGACCCAATCGTACTGACAATAATCATTTCACCATAATACCACATTTGCAACAGAAACTCTCGCACCGCAATTACCAAAATACCTCAAGTATTCCACTAGAATCCTAATATGAAATTTTATTTACAGAAAAACAGGGCAGGGGATACAATGAATATACACAATGAAAACTGAAAAATAAATAAATATGTGTTAGTATTGGGTCCCGCCCAATTGTGAGAATGCGGCAGAAATCCTGGTTAACTGGGAAGAAATGTCAGACATTGGTCATGTCTGATCACTTCAGAGAACAAGAACATCTGTCACCTAAAAGGGTTGGGAGGGGATGGGGTAATAAATACATGTGGGACAAATAAGGGAGCCTAAGCACTTGCATTCTCTAGCTAGTTCTGACAGAGTTGGTCAATCTTACCTTGGTCAAGTCTGGGGTGACTGAGGTTTCAAGCCGTGGCTCAAAATCCTTCTTTCTAAGTTGCGTCTAACAACCACTCAAGGTCAGCTCCTCTCACACGCACCAATTGCAAAACTCTCACCCAACATTTGCCGAATTTCAGCGAAGAGAGATGCACCTTTTCCGCCCTGATCTTAACTTTAAGCTGATGCTTAAAGAAAGCGACCAGTTGAGAAGAGGAGAACTTCTCGTCTCCGTGAAATTCCTTCTGTCGCATTGTCCACACAACCATTCGCATGATGCCAAGCAAACACAAGAGTACATACTGCTGGTCCTTTGACATAGGCGGCGCCACATTGGAACAAATGGTGCTGGCATCAAGGACAAAGAACTTTCCGCCCAAGATGCGAACCATGTAGCCTTCAATCAGCCGACACAGCGGGTGTACGACACTACAGTGAAGGAAGGTGTGAGCAATGGACTCCTCCCAGTCACCACAGCGCACGCACATTGTCGTGGCCACCAGCCCCGCTGCGTAAAGCTTCTTGCCGACCCAGAGAGCCCCTCGCAACACCTGCCAGGTGAGTGATGCCTCGTCGTTATTGAGGCATTTCAACCCAGGCGCCCACGGCACTACGGAGTGAAACTCCTTGTTCGTAAGACCGAGCTCGTCCCGGAGTTTGTCTTTAGCCCCCACTCTAACTAGAACCCGATATAACGCCTTCTGAGACAACGCCTCGGTGTCGGAGAGGCGATCCTTCACCTCTAAGAGGCAGCGCAGTGCATCTCGACATTCCACATAGAAAGGGCATTTGACTTCAGAAGTTCTGTCCACTTCTACCTGTCCCGCATGCACACTTTCCAAAGACGGGAAGGCTCGGCGAGCGTCTTCCTTCCAGAAAACACACTCCTCATCCTCGTCATCTTTGTACAACATCCTTTGCAGGAACGTCAAACGCAGCGTGTGTTGACGAGTCTCGATGCAGGGCATACCTAGACCGCCTTCTGTAGGATGGAGGCAGCAGACCTTGCGACACACCAGATGAGCCCTTCCTCTCCAAAGGAAATTGGAAAGGGCTCTAACGAGAACATCTCGTTCGGTGGACGGGAGTGGCAGAACGGAGAGACGGTAAAGGAGAATCGGGTAGATGTGCGAAATGCACACTTCTGCCCTCCCGTTCAAGGATAGATTCCTTCGAGTCCACAGGCGAGCTGCTTCCTTGACCCTCTTCCGAACTTCCGATAAGTTGGTGTCCAGCTGAAGTCTGGGCCCGAACCAGATACCGAGTACCTTGACGGGGCCGTCCGTCCAGCTGAATGGCCCGGGGAGAGGAACACCCTCCCACTTGCCCAACCGCAAACAGACAGACTTATTGCGATTGATCTTGGCCCCCGCTACAGTCTCATACCTACAGATCTCCTTGCCAACCTTGTGGATTTCAGTGGTGTTTTTAACAAACACCGACACGTCGTCGGCATAGACGGAATACCTGGCAGCGCTGGTGGCGCCAGGCACCGAGATTCTGCGAAGGACTGGATTCGCCTTCAACTTGCGTAGGAAGGGCTCCAACGCAAGGACATAGAGCATAGGCAAAAGTGGACAACCTTGACGAATAGAGCGAGACAAAGAGAAAGGCTCCGACCTCACCCCGTTTACCTCAACTAGGGCCCCAGGGGACTTGTACAAGAGCCGGACCCAGGAGCGAAGGTGCGGCCCAAAGCTGGCAGATGTGAGAACAGCCTCGAGGAAGCGATGGTCCACCCTATCGAATGCCTTGGACTGATCCAAATTGATCAGTGCGGCTTCTCCGTCGACTTTTTCTATGATCTGGCGTATCATGTGAAGGTTTTCCTGAATAGTCCTGCCCTTCACAGCACATGTCTGTTTGGGGCCAATCAGGCTAGACAGGACAAGCTGCAAACAATTGGCCAAGACCCTCGCCAAAACCTTGACATCTGCATTTAGCATAGTCAAGGGGTGGAAATTATCTATCCCATCCCCTCCGTTTTTGTTCTTGCATAACAACTTGATGACGCCCCTGGTGAAGCGTTGGGGTATATTCCCATTCTTCAGCCAGTGGTTAAACATCAGTGTCAGCAGGTGTACAAAAACGGGCGACAGCCTCAAGTACAACTTGTAGGGAAGTCCATCTATCCCCGGGCCTCGTCTCGACCGGCCAGCTTAAGCGCATCCCAGACTTCCTCCTCCGTTATGGCCCCCTCGCACATATCCGCTTCGACCAGCTCAAGACGAGCAAAGTCGGCCAGATAGCCGTCGAACTGAGCGGAACTCAGTCCGGGTTCCCTGGTGAAGAGGTCCCGGAAATAAGACCAGAAGGCCTTGCAGATACCTCTGTTTGTGGTCGCTTGTCGTCCGTCTGGTGTTGTGACACTGGGAAGATATCGATCCGAAGCGCTGCGCAACTCCTCCTGCCGCAGTTCAGCGGCCATGTTCGTCGCCTCCGCAGACATTCTCTTTAGTCTAGACCTAACTACCAGAGCTTGGTCCTTCTTGATAAGCGAAGAGGCCAGCTTGGCCCTAGCTACTGCAACCTCCACACTATCTCCCGATTGGATGGTGCCCTCTAATCTAGCTTTGGCTGCAGTTTGCGCAGCTAATCTATCTTTGTTGAGCCGTCAACTATAATCAGCTGCAAACGACCTAATGACTGACTTAAGATTGCCCCACCACTACTCCCAACCACACACCCCGTCATTTCCCTCTGTATGGTTAGTACTAACTGGTCACGGAAATCTTTCAACTCGAGCAGAGACGTGTTGAACTTCCAGTAACCGTTCAATCTAGGCTTAGGCTTATCTAAGTTTACTCGCACCCGGATGAGCCGATGGTCTGAGAAAACTATCGAATGGAAACTTGGACACCCTAAGAGCCCTACGTTGACTCTCCTCACTAAAACCCAGTCGATATAGCTCGAATTAACTACCATGCTGCCTCCCCAGGATGCTCATTTCTGAACTTAGCGACTAAATCAAATCTGTCGAGAAATTCGCGAAATGGTTTGACATCTGGGTTGTAAGTACCCGATCTCTCCCCGCTACGATCTAAATCAGGATCAAGGACGGCATTCCAATCACCTGCTAAAACTACCTGGCGAGACGTCGTCAAGAACGGCTCGATCCGCCGAAAAAAGGCAGCCCGCTCCGCCTGATCGTTGGGCGCATAAACCCCGATGAAGCAAAGAGACTTTCCTTTTATGGTGACATCCAGGACGCAAAGCCTGCCCTCTGGATCCGAGAACACAAGGTTACACGTCGCTGTCAAGGACCTGCTGACTAGCCAAGAGATCCCTCTGGAGTGACCATCAAAAAAAGCTGAGTAGAGGCGGAACCTCTTCGACAGCACATCTTCATAGTCGCTGGCAATAAGATGGGTTTCTTGCACACAACACACATTTACACTGAGGCACTGAAGCTCGCGTGTAAGTCTCGCCCTATGAGACTCCGAACTCAGGCCTCGGCCATTCACTGTAGCTAACCAAAGAGCCATTGAAAGACACTTACCTTAGGGTTGAGCCTCGCCTTGAAACATCGTCCGAGTTGGGATGCCAACGGCTTCTCCCATGGATCCAGTGCCCATCTCAGTCTTGATCTTAGTCAAAAGGCTGAGAAGTGTTAAAAATAGTCATTTTTCAGATGCACAGTATCAGTCAATAGAAACAGAGTAAGGCAACTGCCAAGAATCCAGTTACCACAAAAACAATATTTGCAGAATTATTTTTAAATCATTATTAAGAAAAATGCTTGTAAGATTGTGCTTTTGCTAGAAAGAAAGGGAAGATAGAAGTGTTTAACATCTCCAGCCAATACCTCATAAATAATTCCATTTTAATTACATAGAAAAACAAAAGACATATGCTACTTGGTTTCAGTGAGAAAATGAATGATAGGAAGAAAGGGAGGATAGAAGTGTTTAATGGTTGTTTCAGTGAAAGGAAAAAGTTGTCAATTTCAAATCTTTTTATTTGTAAAAGCCAGCATTAAAGATGTGATAGGGGAATTTCTACAGATATTTTATTGTTATAGAACTCACCAATCATTAACTGAAGAATTAAATAAGATTCACCAGAGAATTCAAATAGGAAAACTTAAATTTTTCCTGTTTTTTTAAGTTAATTTAGGATAACAAAATTTGACATTAAATGTGTTTACAATCTGCTTTTAGTACACAAGTTATTTTTATCTTTTTACATCTAATTGGTGCTATTTACATGCAATTAAAACTAAAAATTAAGAAAAAAAATGAAGCTATTTAAATTATTGCAATATATTTTTAAAATGTTTTATTAAAAAAGAAAGAGTGATCATTGCTACAATTTGTGATATTTTTAGCAACATACTTAGTTGTGATAAGTAATGTATAAAAACCTTTTTATGTTGATCCATATTGGGTTTATGTATGCAAAATATGAATGGTTGAACTTGTCTATACTATTAGATATTAAGAAAAATATGTTGAAGCTACTGCTGTTTTTTTAGAAAAAAAAAACAAAAAAAACCCCCAAAAAACAGCACCAGTTCACAACTCAAAATATTCTAATTTCTACCTAGGAGAAAATAATCATAGTTACCTTTATGGAAAAAAACTTAAAGATCAGAGCTCATTTTTAAATACAGACAAGAGATCAAATTCCTTCTATGCTACCTACAACCATATTATGATCAAAAGTCTAAATCAAATCGCACAACTTAAATCTAATAATGTTTATTTCAAATACCAAAACATAGAATGAAAGAAAAATATACAAAATAAATATGTAAATAAATAAAAGAATAAATATATATAAAAAATATGCATTTTAAAAGGTCATGTTGTAAGAGCCTGGGTGCATTTGACATATTTGGTTACCCACTGTAATTAGACTGACCACAATTTTGACATAAAAAATGCTATTTTGATCAAAGGAGAAAATAATTCACTACAACATAATTGTCTACAGAGTGCCTTAATTGCAAGGTCATTTACAGTAAATTCTTGCCCGGGCTCTTGCAATATTTCATCATTCCTGGCAGATTTTCTGATATCACAGTGTGGGATACCTATACAGTGATGGAAAGAAAAAGACTAAATAAATTTGGTTAGATCAAAAAAAAAATAAATAAATAAAATAAAATCGTTTGTGCACATGTGTAGTTGTACAAACATAGCAAATTTAGTTTGGTGAAGTCCTGAAGGATGAAACTTGTCACAAGTAAACTTTTCCCCATATATATATATATATATATATACATACACACACACACACACAGAAGCACACTAGCTTAAAAGCCACCCTATTAGGCAGCATTTAAGCTAGCTCCTGTGGAAGGCTCTTGATTGGGCCTTCATCACAATAGGTAGGGAGGAGTAGATGTGATTGGCAACAATAAACTACAGAAGAACTCAAAATTGATCAGTGCTTTTAAGTATTGCATTAATATTTAAACGTACCTTTTAAAAGTTCAATAATTCTTCTACCGGCACTTAATTCAAAGACAATTTCATGTACATAGGCCCTTACTTTCCATACAAACAATTATTTTTATTTCATGCGTGAGTTTCGCAATTAATTTCAGTTATTCCAAAATTTGTTTTCAAGTTATAAAAATTGTTATCATACAAAAAATTTGGCGCAAAAAAAAAAAAAAAAAAAAAAAAAATCTCCAAAAACAATCGCAGTAATGAAAACTTGAGAATCCAAAATTTGTGGGTTGGGATCCAGCCTGGAATGTTTTTAATTTGCTCATGGAATTGGACTGATTCCAAAATAGTATATGTTGGGCTACGGCCTCTAGGCATAAAGTTGAAAAGTGTAACACACTGACATTCGCATTTATTATAGCATTTGTAATAATGTCTGAGTTAAATTTAATGCTGTCAGCTTTTGGTAACAGATTTTCATTTTTTTTTAATTTATTTATTTTTAAGAATCATTTGTGGAGTTTGCTTTACATGCTCTTAAATTTCCATCTCATGCTTGATATCATTCGTCACAGACACAGCAGGTGCAATTTTGAAAATTAAAATTGCTGCCTATCTTTGAATTGATCAGTTTTAAACATTGCACATTAGTTTAACAAAATATTTCTGCTGAAAACATTACTAATTTTTGACAACTGGTATTTACTTTTATCGACTGATATTTAGTTGTTTCTTATTGCAACTAATGGTGTGCACATACTGTAGTGGTTATCAGTACAAAAAGTAGGATTGCATACAAATTTCAAATTCTAGATGAAGTTGTTGCATTCACTATTGCACAAAAAATGGATAGGCATGAATCCATCTCCCCTCTCTAGTTATGGGTTAATAGCAGAGTAGGCTGTGCCCTCTAACCTTGGTTGGCAACAAGTCTAGGAAAAGAACAAGTCTGAATTTAAAACCAATTGTATGTGGGGCTAGCAACTCCACTTTGTAAAAACATTACTTCAGAAACTACAGCAGCAACATTAAGCACAGTGAGGCTGTGGCACTCATGCTACTCAAGAATCTACAGGAATTATGTCATCATCATTATTGCAAGATTACTCAGACTCTCAATCTATGCAAGCAGGACAACAGATAGTTGCAAAAAAAGGATTAGCTTTCAATGAGATTTGAACTCATCTCTTCTCTCTTAGCAGTGTTCAGAAAATGTCCAGCTGCTTTACTGTTAAGCTATGGAGAACTTGAGACTTAAAATAAATAAATAAAAATAACAAAAACACAGACAATTAAAAAAATACCTGCTGATATGAGTAAAGAGAAAAAAAGGGTGCCGAGAGGTTGTGAGGCAATATAGGTTAGATTTGTTCTGCAAAGGCACTGAATTCTTGAAAATCAGTCAGAACAGTTAAGTATTTACCAAGCTTCCTTGACACATCAAGGGGCTGGTTCAAAATCTTACTGAAAAACTTATCTTATTTCTGCCATAGATTGATTATCAGAGTAAAGTCATGAAAAAAGCAATTAAAACATTAAGTAAATGCTAATTAAAAATTAATAATAATGGTTGATAATGCTTCATATAATAAAAATTAGAAAGAAAAATAATATTGTTAGTGTCAGTTTTGAACATAACACTCTGTTGTG
The DNA here is from genome assembly GCA_964036315.1 of Acanthosepion esculentum. NCBI lineage: Eukaryota > Metazoa > Mollusca > Cephalopoda > Sepiida > Sepiidae > Acanthosepion > Acanthosepion esculentum. The sequence continues at coordinate 3,981,176 of OZ038506.1, forward strand.
TGATATACATATAACCCCTTCTATGGTTTCTGCTATCATCTTCAATCTGGATTGCCACAAAGCATGTGGGCCTGATAGTATCCTCGTAATAGGCCTTAAGAAGTGTGCTCCTGAACTGGCTTCTGTTCTCTCTCAACTAAATGCCTTGCTGCCTCTTGCTTTCCTGCATGCTGGAAATCCTCATCTGTTGTTCCAGTTTTTAAGGACTCTGGTGAACCATCCAGTCCTTCCATCTATCTACCTCTTTTTTGGAAACTACTTGAGGTCCTAATCAATCATGAATTGATTAAGCATCTCACATCACAGGACCTTTTTTCAGACAAGGAATATGGCTTTTGTTTCATCAGGTCAACTGCTGATGTTCTGATGATAATTGTGGAAAGAGTCTATCAAGCTCTAGATAAGAATGGTGAGGCTCAGGCTGTTGCTTTGGGCATCTTGAAAGCTTTCGACAGGGTTTGACATGCAGGTCTTCACAAATTTAAAAGTTATGGTGTCGCTGGTCAAATTTATGAATGATCTGGTCTTATCAAACTGTGAAATGAAATTTATCCTAAACAGCCACTCTTCTAGATCCTTTGGTCCTACTTTGTTTTTAATTTTCATTTATGGTCTTCCAGATAACATTATCTCTCAACTTGGTATCTATATTGATGACAACTATTTACTCCTGTCTTGATACTAAGTCTGATTGGTCCGATAAGGTCAAATTGGCAGCTGATGTAAAAAATGACTTTCAGTTTGTTGTTAACTGGGCAAAGGATGGCGTGTTAACTTTAACACCTCCAAAACTAAACTGCTCTCTATTAATCATCTGAGAGACCCCTTTCTGCCTTCTATCAGCATGGCTGATACAAACTTCTAGGAGCATGACATGTTGCCCCTTCTCAGCTGACATGAAGTGGAAAAACTATATTGAATCCATTGCTAGGTCAGCTGCTAGGAATGCTGGTTCAATGTGTCGTGCTAGACAATTTTTCTCTCATGAATCTATCTTACACATATATAAGTCTACCATTCAACCATGCTTAGAATATTGCTGCCACATATGGTCTGGTGCTACTGCCATATATCTAGAGATCCTTGATAAAATCCAAAGAAGAATCAGGAATATTGTTGGTCATGATCTGTTGTCTCTGCTTCAATCACTTTCCCACTGCTATGAAGTTGCCTCCCTGTGCCTTTTTCATAAATATTCTATATAAACTGTTTGGATAAGCTCTTCATCAGGGTACCTAAACTTTATGAATTTAAGCACCATACTAGACTGGTGACAAGGTTTCACCAATGTACATTTGAGTTGGCTAACAGTTTCTTTTCTTGCACTTCTCGCTTGTGGAACTCACTTCCAGCTTCATGCTTTCCAGTCAACTTTAATCTTCAAAAATTTAAATGCAATGTCAATTGCTTTCTACTGTCCTCATAGTTACTTTTGTTCTGGCTCCTTAGTAAAGTTTTTGTTTTCTAATTCTTCCATACTCAGTGTCCTAGTATCTTTACTGCCTTGCTTGAGGTGAAATTGATTAAAAAAAACAACAAAAAAACAATGTTTATAGGTGTTGACAATAATAAAAAGAAAAATGTGCAAATATACCAACAATTATGGAAGAGAGATAGTAGTTAAAGAAAATGATTATTTGAATGTTTTTTTTTTTAATTCATACAAAAACTTTAAGACTGACATTTTATAAAAAATCAACAGAAAAAAAACAAACCTTAAATTTCAGATTATAATCCCAGATTATCTTCATGGTCAGCAAAATCATTGTGTAAAATAGGTTAAGTAGAATCAGTTGATGAATAAAAATTTAAACAGAAAATTTCAAGGACAGATTAGAAATTTCATGTGATAGTTTGCATCCTTGTCTGTTCTAAGAAACCTCAAATTTCTAATGGTTTAGCTAAAAAAGTTACTGGTGTTGTAAAATAGACACTGCAACCAGAAATCATTTTTTTCTTATATTACTATAGTTCAAGCACTCTAGACTGAATCTCCAAAAAAAAATTTTTTTTTAAAATAATATTATAAAAGTTAATATGTAAATTTATTGAAAATTAATTTCCCAATGGAAGCCAAAACAAAAGATGCATATATAATGTGAGTTCTTAAAATTTTTAAAAATGAAAGGTTTTATCAATAGTTGGTGAATGCAGATAAGTAAAAACTTCCCATCTTGCTTGGTCACCAGAGAAATATGCAGTCTAGTATTATCCTTTAAGGCTTTAATAATAGTATTTGCAAAATATGAAATGATTTAATTTAAAATTTTCTCAAAGTCTGAAGAGAAAATTCAATTAAAAAAATGTTGTTGACTATTGGAATGTTCTTTTGCACTTATGCAGGTATCACATATCAAAGCATAGCTAAAGTAGTACAAATCATTTTGAACACTTAATTTGGATAACCTATCACATTGCATATCATTGATCATTCTCAAGTAATGTATTGATTTTATTACTATCAATCTTAATTGGTTCACTCAACCATGTGAGAATGCTTCAGTATGAAATTTTTTCTAAGCTTTTGATATATTTGGTGATAAATTACAATACATTCTCAATAAAGTGCATAAATTATTTCTGTTCACATGTTAACTTTGTTTTTGTTTTTTGTTGATAAAATATATGTTAATTCTTCTCAATCTGCAGTATTAGAATCAATAAAAAAAAACTCCAATTTAGATAAATGCAAAGTCCCAATACAATTGAAATTGATCTTTCTGAATGAAGTTCATTAGAAATGAACGCTCCTAAGACATAAAAAACAAGACTTTTTAGAGTACCCAATATTTAGTGTGATTAGAAAAAAAAAAGCAAGTGATGCCAAGTGGCAGTGTTTTTTGTTATATTGATGATGGACTCTTCCAAGATGTTTAAAAAAGCTGAGAAGAAAAAAGACCAACTTAATAAAAATGCAGAATGCAACAATCATATTATAATTCTGCTTGTCTTCCCTTAGTTTCTTAGCATGTATGTTATGCCCTGCCAATACCTCATAAATAATGGACTATTCAGTTTTGATTGCATGGAAAAATGGAAAGGACATATCAGAGATGCTGTTTAGTTGCAGTGAGAAATAGAAAGAAAACAAAATTCAAACAGAAAACTCGTGACATTTTCACAGATACCACCAAATACCAATAATTGAAAAAAGGCTACTGAAAAAGAGATACTTAAAATATCAATTTCATATATGCCATAATTTTTGACCTCTTGTGTAAACTTGCAATGAGAATAATGGGTGGAATTAATTATTGACGCATGAAGGTAGCAAATTGTATCCCAATTACGGATGTATTAATGATGAAAATTATATTATTGAGATCTGAATCTTAAAATGTAAAGAGTTTCATAAGAAATAGACTTATGAATATTTTTTCTAGTGCTTTAAGATTCAAATCTTGATAATATATCATTTTTTTTTCTTAAACTTGACATATATGCAATGCATAAATCAGATGCACTGTCAAGTTGAAATCAGATCAGGTCAAATGCTGGAAGACACATGCACCTTGATTTTGGTGGGGAAGGGTTCCTTGTTTCAGATAAGAATACTTTAACCTGGTTATCAAGAATGATTTATGACTACTGAATTATTGTTTATAAAACAAACTAGAACACTAATGATATATCTATGAAGCCTGCCAGGAAATTGGTTATTTAATACTTAAAAAAAAAAAAAAAAAAAAAAATATCCTACTTAAAGCAATGGCACCTTAGTCCCCTTCCAAGAACTCCCTCTGGCATGTCTCACACTTATCCCAGAAACCATTCTATTTTGCTACACAATCTGATAATTTCTCTTGGGATAGCCACCAGCTACAATATTCTACTTAATTTCACTCATGGACATCTCATCATCATTCCCTTTGTATTCCATTGGTAACAAGAAGTTCCACAGAGTTTCTACCTCGGAACTGTTACTTTGTGGAACAGACTCCAAAGAGGATGTTTTCCCTGATTACTATGAGGTTAACTATTCAAGTCTAGAGGAAGCCACTATCTATCCTACATTCCCTCATAATATGCACTTCCCTTTATGTCCTTACATCAATCTCAGTCACTAACCCCCACCACTTTTTTAAACTAATAGTGTAATTTCAACCTACTTTTCTCATTCCTTTATAGCTATTTTTATGTTCATTTCCAAATCAAAAGGAAAAAAAAAAAAGTAGATATTTAATCTAACTTTTTTCTCATGAATAATGCAGATGCTCCACCTTGACTTTTAGGAAAGTGAATGCAAAAAGAATAAAATAATAATAAAAAACAAACATTCTTTTGATTTCATATGGAGTAGCTACACAAAAATAAAAAGAGGTGTAAGACAAAAATGTGTCACCCCTCCACCCCAAGCTTTATTAAATATCTACAGTGATGCTATTCTAAAGGAGCTGGAGGCCCTACCAGAATTTACATTCAGTTGCTGTAATCTTAACAATATAAGATAAACAGATGACACTGTGTTGATTGCTGACTTGGAAAGGAGACTACAGGACTGCCTAGACAGGATAGTAAAAAAAAGTGATACTAAAAGACTAACCATCAACTGAAAAAAGACAAAAAGTAGTATAAGCTCTTGTATGTGCAGATATATCTATATTGTTGTAGCATAACTACAGACAATAATGGGTATGTCTCCATTCACATAAATACAGTAGTAAATACTGTATGTGGATCTGCAGTTGGAGATTCATTGTGGAATTCACTTGACTACTTCTTCTACGTGCTGCTGACGAATCTTATATGTGTTATTCATGTCCTAAGTATTATCATTCATTACCAACCTTCGTTTGGTTATTCTATTCAGTAACCTTCCCTAAGTTACAACATATATCTTATTATATTGTAGTAATCGCACCAATTATAATTATATTACTTGTGTTGGTTCCCAGTTACAGCTCACCTGCCAGTGTCTTCAAAGTCATACTGGAGGGGGGGTAGGGAGAGAGGTTACACTTCAGTGAAGGTGACTTGCACTCAATGCAATAAATTTTGCTTCACCAGGACATGTCATATAGTGCAGCGGTCCCCAAACTTTTTGCACTACAGACTGGTGTCGTGCAATGCATTTTTCCACAGACCAGAGATGGCATTGTCTGTCAGTCATGCGCATAAGAAAGCGATAAAAAAAATAATAATCAATAAAATGCAAAAAAAAGTTTTTATATTTTCAGTATGGCCAGCCGGTTGTGGACCAAGTTCATTTTGTAGCCATGAGGAATTCAAAAGCCATGGATTTTTGTTGGTCTGGGTGAGAATTCAATCGACTGTTTTCTTTATGCTCGATAATCCAGCTGAAAACAATTAAAGATGAAATGTAAAACTGTACAACAGCTATGGGGCTCTTTTGTTCCAAACATTTTTTTTTCTACCTTTGAGGTACTAAAAGATTAATTAGTGTCTCAAGGAAAGAAACTTCTGTAAGTAAACCAGATGGCTGGCTATGAAGTGTTTTCCAGTTTGGGCCTGGATTTTTGAGTTTCCAAAATTATATTGAAATCAATGCAAACATGATGAATAGGTCTCTAAATAAACAAATCTAGAGCAACTGAAAATCCTGTGAATTTTTGGCAAACTCATTAGTCATGACATGTCAACTTCCTTGGGGTTATGGAGTTGGGCCAGAGGTGTCAGTTATGTTGAATCTTATTAAATCTTAGTTTAATTTGAGTTCAACCTCTGCTGAAGCCCTCCTCATAAGTATTTCATGGGTTTAAATTAATATTTTATCAGTCACCAATCCAAATAACTACTCTAGATTTTTCTTCTAATATCGCTACTCCTTTTCTCAGAATTATCACATTTCTCAATACCTCAAATTGCTAACCACTTTCCATGAACTAGTATGACTCAACCAGGGCCACTGCCCTGTCACAATCAGCAAGAGAAAAAACCCAAGATATAAATTATAAATTGTTGAAGTCAACATCAAACAAGTACAGAAGTTTAAAATATTTGGGAAGTATTTTAACAGGGGATGGAGAATGCGACAGATATCCAATCACAAATTTGGCTAATGAAAGAGGCATTCCAAAAGCTAAACAAAGTGCTGAGAGACAAAAAAATTGTTAGAAACAAAGAAAAGAGTGCTGGATTAGTCAGTGATCAGTGATATACATCCTCTTATATGGCAGTGAATGCTGAAGAATCTTACCATGGATGAGGAGAAAACTGGAGGCAGCAGAAATAGGGTTCTACAAAAGAATATTGAGAATTCCATGGATGGAGTGAACAAGCAAAAAGAAAGTCTAAAAGAAAATGGGAACAGAAAGAATAGATCATGAAGAGAGAGTTGAAATTCCTTGGACATATAATGAGGAAGGAGTGCTTGGAAAACTTAACCCACACAGAGAGGGTAAAAGAGAGGAAGGGAGTGAATGGTTGGCATGACAGCAAAGGGAAAAAAGCTGCTAAGGATCACAAGGCATAGGAAGTTTTGGAGAGTTATGATTGCCCATGACCTGAAGGAACATGGCACATACAAAAAAGTTCATATTGTGCATGTATTTTTCCCTATAATCTTAAAAAGTAACTGCTTTAAAAAAGAAAAAGCATTTTGGAGATACTAAACTTAAAAAAGTCCTAAACTGTTTAAAATATGACAGTGAAACCTTAAGCTTCAGTTGTGGAAAAGGAGCATGTCAGGAATCAGTAAAACTGCACATCATGTTTCCCAATTCTAGAATTACCATGCTGAAGTAAAGGTGACAACAGACAAACACTACCTTTTAGTAACAAGCATTATTAATGTTGACACTGGCAGAAATTAAATAACTTCCAAGACTATTTACATTGTTTGAACTGTTGTCCTCATCTTTGTTGTCATATTGACAATGTTTTGGCTGTTGTATGCTCTGGTCTTCAGATAATTGGAATTTCAAACTGAACCCTTTATTTTGTCCACCAGGGTAGATCCTTCTAGTTCCACATGTCATGACTCTTCCAAATATCTCAGTTCCAGTTATTTCCCTTTAGTAACTCAACTCTCCAAGTTTTTGTTCACCTATGCAGGAACTGAACTTACAACTTTTTGGGTCAAGACACTGGATTACTTCAACCAATGCTTTTATCCATTGGGCCATGTGTCCTTCCTTCCTAGATCCGGCTTAATTTTCAGAAGCTAATTTCATCAGAGGAATAATTAAGTCTGATCTTACTTAAGAAATCAATTGATTAAAACAAAAGCAAGAATCAATAAATCCAATTAAGGAGAAAATAAGATCAATTCATTTTTGCATTTAATCTATATTGATTTCATTGTCTGGTGTAAGATTTTAGTTCAGGTCTTTGGTAACCTAGTATGACAACAGTAAAATCAATTACTTATAAAAATGACTTTGGTCTTGTAAAATTTTAGATGACTCATTGTCAATTATTAATTTTAACTGGTCTTGCTTTTATCTTGTTTTTAATCCTACCAATAATAGCCTGAATTTCTTATATGAAGCATCAACATTCATTTTCTACGAATATGACTTTTATTCTCATTTCTCTTGTTTTTATCATAATTCCCAGATAGTCATTTTACAATAATCATCTAAATCTCAACATAGAGCTATATTCTTTGCAATATAAATGCTTCAGTATGGTGTAATGGTTAGTCTCGTTGACCATTACTACTGAGTAGCGAGTCAGATCCTCACTGGGTGCCCATACAAAAAATATGGCATTAAATAACTCAAGTAAAATTGACACGTAAAAATTAACCAATGAAACAAAGTTTACAATATACATCACTATCTTTGCTTGCACTATTATTAGATGTAATAGTATCTGAGCCTTCAATCTGTTAACTGGGACAAGAAATGGCTTCTTAATTTTAATGCCACCAAAATGAAACTGCTTTCTTTTAATCATCTTAGAGAACCCTTTTTGCCTTCTATCAGCATAGCTAATGCTAACCTTCAGGAGAGTAACTCATTGCACCTTCTTGGTCTAACATTTTTCACTGAAATGAAGTGGAATGATTATATTGAATTAATTGCTAGGTCTGCTGTTAGGACAGTTGGTTTACTGTCGTGCTAGAAAATCTTTCTCATCAGAATCTATCTTACACACTTATAAGTCTACCATTTGTCTGTACATCAAATAATGCAGCTACATTTGGTCTGATGCTTCTGCTATGTATCCAGGAATTCTTGACTGAATCCAAAGAAGTATCTACAATTTCATTGTCT